>CP125976.1:95233175-95410825 GCA_030063025.1 Avena longiglumis
TTATAAGTGTGTCATGGAAGGTTCTAAATTTGTTTGACCCTCGTTGACCGGTTCCACGCCGGCTTGCGGGCAACCGGAACCGCTACGGCGTTGTAGCTACTGCAACGCTGCCGAGTGCCTTCGTGGGCTGCCCTCTACAAGTAACCGCCTCCTCCTCATCCGCTCCCTAGCATCGATGGAGGTGACGGCGAATAGCCAGGTCACATCGCCAGGTCGCTCAGAAATCCTGAGATCCATCTGCAAGAAGTACTCCATAGTAGGGACGCCACCGGGCTGCTCTTCGGCCGATTGAACAACTATACCAAAGGGTGGCGGGAGGCGATGCTCATCGACGAAGAGAAAGTCGTGGCGATAAACTGGTGCTGTTTGAGGCAGTTGCGTGATTCATCTCTCGAGGTATCTCCACGAGCGGAACATACATACTAGCTCGCTCGCTCGCTCATTGCCGCACGCAGCCAGAGACAAGCATTCATTCTATCGATGAATGAGCATACGTACTAGCTAGCTCGCTCGCTCATCGACACATGCAGCTATAGACAATTACTCCTTCCATCGATGACTGAACATACCTACCAACTAGCTAGATCCCTCGCTCATTGACGCATGCAGCTAGAGTACTGCCGCTCGCGCCACGCCGGCCGGTAAGGGTCACCTCGTACGACCATCTACAGCGATCCGTATGCAACGACAAGGCAACCGAGCGGGCGGTTCCGGCAGCCCCAACAGCGCCAGGAGGGGCAACAGTAGTGTTACGGATACGATGGTGGACAGGGGAGCCGGCACCGGAGCTTGTGCTAGTGTGCGAAGTGCATCCATAGACTGCGTCAGACTCTCGCTCTAGAAACAAGGGCTATACTGTAGAAGAAATACAACCATCAGGGTCTATCCGTAAATATGTAAGCTGACCGATATGTTTTCTGGCCCTTGGTGCTGAAATGGCGACGGTCAACGCGGGTCAAACTAATTTAGAACCTCGCATAAATCACTTATCAAATATATAGGACTTAGATCGTGTAATTTTAAAGAATTACGACTAAAGTGAAGGCAACGCGAAAGAACCGAGGACCGGCCTTCAGTTTACTCTTCCCCAAAATGGTTTGTGAGCCGGCTTCCCCGTGCCACGCTCTGGGGCTTAAACCCTAGGCGCAAAAATTCCCCAATCATTCCCGCGGCCTGGGTCGTCCGCCACCGTCCCCGTCCCCGCTGCCGCAGTCAACGCCCTCACAGCGGTGGCTGTCCTCGCACCTCCGTCACCGTCCGCGCTGCCGCGGTGACCGTCATCGCCGCCCCGACCGCAGCCTCCCCGTCCCGGACACCACTGCCTCCCTCTACCGACCATCGCCCTCTCCATCTCCGGTGAGTTCTCCGGCTGTGCCTTTTTTTTTTCCCAACTGCAGTTTTTTTCTATAGGGTAATCAGTATCAGATGTGACAATAGGTAGCTGAATTTGACCTTGAGCAAAAAGATCATTAACTGCTGACTGTAAAAGGTCCGATCCAATGGTATATGCTAGAGGAGATAGGGGGTCACCTTGGAGAACACCCCTTCTACACAAGAACTTCTTTCCTGGCACCCCATTCAACAACACCGAGGAAGTACCAGTGGACAGTAACTCTCTTACCCAACCAACAATTTTTTTTGCCAAAGCCTTTGCACTCCATAATTTTCAGCAAAGCCTCATGCTGAATTGAATCGAAGGCCTTCTCAAAATCTAGCTTCATTGTGATTATTGGCTCCTTAGACTGATGGCATCAGTTTAGATACTCAAATGTCCAGAGCAAGCAATCTTGGATCGTCCTATTTCTTAAGAAGCCATGTTGATTTTTTTGAATGCAACGTAGTATTTGATCCTGCAGCCTATTAGCAGCCAACTTCGTGAGAAATTTCAGACAAACATTTGTAAGTGAGATAGGGTGGTAATCACTAGCTCTCTCCGGAGAAGCATTTTTAGGAACTAGGGTAATAAAGGAGCTGTTGATATTCAGCAAACCAGTCTTTCCTCCGTCATGGAAATCATGTGCTAGCTTCATAGAAGTCCTCAGAAATAACCTCCCAGCATTGCTTTAAAAACAAGCCGTTAAAACCATCTGGTCCAGGGGCTCGATCTGACGGCATGTATTTAACAACAGAGTCCATCTCTTCTTTTGTGAAAGGTTGTGACAAAACTTCCAGCCCATCAACTTTTTAAATCAATCTGCCTAGGTCGAAGCCCATCGAGATGCCCACAGATCGTCCCATTCTGGATATGAAAGCCTTCCAAAATTTGTCCGCCATCTGGTGATGATCAGAGATGATAGAGCCATCGTCCATCATCAGAGTTGAAACCTGAAACAGTATTACGTCTGAACCACTGACTAGCCATTGCATGGAAGTATTTAGTGTTTTCTTCACCAACTTTAATCCATCTAGCCGTACACCTGTTTCTCCAGTATTTACTTTGGGCCAACAATAAACCTTCCAAATGTAGCTTCACCAGCTTCCGAAAATTGTGTTCTGGTCGAGAAAGAACTCTATACTCCTCCAGCTCGTCCAAAATGAAAACTGCTGTTGCAGAATTTTATCAAATATTTGATTCGGGATAAGCTAGTTTGCCATTTTTTTAGATCATAACGCAAGGACTTGAGCTTATCCGCAATTCTAGCCGCACTAGTCAGTTTTCGAGAAGGTTTGTCCCAAGACCTTTTAACACATTCAGCAAAACCTTTCTGGTCTACCCAAAAATTCTCAAAACGGAAGATTCTGGCCTTTGGAATGGAAGTGTCTATAGTGACAGGCAAATGGACCGAGGAGGATTTAGCCAGAGGCAATACCATAGTATTAGGATAGCAAGGTTTCTAATTAATCGAGGTAAAAAAACCAGTCCAATTGGACTAAGAGAGGCAATACCATAGTATTAGGATATCAAGGTTTCCTATTAACCGAGGTAAAAAACCAGTCCAATTGGACTAAGAGAGGATCTGACTGCATGTTTGACCACGTGAACCGATGACCTTTGATGGGCAGCTCAATTAGTTGGAATTTGTAAATTACGAAGTATTATCCATACTGCGGATAAAAATCCCCTAAAATAAGCCAGTTTGCATCAGTTGGAATTTGTAAATTACGAAGCCATGTGACAAAGTTATTCCTCTCCTCCCCCTGACATGGACCATACACTGTCACCAGACGCCAACATTCAGAGTTATGAGCAGATATGAAATCCACGATAATACCAAAGCGCTTTACTTCCACCAGAGTCCCTTTGAAAACAGAAGAATTCCAAATGACAATGATCCCCCCAGAAGCTCCCACAGAAGGGGAATAAGCAAAACAATCAAAACGCTTTGGGCAGAATTTACGGATAAAGCCATGGTCGAAATAATCCACTTTAGTCTCTTGGACAGAAATAACAGAGCATTGACTCTCCTCAATTTTAGCTCTAACATCACGTTGCCTATCATCACCATTCAAGCCGCGAACATTTAAGTTCAACACCTTCCATAATCTAGATGACTCTTGATCCATAGAAAACAATATGAAAGTCTGACGAGGTACTAGCTGATACAGCAAGACCCAAATTAGCAAGCATCGTATTACAGAGATAAGAGGCCATAACCACTGAACCCCAAGTCTGAAGATTGATTGTAGTTAACAACACCAAAAGAAACATAAACTGACCACGGGCATAATAAGGCCCATGCCAGGACCCACCAAAATCTTCTTGATTATTCATCATCAGAAGTTGCATCTGATTCAGATGAAGGCTCAGCCATAAGCCTAGCTTTAGTGAGCAACTTTGCTTCAATACCCAAACTCAGGCCAACATATTGCAGTCTTGATCGGTGTGATAGGCACAGTGTTTGCATTTCCCTTCTCCTGGTCCTTCTGCTTGTCTCGTAACATGAAACTCCACCAAGTCCTTCCTCTGCACTTGATTCTCATTGAACGACTGGGACTCACTGAAGGAGGAGTGTTCTTCCTGAGCATACTTTAAATTCTGCTTCGACCTAGGCTTGTAGCAGAATGGGCAAGTTTCCTTACCGATTGCTGTAGAGCTTGTAAAGGGGGATGGCTATATCCATCTCTCATGGCACTCTGCCTTGCACTCCTACGTACACCCCTCTCCACCATTTCAGTTTGCTTCTGTTGTTTACCACGCTTCTTCTTCTGCTGTGAGCCTGTGACAGGGAGATGCAGCAAATATAGGCGTAGATCATCCATTGCCTCACCTGCTGAATGAGCCTCAAACGACAAGCTTCCAGCAACACTACGCATGCGCGTAATAGAATAGTGTTTTAGGGGAGCCAATACTGATATCAGAAGAGATAATCAACTGAACAGAGTTTCCTGCATCAAACGCATCTGACCAGCTTCGTTTTGAAACAAAAGCCTAAGGATGACCTGACAATGGCCTAACAATATTCTTGGCAAGCAATACGGGAAGAGCAGAATCGGATAGTTTCTTCCACTGCATTTCTGGAGGGATGACAGGTCCAAAAACATGTTGAACAAAACCAAGTCGCAGAGCATTATTCTGAGGGAACAAAATCAAATTTTCTGGCTGATTCCTTACATCCTGAGCGGGCCAATCATAAATAGTCTAACCTGTTCCCTCCCAAAAACTTCATCCTGCACAGGCGGTGTCGGCTCAAGGATGGCAATGCAGAACTCACGATGCTGCTGAGGTTGGTTTTGCGAGGGGTTGTATAAGGTAGTTGGCAGACGAGTATTTCCTCCATCGATCACTTGATGTCCCCAGGGTAACCATGGAGTTGGGAAAACCGTCAGGGGATGAACTTTCAGCTTGAAATTTTTGTCTTATGTATACATCAGTGTTGTTTGAATTGATATATCTGTATTTCTGCTGCTAAATAGCTCATCCTGAGTACTATGTTTGGAGCTGTTCATAAATAATCAAATAACTGTTGGTTTTCAGCCCACATAAATACTGCGTTTTCTTGTAGTGCAAGAGTGAATCTACCTAGTCTGCAATGGCGATGTCTCTTCGGTCCGCGGGAAGAAGGCTCCTCGCTGGCCAGCTGCCACCGCAGGGGATTCATAGGGCTGCTGCAGAGGGACAATGGAGGCTACTACCGCTGGCCATCCCTGGAGGCGGTTCGCTGGGCTATTCTCGCCAGTATGGAACCTTCGAGGTAGTATATTACTAAAAGTCTAAAACTCAAATGAGCTCCCGATGGGCCAAGATGTCCTTACTACTGGATTCATGACTACCTGCAACTTATTGTCTTGTATCTATATCATTAAAACCTGCTCACGCTATTATAATTTCTTGGTTGCAGCGCTGTATGCAGTATGCGGGTTGGTGACCTGGTTGTCAGGGCCACTACGGCGGTTAGTATGATCTCAATCTCCACAGCCATTCTCGCGCTCGAAGTTGCGATACCTGTCAAAATGTTTCGGGCGCGTAAGAATCCTCAAGATACGGTGAGAAAGCTTTGCAACTCTTCATTGTGTTGTAGGCACCAATCAAATACAGTAGCTGACTAATCTCTTTGCGATGGGTTTTGCAGCAGGGACAGCCCTCCAGGTGCCTATGTCAGCAGCCCAGTGTTGAAGATCATATGGAGGAATTGCGTAAAGTACTTTCGCCCAGCGTTGAAGAGAAGATGAAGGAATTCAATGAAGTACTTTCGGAATACGAAGCTCGACTCCGTGCTCAAGGACGGCGCTCTTGAAGCAGACATGGAGTTCCGACTCTTAGCTGGAGGCAATTATATGTCGATCTGTTTTGAGTACTCTATTAGTGTCTATAAGCAACAAGTCTAGTCTAGCCATCTTAGATGTGAATCCAGATATGCAGGTGCCGTGGTAGTTTCGATAGCACTGCCGGCCTTTGCAATTTCACCTTCAGAACTACTTACCATGTTATTGCTTTAGAGGAGAAGATGACTATACTGATTGGGAGAACGAGAAAGGAGTATTTGTTACTGCTGGTTTGAGACCGGGTGGTGTGTTTGTATAGTATCACTAGTGCATAACCTGTATTTCTAGTTCTACAGCACTGCATCCAGTCGGTTTTGTCTACGGCCAATTCTCCATTTTTTTTTTTTTTTTTTTTTTTGAGCGGAACTACGGCGGGCTTACGCCAGCCTGAACGATTTTATACCAGACAATAATTGTTCAGTTACATATTATTGGAGGCGGTTTAGAAACCGGCTGAAAAACTGTCCACCTCCATCTCAGTTGGTTCCCTGATAAAACCGACTATCGTATCATACACCTGGAGTTGGTTTAACTGGGATCATATTCCTTCGGGTCTCCAAATTTGCTATAAGCCAATTGGCATGGTGTAGTGAAGCATCTAAAAAAAAGATGGTGTAGTGAAGCAACGATGACTCAAGTTCATTTTTTATTTCTTCATGTTGTTGACGCAAATCCTGTTATCTGGTTGCTATATACCACTGCTTATATGTCAAACGGTTTCTTCCGTTTTATAGAACAGAATAAGATATGTTATGTTGAAGCATAGAACATAACCTGACGAGTATTTGCATTGTCATGTTGCAGCAGTTCTTCTTTCCGAGAGTATATACCGGTGGGTAATTCATTTTGTATCAACAAGGTTGTTATCTTGATCCAAGGGATGATTTCACTATGGTTTCGAGAAAGCAAAAGGTTACATTAGTTTGTTGGTTTTAGTAAGGAGAGTAAACTTAATTTACAATACGTATAAATGACTCATTGTTATACACATAAGCGCATCTGGTGTAGTGGTATCATAGTACCCTCCCACGGTACTGACCAGGGTTCGATTCCCTGGATGCGCAATTTTTCCAAATTTTTTCCTTTTTTTGCTTATTATGTTTCTATATTCCAAAACCAAACTGTGATCTGTAACCTAACCTAACGTTGCACCGAATCCTTTTTTTTTTAAACACGTTGCACGAATTCTGATGGAGAAGATAAGAAAATGTGACTCACCTGGTCACCAAAATAGCACATATGTTTGTCAATAACGCAATCAGAGGCTCGGAAAATGGAAATTCACGAGCAGAGCAGGTCAGCTTATTGGTAAAAAGACTTCTCCAACAACACTCATGCTCATTGATGTAATTCGTCAACAAAAAGACTGATCATTCATACAGTGAGGCCTCCACGATCCATGACGAAACATATCATTTTGACCATGATATTCGTTCACAATTCACACGATACAATGCACGAAATATACCATTCTAATCTTAGTTCACATTTCACATGGTATGATTCAGTAGGCACTATACTAGTAGCTTACTGAGAAGTTGCAGCGTGACTAATTTATAGTCATAAAACTGTCATAAGAATACTATTGTCCTATGGCAGTTCATAGTTCGATCATAATTTTTCCAAATTTTTCCTTTTTTGCTTATTATGTTTCTATATTCCAAAACCAAACTGATCTGTAACCTAACCTAACGTTGCACGAATTCTTTTTTTTTAAACACGTTGCAATCAATTCTGATGGAGAAGATAAGAAAATGTGACTCACCTGGTCACCAAAATAGCACATATGTTTGTCAATAACGCAATCAGAGGCTCGGAAAATGGAAATTCACGAGCAGAGCAGGTCAGCTTATTGGTAAAAAGACTTCTCCAACAACACTCATGCTCATTGATGTAATTCGTCAACAAAAAGACTGATCATTCATACAGTGAGGCCTCCACGATCCATGACGAAACATATCATTTTGACCATGATATTCGTTCACAATTCACACGATACAATGCACGAAATATACCATTCTAATCTTAGTTCACATTTCACATGGTATGATTCAGTAGGCACTATACTAGTAGCTTACTGAGAAGTTGCAGCGTGACTAATTTATAGTCATAAAACTGTCATAAGAATACTATTGTCCTATGGCAGTTCATAGTTCAGATGCGCAATTTTTCCAAATTTTTTCCTTTTTTTGCTTATTATGTTTCTATATTCCAAAACCAAACTGTGATCTGTAACCTAACCTAACGTTGCACCGAATTCTTTTTTTTTTAAACACGTTGCACCGAATTCTGATGGAGAAGATAAGAAAATGTGACTCACCTGGTCACCAAAATAGCACATATGTTTGTCAATAACGCAATCAGAGGCTCGGAAAATGGAAATTCACGAGCAGAGCAGGTCAGCTTATTGGTAAAAAGACTTCTCCAACAACACTCATGCTCATTGATGTAATTCGTCAACAAAAAGACTGATCATTCATACAGTGAGGCCTCCACGATCCATGACGAAACATATCATTTTGACCATGATATTCGTTCACAATTCACACGATACAATGCACGAAATATACCATTCTAATCTTAGTTCACATTTCACATGGTATGATTCAGTAGGCACTATACTAGTAGCTTACTGAGAAGTTGCAGCGTGACTAATTTATAGTCATAAAACTGTCATAAGAATACTATTGTCCTATGGCAGTTCATAGATCAGGCATCGTCTCTTTGTATCTGTCTTTTCTTGCCCTAGGAGAAAAATCTGCATATACGGAATGGCGAACGAACTGCACGCTGAATGCAAGCACAGATGAAACATGCCTTCCTGTATCGCAACCACAATATTTCAGTACCACAGTCATACCACACCTGCAAGCAGGAATGCCGACATATTAGAATCACAGGGTGCAAACCAAATGTTCAGGAAAGTGACAGATAGATCTATAGACCACACAATTGAGCAAAGCTGTTGTCGATTGTCACGAACTTGTCTCACTGTACAATCAAATGGCACAGCCATAGGGAAAAGCCAACTGGCAGATTATATTCTACTAATGGGTAGTAACGTACCAATAATACTTACAACACCCACAACATGATACAATTAGAGGGGGATGGTGGACCAAATATTGAAAATGAAACCTGCAACACAATCTATCATGAGGCAACTACGCATATTAAGTTCACATGATGGAAAAGCGCCATTTCTGTACAAACAACACAGCATTCCTGACTAGTCTTAACTTTCTACCTTTCATGATAACCATGTGATCAGCACTATTACTGTTTCAGGGGGTTCCAACTTCAAATGCAGAGAAGACTGAAAGAGCAACAACTTTACATACATACAAAGGCTCACTAATCTCAGGTGAAACATCTCTGAACTCTAAGTATGTTGACAAAATAATGTTCAGGAAAAACAAACTTGTCAAGTGTACACTATTAGACTAACACCAGAGATGAGAAACAAACATTTTGTCCTTGAATTGATATTTGAGGTAAGTCAACTCATCACCACAGCAAGCAGAAGGCAACAGTACCAAGACTCGCAAGTTGATGTTCAGAGGCATATTTGTTCAATTAACCACATAATTTGTACAGATCAGTTGTAAGGTTCTGAACGAACATGCCCAGACACTGCCTAATGATGAAGAGCGCAACGGAACAACCCAATCCGAGACTACTGCTCGGTTCAATTTCACACAATAACAGATAAACGATCCAAACATCCCCATTAAATGTACTCAACAAGTGAGAAAAAGATCAATTAGGATTGACATACTAGAACAAATTGGCAATCATCTCCTCTCATAATATAACCAATTGATCATTCAGTACATTGAAATGACATATGCATGAAGCCTCGTATTAGTAGCAACACATTGGGTCCCTAAATTCACTCATATGATCCAACCAGTCAAAACAACCAAGCATCGACCCTCACCTCACATGAGCTCCTCCTCCTTGCGGAGGTACTCGCCGGCGTCAGACTGGTGCAAGACCACCACGGCGTTGGTGTCGGCCTTCCTGCAGTCCTGAGCGCCCCTGGCAGCGACCCCGAACCCGAGCGGCACGTCCGCCATGGACATGACGACGACACCATCGCTGGATTTGGTGTTCTCGGTGATGCGCGCGAGGGCGGACTTGGGCACCGAGTTTCCGAATAGGAAGGAGCGCTCGGTGTCGGGCTTGAGCCAGACGCGGCGGCGCGCATGGGCGGCGAGGAGGTCGAGCGCGTGGACGGTGAGGTGGAAGGCACCGCCGTGGGTGAACTTGCCGATGGGGGTGCCGACCCCGGCGAGGAGCATGCGGGAGACGGCGGTGGCACGGCGGACGAGCGACTCGGAGGCGTAGAAGACGCGGTTCTTATGGAGGCGGAGGCAGTAGCGGCCGGGCTCCGGGTCGGGGCCCTCCGCGGAGGGCCGCTCCAGGAGGTGCTTCAGGTTGGGGCCAGTGAACTTGAAGAGCTTCTCGAAGACCATCGTGGTATCCTTCTCGTCGAGCGGCCTCATGGCGCAGGCGGCGGTGGAGTTCGGGGGCGAAGCGGCAGTGGGGGTTGGGGACGGAAGCTAGGCTATTCGTGTGGCTATTCGCTTGGTTTTATGAGGACGGGCCTTTTGATTATCGATGGTCCGATAAGAAAAATCCAACGGTGGGCAATCATAGCGTTGCATACGGTCGTTTCCTTTCGACCACTTTCAACATTTCTTTGCCAAACAACATAGTCCTCCAATGGTAAATATTTGGTAAAAAAAGGTAATCATGAGAAGGTCACGAATGCATTCTATGTGGTTCACAAATCTCTCTATCAAAGTTAACCATATGTCAAATTGATAGGTCGGGCACACAACTTATTTTGCTAACAAACATTTTGGAAATAGGCTTTCGTCCAGCTGGTAGCGACAAAATCAAGCCCAAACGGAAAAAGGAGAAAGAACAGAGAACTAATGTCAAAAAAGTCAGATCGACGAAAACAATGATGACCCACCAACTGGTCCTAGGGTTTCCGCCACGAGGAGAGTGGGTAAGGGGTACACCCAATGCCCTTCGAGAAGGAACGACGGCGCCCGCAGGCGTCACCGCGTCGGTGCAAGCTAAGACGATAGGGATTTGTCCAGACTCCCAAAGCCACACCCCCAGATGATCCATCGCGCTCCACCGAACTCATCGTCCACCAAAATGTGCCACCACGGTCTTGTAGTCATCATCGTTGTCTCAAGTTGGCAGTTTTCCCCATGGGACCGGGTACCCACGGGTATATACCCGCCTGAAACTGGGGATGGGGGCAAATTGGCTCCATGGGGATAGAGGTGTGGCAGGTATGGGGATCAAATCCCCTCCATGGAGTCTCCATGGATACCTCATACCCCACCTATCATACAGATAGACAATATTACATACAAAGAAACCCTAGATAATTGCCTCCACTTGACCACACAGATAATTTCCCCTCACCTCCTGGGCAAGTACTCATCTTCCCCAAAATCGCGCCTCTGCCATCGCCTCCACCTGCACCTCGTCGTGTTGGAGATATGCCCTAGAGGCAATAATAAATGTAGTTATTATTATATCTTTGTGTTTATGATAAATGTTTACATTCATGCTATAATAGTATTAACAAGGAAACATTAATACTTGTGTGATTTGTAAACTTAAATTGAAGTCCCTAGTATAGCCTCTATACATCACTAGCTTGTTGGTTAATAAATGATTGTGGTTTCCCTATCATGAACATTGAGATGTTATTAACAACAAGATCATATCGTTAGGAGAATGATATGGTGGGCATACTCCTATAGATAAGCGTAGCATAAAGATCAAGTCATTATAATAGTTCAATTGCTATATGCTTTCTGATACATAGTAACCTAATTCCTTCGACCATGAGATCATGCATATCACCTTTACCGGATGGATGCTTTGATGACATCAAACACCACACCGTAACAGGGTGGCTATAAATGTGGCATTGAGTGTTCGGAAAGTATTGGTTGAAACACATGGATCAAGAGTGGGATTTGTCCATCCATATGACGGATAGATATACTCTGGGCCCTCTCGGTGAAATGTCATCCAATTAGCTTGCAAGCATGTGACTGGATCACAAGGGATCACGTATCACGGGAACGAGAAAAGAGTACTTATTAGTAACGAGGTTGAACTAGGTATGCAGAGATACCGACGGTCATAACCTCGGATAAGTAAACTATCGTGAGACAAAGGGAAATTGGTATCGTATGTAAGTGGTTCATTCGATCGCAAAGTAATCGTAGAAATATGTGGGAGCCATATGAATTTCTAGATTCCTCTATTGGTTATTGATCGGAGAAGTGTCTCGATCATGTCCGCATAATTCACGAACCGTAGGGAGACACACTTAAGGATTCGACGTTGTTTGAGTAGTTATGAAATGATGAGAAAGAGTCCGAATGTTGTTCGGAGTCTCGAATGGGATTCTGGATATCACGAGGAGATCCGGAATGGTCCGGAGAATAAGATTCATATAAGGAAAGTCCCGTTTCGGAGTTGGAGAATGATTCCGGTGTTTTCATCGGGAATGTTCTAGAAGGTTCCGGAATGTCCGGTACTCCGGAGGGGAAGGGTACATGAATGTGTTATATCAAGTTGGTATGATTGCATCATGTACCAAGTGTCATCGCTGAACAAAATTAAGGATTAAATCAAATCCTAGTTTGAAAAGTCAAACGGCTAGTTTGAAAGTCAAACGGCTAATTTTGGAAAGAGGAAAGGAGGAGGAAACCGAGTTGGGGAGGAGTCCCTCCTCCCCACCGCCGGCGCACCACCCAAGCCGAGTTGGGGAGGGACTCCTCTCCCTCCCCTTGGCCGGCCGGCCCCTCCATCTATATAAGGAGGGACAGGGCTCCCTCCTAGAGAGACACAAGATCCTATCCTCCAAACCCTAGTACCAAGCCGCCGCCGCCTCCATAGCCACCGCCAGCCCTAGGGCAAACCGTCGTCGCCGCCTAGCTAAACCCTAGCCGCTGGCTTGCTCCTCCTCGTCGTGTCTAAACTCTAGATCGTCGAGGAACTCTCTCATACACCACCATACTCGCTCCGGCTTAAGGCGAAGCCCTGCGAGATCTCCCCTCTACTTCCGGTACCACACCGTTGTGCTGTCGGAATCGCGAGGAGAGTGCTACAACCTCACCTTCTGGAACAAGGAGAGGAAGGTCTTCGTCAGTATTGAACGTGTGACCGATCATGGGAAGCTACTTGGAGCAGCGGAAGGATCGTCTCTGCGATCTTGAGATCGGGAAAATGACTAAATCACCCACGAGAATCCGCTCTCGTTAAACACTTTGGAATCTTCGAGGGTGAGTTATTCCATCGACTCGTTGCTGCAATCTAGTAGATAGATCTTGGCTTGTTTGTTTGTATGCGATAGAAATTTTTTGTTTTCCATGCTACGAAACCCTACACGTCGGTCGTCGTCGGCTCGCCAGCTGCATTTGCGGCCTGCCCCTTCCCTTGACATGTGCTTCTTGCCCTCCTCCTCGGCTCGCCAGTCGCCGCATGCGCCTGCCCCTTGCCTCCTCATCCTACTCCTCCTCCTCCCTCAAGAAAGCGAGGTGGATGACCACCGACGGGAGGAGCTTGGTCGCCCACGACAAGGAGGGTATCTTCTCTGAGGATCTCGTCGGCTTCGTAAGAAGGAGCTCTTCCACGTATTCAAAGAGGACACATCGACATCGAGGTCCCCATCAAGACCCCGGCGGGGATCGGGTATCCGTCAATGGCGCGGACGGGGACCATTTGCCCCTGATAGCTTAGCGGGGACTGGCAGGTACATGGATTGGTGGGGATCGGGGCGGGTACGGTGGAGCCATACCCGACCCCGTTGTCTCACCATGGACAAAGTTGCAAGACCGAGAAGAAAGACAACCATGAACGAGGAGTGACATACAGTAGCTACGCATGACGAAACATCCTCCACCGCCATTGTCAGTAACCAACCGGATGCAACATCAGGAGCAAACCAGGCCCACCTAGGCCCGACCGAGCCCAAATCAAGCTCGTGAATCTCCCGTTGCGTGCTGCAGTAGGCACAACATCGTGTCCACCACCCCCGCACGAGTAGCTTCACTATCTACCGAAGACGGCGCAATCGATATCGGGGCTGGCTCGTCCTAACCCACAAGACCCAAAATCTCTATTTGATGTCCAACAGAATAGGTTGGGCCCACTGATCATGCCTAGCTTGCCACCATAACAAAAATTGTGTTAAGACTATCAATAATAAAAGGAAAGAAAAACTTAGCATGAATTGGTCAAACCGACCGGCTTATTTGTCCACTTGCCGAGCATTCGTTCCCTCGCCCGTGGTATGTAGGCGACAACGATGAAAACATTGTGTAGCGGTGATGGTCGTGTAGACGAGTGGAGGACATACACATAGGACTAGATATGTTAAACATGGATTGAAGCATAACAAAATACAGTGTGGGGTTGGGGTTGGGGTTGTGGGGAGGTAGGAAGAAGCAACAACAAGTGGCCCCGTATGATGTAGGCAGGTTCAAGTAAACTTGATGTTGGGGTTTCCTTGCTTCTTTCCTTTGAAAAAAAGGTCCTATATGCTCATCGTCATTATGATGCACCTTTTGTTCGTGAAGTTAATCCATTCATATACTCCTTCTGTTTTAAAATATAAGATATTTTTGGTTCGTAAAAAAATTATATCTAGACTTATTTTAATTTGTAGATTTTTTTTAGATCGAAAGGGACTCTGTCCCCTGTTCCATTATGAATAATGAAACAAACCAGTTCCACAAGTAACAGAAAAAGAAAAACGACAGTAAAGAGCTCTGAAGCGCTCAAACCTAAACGACTGAAGAAAGTTTCGGCTCAGAACAAAGCCAGCTGCTCTACAAACTATCTCTAACAGCCAAAAGACTCATGGAAGTAATCGAAAGATAGATTAGAACACCACATGAACATTCTCCTCCTCATCAGGATGATCTTGGAGGTGCTTCAGCGATGCTCTCCCTCCATAGCTTGATGACGCAGTAGTATTCCAAGTGGAAATCCACTCGAAGCCGGTACAGATCATCTCGCCATGAGCGTTAGAGGGTTTCTCAGTCTGTCGATCATCTTCTCCATGAAAAGGGCGATCTTACCCCCCTCCAGGTCCTTGAATGGTTTTTGCCATGTCTTTAGGAAGGAAAGGACCGGGCCCAAACTGTTTCATATTAATCCAAGTTGTCTTGTTAAAGACAAGGCTATTCCTATTGTTCCAAATACTCCAAAGAACAGCGAAGAAACCACATTCAAATGAAGATGTTTCTTATTAGCAATCCATTTCAAGCAAGGGACTCAAAGTCTACAATACTAACACCAAAAATATCATGCACATCCTTCCAAAGTAAGCTAGAGACCAAGCATTCAAAAATAAATGATGCATGATTCTATTTTTTTGCGAGATTGCATTCTAAAGGTTTTGGAATTCCCCTGCTCTAAGATTATCTCTAGTCGAATCTTATTTTGAGAAAATAACCAAAGGAAAATCTGGATCTGGGTGGAATAAGTAATTTCAAACAGCGGGAAGATAAACCCGAGTGATACCTCTAAATTGACCGGTGAATACATAGAACTTGAGGAATATTTACCCTTAGATTCATCTTGCCAAATTAGTGATCATCTTGTTCGGAGAATCTAATTGGTGAACAATGCCAGCTCATGCCATTGCAGCATTAAATCCTCGATAAAGGTTCTTCTAAAGTCACATCTAAGGTGTGTGCCATCCCATAACTCAGCTAACGTTTTAGTTTCTTGGTTAGAAATCAAATAAATTTCCCGACTGGTAGCTAAATTAGAATTTCCAAACCAGATATCCTCCCAAAATCTAATAGTTTTACCATTCCCCACATGCCATTTATATCCAATCTCAGCCCTAGATGCCCACATCACCCCTTTCCAAAAGGTAGATGGATGGACATCATGGCAACAGAGGATATTAGGTGACTTAGTCCTATATTTAGCATCTATCACTTTTTTCCACAGAGCCCCCTCTCCCTGGATATACCTTTTAATCCAGGAGCCAAGGAGGCAAAGATTCAAATCATGCAGATTTGGAATACCCAAACCTCCAAACTCTTTCTTCATGCATACTGATGGCCAATTAGCTAGATGCAACCTATGATTACCTTCTTCATCATTCCAGAAAAAGTTAGCTAAATGTGAATCTAGGAGTTTCAAAGCCCATTTGGGAAACTTAAAGAAAGAAAGCAAATAGATAGGAATGCTAGAGAGACAGGCTTGAATAAGCACCTTCTTAGCAGCATAAGATAGGAGTTTGCCCCTCCAACCTGTGATTCTATTCAACAGGTTTTCTATCAGAGGCTGCAAATCTTCTCTTTTTAGCTTCTCAAAGTGAAGAGGAATTCCCAAATATTTAACAGGGAAGTTACCCCTAATACATTCAAAAATGTCTAGGAAA
This sequence comes from Avena longiglumis, assembly GCA_030063025.1. NCBI lineage: Eukaryota > Viridiplantae > Streptophyta > Magnoliopsida > Poales > Poaceae > Avena > Avena longiglumis. Next base: position 95,249,329 of record CP125976.1, read on the forward strand.
GGTCTAGTATCAGACTCTGACATGTTAATAGGAATGAGTTCACTCTTATGGTAATTAATACGCATCCCAGAAATCTGCTCAAAGCAGGTGAGGATCCATTTAAGATTAACAGCTATTGACTCACTAGGCTCCAAGAAGAGGAGTGTCATCGCATATTGCAAGCGCACAATCCCTCCGGAAAGAAATTAGGACAGAGACCTTTAATGGCCCCACAACTAACCCCTTAATTAACATCCTAGAAAAACATCAATCATCGATTAAACAACAGAGGAGCAATGGGATCACCTTGTCTAAGACCTTTACGATCAAGAAAAATCACTCTCAAAATCATTGACTTTAACCCCACAGACCCCCTAAAGTAATGCTTAATAAATCTAATAAAGGTAGGACAAAAGCCTCTTAGCTCTAAAATCTCAAACAAAAGTCCAAATTAACTCTATCATAGGCTTTCTCATAATCTATTTTGAGCACTAGGCCACTCCTTATTCCTATGCACCTCATGCACAACCTCATGCGATAACCACACTCTCCAAAATGAACCTACCTCTAATAAAAGCAGATTGACTAGGAGAGATTAATCTACCAATTACAGTAGCAAGTCTGTTAGTCAGAACCTTGGTAAAGATTTTGAAAGAACAGTTCAAGAGACTAATTGGCCTGAACTTTTTCATTGTCCTAGCTTCATTTTCTTTAGGAATCAAAGTAATCATAGCAAAATTAAGCCTAAAGATACTAAATTGATCTTCATGCCAGGACTGGAACATAGCAATAAGATCATACTTCAAGATATCCCAAAAAGATTGATAAAACATAAAAGAAAGACCATCAGGGCCAGGGGCCCCATCAGCATAAGAAGTAAAGATAGCTAATCTAATTTCTTCCTCAGAAAAGCTTGAACCTAAGTTCAAATTTTCAGCCTCATTGACCTTTTCTTTCTCAGAAAAAAAGTCCTGTTTCAGCTGAATATTGGGCCTAGGTTCCCAAGCAAACAACTCCCTATAGTAATCAGTTGCCACTTTAATCATGTCTTTAATATGCACAGGCCCATCAGACCATCAAGAACATTAATCAACTTTTCCTTCTCTGTTGGTTGTACTTGCATGAAAATAAGCGATGTTTCTATCTCCTTCTAACACATTTCTATCTCTAGACCTTTGTCTAGCCTTAGTCTCCTCTAAAATCCAAAATTTATGGAGTTCAAAAAATGAAATCTAGTCTAATTTTCTCCTCCTCGCACGGGGTTGAGTCTCGGCCTTAATGTCTAAAGTATCATATTCCTCCATCATTTCTCTTCTATTTTCCTAACAATGACCTCTATGTTAATGTTCCAACCTTTGGCCAATTTCCTAAAGAATCTCACTCTTTTTGCCAAACCTCTATTGGATCATCACTTTCTACTTTTAAAGACCAAGCTTTAATGACAATCATGCTAAAGTCAGCCTACTAAGCCACCATTTTCAAACTTAAATCTATTAGGCTTCAAGAAAACTTTTTCCCCTAATCCCAAACAATAGGAGTATGGTCACTCCCAATTCTAGTCAAAGCTCTAGCACTAGCTAAAGGAAATTGATTATCAAAACCATGAGTGCAGAAAATCCTATCTAGCTTACACATAATAGGTTCAACTTGGTTATTACCCCAAGTATAAGCTCTACCAGCTAGACCAATCTCCATAAGGGCCCACAAGTCAACCCAAATGTTAAACTTGTCCACCCACTTATAATCTACATTCCTAGAGGATTTATCTTCAGGGGATCTAATAAGGTTGAAATCACCCCCAATCATAGCAGGGCCATCCCAACAGATAAATAGATCATGAAGTTCAGAAATGAAATCCTGTTTCTTTTCCTCATAAGCAGACCCATAGACAGTAGTAATTCTACAAGTGAAAGCAGTAACTTTGTTTTTAAGCACTACACTAACAGAGAAGGATCTAATATCCCAAGACACAACATCAAAAAGATCTAAATTGACCCCAACTAATATACCACCAGCAGTTCCCTGAGAAGGGAGAAAATTCCAAGCAAAATTTCTATTCCCTACCAGATTCTTCAAAAAAGAGTTGCTAAAACTATCTTTCTTGGTTTCCTGAAAACCAATGTAATCTACTTTAAGAGGTGAGATATTCTCAGAAATGAATTTTTGCTACCAGGAGCATTAAGGCTCCTACTATTCCAAAAAAGACTAATCATAACTTTTTTTTCTTGGGGTGCTTGCCCCGAGATTTATTCAAGACTTCTATCCAACCCTCTGCCACATCCTCTTCAGAAGAAGAGTTTGTACCTAGAGGTGAACTATGTAAAACATCACTAGAGCTATCTAAGTCACTCGCAGAATATCAACTCCTACTATCATTAAATTTTCTAAAGTAGTGACAGAGCAGAGAAAGGATTTGTAGACATTATACCTTTCATGCTCTTAGGGATTTCCAAATTAGTAACTTTCTTGATTCATGGCCTTCTCAAGAATGGTTTTGGATCTATCCACCTGAGCTCGCCTTGTTGGTTGCACAGCCCCATTTGTTTCGCTTTCTTGGACTTTACGGAAAACAGACAAGTCCTCTTTTTCTCTCACAACCAACTCCTTGAAGCTAGGCATGATGTCATCAGGGAGAGCACCCACTTGATCAAGCAACCTCTGAGGGGACCCCCTAGCTACCTCCTGAGAGAACTCCAATTCTTCAGACTGACCATCTAGCCAAAATCTCTGAGCTTCTTCTTCAGCACCAGGAACCAGAGGAGATCTATCCCAGATGAAAATATTCTAGATACTTTTTTTACAAAGCTAAAATATTTTATATTTTGAAACGGAGGGAGTATATACGACACTCGTATATAGAAGGAAAACACTTGCTGTAAGCCGGGGGTCGCTCCCTCCGCCTCCACGACTCGCCACGCGTCCCGCTAAAAGTGACAGCGATTCGCTAGGGGCCTACCATGTTCTTATCACTTCCTCCCGTGACTGTCTCCTTGGAGCAATTTCTTCCCTGCACAGAGCTAAGGCCTCCAGCGCATGTGCTCCCAAGTCGCCGCCTATCTGGAGAACCTCTGCCGCGCCGCCCTGCGCTCTAGGGACGCCGCCGACCCGGAGGTTGGTCTCCGCGCCACCCTGTTCCCTCGGGTCGCCGCCGACCTGTAGGACCTCCGCGGCGCCGCCCAGCGCTCTGAGGCTGCCGACGACCTGGAGGTCGTTTGTCGCGCCTCCGTGCGCATCAGGGCCGCCGTCCACCTGGAGGTTCTCCACCGCGCTGCCTGTGCCTTGCGACGCTGCCGACTCGGACCTCCTCCGTGCAGGACGGGATCGATGATGGACACCCATCACTCCGGGCGTTCATCTTCGACGAGTTCATGTGCGTGGTAGCCCGCAGGATGGCATCGAGGAAGATAAACCTCGTCTCCTGCTAGGCGGCGCGGGGCACGGGCGTCCCTGGCAAAGCATCTCCGCGACCTGCGCTCCATGGCATATTTTTTTTTACTACAATTATTTTCTGGTTTTGCTACAAATAGTTTAAAGTTTTTGTTATAATGTTTTCGGCGAGAGTCTATGACGAGGTCGATTTTGCTAGAATAGCCTATAATTTTTGCTACAATATCCCATAACTTTTGCTACAATGTCTATAATTGTTTTTGCTACAATATCCCATAACTTTTGCTACAATGTCTACAATATCTCCATAACTTTTGACTTTTGCTACAATGTCTATAAGGTCAGTTTAGCTACAATAGCCTATAATTGTTGCTACAATATCCCATAACGTTTGCTTCAATCACATTTAGTTCGTTCGTGTTATGAAAGCAAAAGTGGATTTTATGTGAGAACCCTTTTTTGCTGCAAACAGTGCAAACGAAACCTTTTTTTACTTCATTTGTGCTTTATGGAAGCAAAAGCCGGATTTGTGTAAAAACCAGATTTTTGCTCCAAATGATGCAAACAAAACTTTTTTTTGCTGCTTTACGCTTTATGGAAGCAAAAGCGGGATTTGTGTGAAAACCAGATTTCGCTCTAAATGATACAAACGAAACTTTTTTTTTTGCTGCTTTACGCTTTATGGAAACAAAAACGAGATAGAAGAAGTCTAACTGGACACGTGTCACGCTCTGGACCCGGGATCTGGGATTTTGATCCCCCAGGGGGACACGCTCAGCGTTATTCTATATAGAAGCTCAATACTTATGCAGAAAGGGACACATGCTCAATTTGGGAAATATTCATTGCTTTACTATACAGATAACTCCAGACTGATGATTCTCTCTCGCTATGTTCATCCAAATGAGTTGAAACAATACTAACAACAGTCTATAAACTACTTTAAAAAGATCCCGAAACTCTGAACTTTTAGCCAGAATTCGTTCGGAACTTTGAAAATGTGGCCCGATTCGTCGTAACTTGCTTTCGGTGCTGTCAACATCATAATATATTCTCCATGTGTGGAGATGATCCTCTCTTGCGGTCTCGCTACGTGCTACTAGGACTTGATCTTCATGAACTTCCTGTGCTCCAGCTGCGCCATGTCGCCTGCGTTCACGGGGTCGAAACGGCACCGGTAGAAGCTGCACGCAGAAACGAAACCATTAGCAGGGGGGCTCGAGGCAACGTTTCAATTCTGAAACGGATTCAAAGAAAATAGGCGATGATGTACCTCCCGTCGGTGCCGATGATGAGGACGGTGTTGGGGTGCTGCCGCCCGAACGCCACCGAGTACCTCACGCCCTCCGGCAGCCGGAACTGGGCCAGCGACCACTCTGAACTGAAGTAGCTCGGCAAGTAGCCTGCACAAGGAGATGCGCATGAAGAAATCATCTTAATAAAACAGCTGCTCATCATCGGATAATAGTTACTGTAAACAACAGTGACATCGGTTCTTGTACCTTTCAAGAACGATAGCGATGAGCCCTTGTTGGCTTTCGCCGGCGCAGGCAGAGACGGTGCTGCCGGCGGTGCCGGCGCCGCTGGGACAGCTTGGCCGCCTTCCTCCGGTGCGTTATGTTTTTGCTCAGCCCCGGATTCTGGCGGCGTCGAGCTTGCGAGGTCGACGTCGGCGGCGACCCTGAAGACGTGCACCGTCGCCTTGTCGCTGGAGACGGCCAGCCATTTGGAGTCCGGGAGAAGGCGATGCAGTGGATGTCTGCTCTGTCAGTGCCTCTTCTTAGCTGCAACAAGTCAGAAAACGAGATCCAACATGAATATTTTGGTTTCACTGTGCGCAAACCAAAACTAATTAAGCGCATTACCGTGTACAGAATCCGGCGGTTTCTCTCGAATTGAGTAGCTCACCACAGTCAAAAAATAAAAAAGAGAATCGAGTAGCTCACGCCGTGTACAGGTTGTTAAGCAATCGGGGACATTAGTTTAGTTACGATTCTAACTAAACGCCGTGTTCAATTGCTCTAGGGCGATCTAATCTAGCTAAACGCCAGCGCCTACCTTTCCGATCAGCTCGCCGTCGGTGGCGCGGAACACGCGCACGATGGTGCCCGTGATGCTAGCCGAGGCGACGAGCCGCCCGTCCGGCGACATGGCCACGGCGTTGACGCGAGAGGCATGGGCGCGTATGACCAGCGGCACGAACTCCCCCGCCACCCACCGCTCCACGCGCAGCTCCCCGTGCTCCGCGCCGGGGCACGCGAACGCGAACGCGAACGGCGCGCTGCCGTCGGGCTCTGTTTTCCTCGAAGACGTCACGGCGCAGATGCCGGTATCGTTGTACACCGTCTCAACACTGCGCAGTACCCCGTGATTCTTCTCCCGGTCCCGGCCCGGGTGCGGCGGCGGCGAGGCCCCGCCGTTCTCCTCCGGGCCGAACACGCACAGCCGCCTGTCGAAGGACACGACGGTCATGTTGCGGTGGACGCGCACCGCCCGCACGTCGCCGCAGGTCCGCATCTCCTTCTCGACGTACCGCCAGTGGTAGTTCAGGAATCCCGGCGTCCAGCGTCTGGCGAAGAACCTGGCCTTGGTGGTGGACGAAGAGGTGGAGTAGCATACGATGGCGCAGGTCGACTCCTTCGTGTCGAGCATGTCGCCGGCCGCGAGGACGATGGTCCTCGTCAGGTTTTTCTCCTGGTAGAGGCCCCGTAGCTGGAAGGTGTCGCAGCAGATCCAGTGGGCGGCCGACGCGCCGGCCACGACGATGCAGGTCGCGTCGGAGCTGAAGGAGAGGTGGGTGTGGGTTGATGGCGGAGGTGGGGCAGGTCTGATCCTTTTCCCGGCACCACCCGAGGAGGCCAGGAGGTCGGGGTTTCTAGGAAGGTTTTCCATAGACGCCATACATGGCAACAAACCGAGAACGAGAAGTTTCGAGATTTGATTGGTTTCAGATTTTATGCTACGAGTACGATTTCCTTTTAGTTTCTGTATTTATTTATCGGGAGATAAATTGTTCGCAACTAATTTCAAAAAGTATTTTCTGCAACGGAAAAACATAACTAGAATTTTTTTTGTTGCGTACCTCTTGGAGCTTGGTGCCGTCATGGGTGGTGAAGATGCGCACGAGTGTGCCCTTGCTGCCGGCGGTGGCGAGCAGCCGTCCGTCGGGGGACAGCGCGATGCACGCCAGGCTCGACTCGTGCGCGTGCACGTCGACGGTGGCGTCGGGACTACCGCTCCGGCACACCTGCACGGCGCCCTTCTCCTCCCTTGGCAGCGCGTACACGATGGCCGACGCCTGGTGGTCGATCGCCAGCGCGCACAGCCCCAGCGGGTTCGGGCCCGTCGTCTTCACCTCCGCGTTATTCCGGGAATCGCCGTTGGCGACCAGCATCGCGCTCTTCTCGCCGGCGACGAGAGTGTGGTCCCCGAGCAGGCGGACCCCGCCCACGGCGCCGAGGCCGGGGGTGCCGACCGACTTCGCGGCCGTCGTCTCCCCGCACATCCCGTCCAGAAACTGGAGCGCCTGGACGGCGGAGGCGCCGTTCGGCTTCCGGAGCACGACGGCGAGGCTCGACCGCGTGAGCAGCTCGGCGGAGGCCACCTCGCCGCCGCCCGAGGCGACGGTGGCGTTGCATCGGCAGTGGACGCGCTCCACCGAGTCGTCGCAGGAGAAGACGTGCAGCCCCGTGGCCGTGCACGCGACGAAGTGGGACGCGCCGCTGCTGAAGGCGACGTGGACGAGCGGAGCTTCGGTGGCCACCGTCGCGGACACCATTGTCGATCGAAAGTGGAAGGAAGCCTCGCGTGATCGATGGCTCGGTCGACGCGTCCCCGTGGCTCTTTAATCGCACGCGCAGAAGTTTGTAACCATGTCGAAAACCGGGACGTGCTCCCCCTCCCTCGCATGTTCGGAACCGACTCACCGTTCGGTCAGGAAACAAACTCTGGCGCCGTGTCGGACTTTCGGCCGATACCGTGGCGTTGACATGTACGTATCGACCCCGTACGCAAATTTACTTTTTTTAGGTACCGTACGCAAATTTACTTGATTGTGGACATTATGGGTAATGCAAACTAGGGATGTGCCGCACAGAAATATCAAGGGCCGCTAGAAACAAATTATGCACCGTTCGAAAGCTACGTACATTGATTGTTCATTTATAAAAAATGATTTATTTTCATGTGGGACACTTTGCAGTAAATCTATACTATTAAAAAAATTGGAAACGTTCGTCACCCCCTCAAATTTTCCGTCTGCCATGTTATTACGATTTTGCCCCTTGTTATTTGGAGATACTACTAGCACTGCCACCGCCAAGTTGAATCAATCCGTTTCCTTGTTTGTTCTACTGTCCCAAACGAATCCTATCCCCATCTCTTCCTTTGCCCACGCCGCCGCCCCTGCAGGCCCGCAGCAGTCCTAGCTTGTACGGGAGTGCGCCGACGTCCGGATTCGTTCTGGAGGGCGACGAGGAGGCCGTCTGCTACGAGAGGGAGGAGATGCCTGGCCCCGGCCGCCTCCGGAAGCGCCCATCAAGCCGCACCACCATCCCGTGCTCTGCCTCCCTGCTCCCCGCCCGCCCAGAGGTCTGACCCCCGCCGCCGAGATCTGACTCCTGCCATTGAGGCTGCCGCAGTGGACCTATTTTTTGTGCTGCTTTGTGGTTGCCGTTGACCTCCCACTGGTTGGGAGATGAGTGAGGAAAGGGAGGGAACTCACCGTGGATGTGCCCGTGGGGAAGGGAAGAGTGTCCGAAGGGAGGGAGGTGAGCTCGCACGCATGGCAGCTCAGTCGCTGCGTGTTGCCTTCGAGCGCAGGCTCCCCGTTTCGATCCAGTATGCTCCCCATCACGATCCGATTTCATCCCCATCTTGATCCAATTTTTCACGTTTCCCATCTTGATTCGTTTTCTCGGCAAGATGCTTTTATCTAGGATGGTGCCGACACCATGATCTCGCAACATGTGAGGTCAGCATTGGAAATGTCGTCGAAGCCATCATGGGAAAATGCTGGCCTGCAGGAGTCTAGAGTAGAGTGTCGTGCTGCAGGTGATCCTGCACATGTGGTAGAGTTTAGTGGCTTAGTGCTCGCGTTGTCTTCCTTCCTCATTTTATCCGCCTACCTAAATGCTGCTATACGAGGTGCGTCCTGCGTTCATGGTAGCCAGGTGATAGACCTGATGCTAGAAAACATTGCGAGGCTTCTGCTGTTTTCTGTTTATCAAGTTGAAGAAGCCTCTTTCTTTTCAGCTGTTGCACAAGCTTATTGGTATGCTGTATCTGGTCATGCATCACATTTTAGTAGAAACCTAGGTATCAAACAATGGCCCACAATTGGAACTATTCAGCAGGATTTGATCTTTCTTTGTTTTGTACAAATCTTATTCCAGTTCTGTTTCCGATGCAGCCATTCTACATCTGCAAAAATGCAAATCGCAGAAGTCAGGAAAATTCCAGGTGACAGTAGTAGTCCTAAACAGTTTGGCTTGAGCTTGAAAGATTTGGATCAGCAATTCACTTCTACACACACCTGACGGTACCTGTACATTCAGTTCGGTTAAATTGCTTAGGGACCAGAATTAGATCTGCTTTTACTTCTCTAGCGTGTAATGCAAAAGGGAACAAACCAAAAAGACCAGCAAATATTAAAATCAGAGTATAAATAGCAAAGTTAGGTTTAAATCACACTGGAGATTTTGTAAAAACTTTTTGGTGGACGCGTGCTAGGTTCATATCATAGTCAGATCATCAAAATTTAGGCTTGAATATCCACATCTTAAATTTTGTGCAAACTACACTGCAGCCTTTCAGTTCATTTTTGTTTTCGATGTTGTCAAAAAACGCTTAGTTCTAGATCGATCTTAGTGAACGAGATAAAAAATGTCCATGCATCATTGGATCAGTGTCACCATCCGAGATAAAAAAGCATCGGTGCGGCTATGATATACCACTAATTCTCAAGGAAATTAAAGACCAACACAATGTGTCTCCCATTTTAAAATAATTGGCACCAAAAAATAAAGACCGGATATTTTTTAAATTTTTGTAAGGCGTCCCAAGCTAAAAATAATTGACACCCAAAAATAAAGATCATATCTTTTATTTATTTTATATTTTTAAGATGCGTTTATTATTGGTTGACCTATCGTAATGTACGGTATTTGATTTTAGCTCCTGTTGCAACGCACGGGCATGTTTGCTAGTCTATGTAATAATTTTCCGCTCAAGTCTCCATGATGCCTTTGTACAAATCTCCGGACTCCATGGTCACCTACACCAACGCCGACTAGGCTGGCTATCTCGACGCCACGCCATACTTCTATGTCTAATTCGGTGATAACCTCGAGTCTTGACCGTCAAGTGGAAACACACAGTCACCCACTCAGCGCCAAACCGACTATCGTGTTGTGATCAACATCACTCGAGGTTAGTTGGACTAGACAAGTCCTTCACGCTTCATCGACCGTGTCCTCCTGCTACGGTTGTGTTCTGCGATAACGTTAGTGTCATCTACATGTCTACGAACCCCTTTCAATATCAGCGTACTAAACACATCGACATCAACCTTCACTTCGTTCGCGGCCATGTTGCCATGGGCCAAGTCCGTGTGCTGCATGTTCCCTCGTCTTGCTAGTTCGCCGACATCCTAACGCAGGCTCTTCCATCATCGTTGTTCAAGATTTTTGGTAAAGTATCAACGTCCGCTCTCCCCATGTTGTAACCATGGGAGAGTGTTAGACTAATATGTCACGGTAGCGTGACATATCTCCTAAACCTCTAAATCAAGGAGAGACATTATTCATATGTTCTCATATTTATGGTTATGATTATAATATTTATCTATATATTTACATTCAATGGAAAATGCCCGAGTGTGGTCTATACCCCAAATCACTTTCACTATGGGGTGTATATTGAGTGCTCAGCAAAATAGTCAGCGTATAGCATGTCATGATCCTCCATCCTCTTTCTTGGCTTGGTCTTCTTTCTTCCAAAATTCAAACCTCCATGTTTGGGAGCAGCGTTGTTCAACTGGATCACTTGGAACACATTTTGTAGCCTCCACGAGGCCTGGCCTACCCCTGGAGACAACAAAACGAGTTGTTTGGATGCCCGCATGCGAGTTTAGGATACACTAGTGTTAACTATAGAGCAGACCGTAGGCAGGCCCGCCCATGGCAATGCTTGATGTGGGCATTTGTAGTGAGCCAGCCTCGTGGCGCCACCGATGCAAAAGCAGCCTCCCCGCATGAGTGGGACGATGATGAAGCTAGCGGGAGTTTTCCGCAGAGCGAAAAAGTGAGACGGAGACATCGCCACCTCTCACCGAAAACCTCACCTATGTCTACCCTCCATGCTCATCACAAACCCAACCGCCATTCCCTCCCGCATCGAGCTCCACTTCCCGGCTGGTCCATGCCAAGTAAGCAACTCCTTTTCTCCAGTCATCGTTGGTGGCGATAGTGGCGCTTGTGTGAAGACTACTTCCTTCTCTTCCTACAACTGTCATCTGTTCAGGCACCTCTAGGCGATGATGGTAAGTGACCACACCTCCGCCTAGGGTTCTTATATTTGCAATGTTGCTAGGGTTCAGATATCTCCTATGTTGTTTTCAAGTTGATTCGCACTTGATCTGTAGATTGTAGCTTAATTCATAGACTTAATGTGTGTATTTCAAAATTGACATGCAACTTTGTAAGGTAGAATTTGTGCATTAAAATAGATATTGTATACCCCATGTTGTGGATCATATTTGTATTGCTAGATATATTTACATGTATCTATCTTGCATGATGAATGTAGGACTCGTTTTGCGATAATTTTAGCCAGTCTATGATTCATACTAGGGACTTCTAGATCCATTCCCATGTGGATGACAATTAGCCCATGACGCCAAATGCAGTGGTGCCTTCAATGATAGTACCTATGATTGTAGTTGTTTCTTTGGACCCCATTCTGCAAAACTTTTTCACCTCTATCACTACAAAAGTGACATCAATGCTTGCAAATGCGCAGAAGAAGGCGTAGATAAAGGAGACCATGAAATGGCTTCCCTACATGTCCACCTTCATTCTGAACAAGATGTGTGAGATCGTGAAGAGTGGCATCATGACTGAAAAGGGATTCGAGGAGATCCATCTAAATGCTTGCGCCAAAGCTCTGTTCGAGCACTATGACACTGAGATTTAAGGAACTCAGGTGTACAACCACCTGAGGAAGTAGATGATGAATTGGATCCAGATAAGCAAGATGAGAGACCTCAATGACGCGCAATTGTGTGGGGAAACCTACATGATTCTTCTATCCGCTAAGAACTACCAAGGGCATGTTCATTGCGCGGGGAAACCTACATGATTCTTATGTCCGCTAAGAAGTACCAAGGGCATGTCCAGGTTAGCATACATGATCACTACCTTTAGTCTCACATGATCATTGGCATTCACAAATAAACTCTGTCTTACAATCATAGGATCACCCCAAGGACGTAGATTAGCTAAACAAGCCCATCCTGAACTATATCTAAATAAAGATCATTATCTCCTATGGCCTTGTCACCGGAAGGTATGCCATGGGGTCAGAAGAGCCCCTTGGTACTCCTCCAGCTGAGTACGTTGACACCCAAGAGTCTAACACTACGATCCTTGATGGCCCCGACAAGCCTGCCGATGCTCGGGTTGCTGCTGCTAATGGCAAGAGGAATAGGGGTGTTGATACGTCGAAAACGTATCTATAATTTTTTATGCTTCATGCTTGTTTAGTATCTACTTTGTTTTGCTTTGTCTACACTTTGAGGTGTTTTTATATATTTTCTGGAACTAACCTATTAATAAGTTGCCACAGTTCCAATTGGTTGTTTTCTTCTGTTTTTTGGTTCCAGAAAGGCAGAAAATCAATATTCTCAGAATTGGACGGGACAAAAGCCAAAGTCAATATTTTACCGTGGGGGACATGAAGCCATAAGACGAGACAGAGAAGCAAACTAGGGTGGCCAGACCCCCTAGGCGCGGGTGGGCCCACCTCGCGCCTGGGTAGGGTGTGGGGCCCCTGGCCGCCTCCCAGCCTCGCCTCTTCGCCTATAAGAAGCCTCCGATGCAGAAACTCTAGGCACCCGATCAAAACTCCACGAAACCTTTTGTAGCCGCCGCCACCGTTGTCCCTAGATCGGGATTCAAGTTCTTCCGACCGCCAGAGGGGAGATCATCCTGGAGGCCTTCTCTCTGGTATGAAGCGTGAGTAGTTCCACCTTGGACTATGGGTCCATGTAGTAGCTAGATGGTTATATCTCTTCCTTGTGCTTTCATGTATAGATCTTGTGAGCTCCTTTCATGATCAAGATCTAATCTATTTGTAATCATGCATGTTGTGTTTGCGGGGATCCGATGGATATTGAGATTACTATGTCAGATTGATTAATGGTTTTGTCTTTATGATTCTATCATGTTTTGTTGTTTGTGGTCTTGCATGCTCTCTGTTGTTAGTAGCTATCTTGGCAAAGTAGTTTCTAGTGACTCCAAGAGGGGGTATTTATGCTCGATAGTGGGTTCATGCCTCTAGTTTCCAAGGGAAGTGACAGAAATCTCTTCGGTTGTAGATGTGCTGTTGCTACTAGGGAGAAAACAACGGCCTCTTGTTCATAAAAAAAGTGGATTGTTTACCTTACACACTTTGCTTAAAGCAGTTGTCTGTTGCTTGCAACTTAATACTGAAGGGGGTTCAGATGATAACCTGAAGGTGGACTTCTAGTCATAGATGCAGTTGGATGGAGGTCTATGTATATTGTTGTATTGCCCAATCGAATCTCATAGGATCTTTTTGTCTGGTATTGCATTGTTATGCCTTGCTCAGTTCCTGTCAATTGCCCTCCTATAATTTGTTTACCCTTCATGCCATGTTGTTTATTTAAGGAGAGCACCTATAGTGAACTTGTAGGGTTCGCAACATAGAAAACAAAAATTTTCCTACGATGTGAACTATATACCAAGATCTATTTATACTAGATACAAACAACGGGCGGATGTATATCCGTAGAGAACATACCCTTGAAGACCGACAAAGCTTAACGAGTTCAACTCGTGGTTGATGTAGACGATCTCTTGCCGATCTCAAGATCGAGAGGAAGTCCTAGCGCCAGAAATCAGCCAGATCCGTGCTCGCACACACGCTCGAGGCACCGAGCAACCTCCGCCTCGCCCAGCTGATGCAGCGGAAGCACAACTCTTCTTGCCGAATAGCCACTGAACATGTATCTCGCTAGTCCGAGACCATGGGGATAAATTCTAGAGGGGAGAGAGATCCTTCACGAGGAGGTGTGAGGAGAAGTGAGAGGAGGGCTCCTTTATAGGAGGAGGGGGACCCCAAGGGGTGGATTTGCGCATGGGGGCTGCCCCCTTGCCCTCCCCTCTTCATGTGGGTGGACACTCCACTCACAAAACTCCTCCAAATTCCCTCCACTCAAAAGTCCACTCAAAATTCCCATTAAATTTCCACCAAATTTAATGCAAACTCATTAAATAAAACTCTTTATTTTATTCAGAATTTTGTCAATTACTTTAATGACAAACATTCACAATAACCCCTTGCTAGAATTCTATTTCACATGCATAACCACTTTATGCAATTTCACCCAAAACCTGCTTTCAGTATCTAGTGAAATAAATTCCGCTTGTTTATTCTTTCTAAGCATGAAACATTTGCTCCAATTGGATGTCGGTGTCTCTTAAGTGTGTCACCCTACGGTTCGTGAATAATGCGGACATGATCGAGACCCTCTCGATCAATAATCGTAAGCGGATCCGAGACCCATATCGACTCCCACACATTCAACGATGACTTTCTTGTGATCGCTTAACCTTTACGCTAGTATCTTAATCCCTTTGTCTCACGATATATTACATGTCCGAGATTCGATCATCGGTATTCCATACCTAGTTTGATCTCGCATCGACATGCACTCTTTTCGCTCGTGATATAACATTCTAGTGATCAAATCACTTGCTTGCAAGCTAATCAATGTGATATCACCGAGAGGGCCAGAGTATATCTATCCGCCATCGGGATGAACAAATTCCACTCGATCCATGAGCCTCAACATAACACATTATTAGTTCTGAATCCATCTTTATAATCACCCCGTTACGGTGTGACGCTTGATGTTATCAAGAAACTCTTCCTGTTAGTGATTGACATGATCTCATGGTCTAAGGATTAGGATCACTTCGTAAGTTGTTATAGCAATATAAACTCAATGACTTTGATCGTAATGCTATACTGGATGAATGTTCATCACATCATTACACTAATGTTGTGATCCTTATTAACAACATCCAATGTCCATGATCGTGAAACCTTGATCATCTTGTTAATCAACGAGCTAGTTTATGAGAGAGGCTTAACTAGGAACTTTTTGTTTGTTTATTAAACACACATGTATTAACGCTCAGATTAATACAATTATAGCATGCAAAATAAACATCTATCATATACTTGGAATACACATAATAAACAATTTATTATTGCCTCTCGTGGCATATTCCCTTCTCTCCCACTTGCACTAGAGACAATAATCTAGTTACATAGTGATATATCTAACACCCATTGAGTTCGTGTTGATCATGTTTTGCTCTAGGAGAGTTTTAGTCAACGGATCCGCTACATTGAGATCCGTATGTACTTTACAAATCTTTATATCTCCATCCTTGACATGCTCATGGATGGAGTGAAACCGCGCTAATATGCTTGGAATGCTTGTGAGACCTTGGCTCTTTGGCATTGGCAATGGCACCATTGTTGTCACAATAGATCACCATTGGGTCCAACGCTTGCCACAACTCCTAGTTCGGATATGAACTCCTTCATCCAAATCGCTTCCCGAGCCGCTCAAGCAAAGAACATATTCGCCTCCGTTGTTGATCCCGCTAACACAGGTTGTTTGGAGCTCCTCCAACTAACCGCCCGCCATTCATGAGAAATACGATCCGGATTGAGACTTAGAGTCATCCGGATCGGTGTCAAAGCTAGCGCCGACATAACACTTAGCGACGAGCTCTTCTTCACCTCAGATACAAGAAACATATCCTTAGTTCTTCTTAAGTACTTAAGGATATTCTTGACCGCTATCCAAAGGTTCAACCTCGATCCGATTGGTACCTACTAGTCAAACTAATAGCGTGCCACATCCGTCTTGTACATAGCATGGCGACATTATAGAGCCTATGGTCAAGCATAGGGACTTTGTCCATTATCTCTTTCTTCCGCCGGCGGACTTTGAGTCTTACTCAATGTCTTGCCTTACAACATATGTAAGAACCCCTTCTTACTTCCGTCCATTTTAAACTTCTTTAAAACCTTATCAAGGTATGTACTTTGCGATAGCCCTATTAGGCGCCTAGATCTATCTCTATAGATCTTTATGCCTAATACGTATGACGCTTCACCTAGGTCCTTCATTGAAAATTTGTCGCTTAGATAACTTTTAACACTGCTTAAAAGTTCTATATCATTTCCAATCAATAATATGTCATCCACATATAATATCGTAAATGCCACATTGCTCCCACTCACTTTCTTGTAAATACAAGCTTCTCCATAAGTTTGGACAAATCCAAACTCTTTGATCACCTCATCAAAGCGGAGATTCCAACTTCAGATGCTTTCTTCAATCCATAGATGGATCATTGAAGCTTGCACACCTTGTTAGCATCCTTAGGATCGACAAAACCCTTTGGTTGTATCATATACAACTCTTCTTCAATATTACCATTGAGAAACGCGGTTTTGACATCCATCCGCCATATTTCATAATCGAAATATGCAGCAATTGCTAACATAATCCTAATCGACTTTAGCATCGCTACGGAGAGAAAGTCTCATCGTAGTCAACTCCTTGAATTTGTCGAAACCCCTTTGCGACAAGTCGAGCTTTATAGATGGTCACATTACCATCAAAGATCGCTTTCCTTTGAAAATCCATTTGTTCTCCACGGCCTTTCGGTCGTGAGGTAATTCCACCAAGTTCCAAACTTGATTTTCATACATGGATTCCATCTCGATTTCATGGCTTCTAACCATT
Source organism: Avena longiglumis (assembly GCA_030063025.1). Taxonomy (NCBI): domain Eukaryota; kingdom Viridiplantae; phylum Streptophyta; class Magnoliopsida; order Poales; family Poaceae; genus Avena; species Avena longiglumis. The sequence goes on from CP125976.1 coordinate 95,265,767, forward strand.
TGTTGGAATCCGGGCTCATCATCGCTTCTTCATACGCCGCAGGTCATTATTTTCATCAACCATGAAATTTATGACAGATTTCAGACATGGGAGCTACACGCGTCTGTTTGACCTGCGAGGTTCGTAGTACTCTCTTCGAGTTTCATGATCATTATCATTAGTTCCTCTTCAACAGTGGAGCCAACTCCTAACAACTTCCGGTCAAGGCCACTCGCCATACTTTGAAGAGAAGGTTCCATAACCTCTTCGAAGTTCTACCTTCCGACTACTCACACCTTTCATGAAACTCTTTCTCTAGAAAGGATCCATTCTGGCAACAAAAACCTTGCCCTCGGATTCGTGATAGAAGGAATACCCAATAGTTTCTTTAGGGTATCCTATGAAGACGATTTTTCCGCTTTGGGTTCGAGTTTATCCTTGAAGTTTCTTCACATAAACATCGCATCCCCAAACTTTAAGAATGACACTTAGGTTTGTTTCAAACCACAATTCATACGTGTCTTTTCAACGGATTTAGATGGTGCCCGATTTAAAGTGAATGCAGCAGCTTAGTGCATAACCCCAAAATGACAACGGCAAGTCCGTGAGACATCATAGATCGAACCATATCTAATAAAGCACGATTACGCTCCGACACACCATTTCGCTGTGGTGTTCCCAGGTGTGAGCTGTGAAACAATTCCACACTCTTTCATGTGAGTGCTAAACTCGTAACTTAGATACTCACCTCCACTCTGGGACCGTAGAAATTTGATCTTTCTATTACGATGATTTTCCACTTCATTCTGAAATTCTTTGAACTTTTCAAAGGTTTCAGACTTGTGTTTCATCAAGTAGATATAACCATATCTACTCAAATCATCCGTGAAAGTAACAAAATAACGATATCCACCTCGCGCCGACACACTCATCGGACCACATACATCGTAATGTATGATTTCCAATAAATCATCGCCTGCTCCATTGAACCGAAAACGACGTTCTAGTCATCTTGCCCATAAGGCATGGCTCACATGTATCAAATGATTCATAATCAAGTGATTCCAAAAGTCCATCCGAATGGAGCTTCTTCATGCGCTTAATGCCAATATGACCTAGACGGCAAGTACACATATATGCGGATATATCATCATTAAGTTTAATCCTTTTAGCATCAACATTATGAATATGTGTAACATTATCATTGAGATCTAATAAATAAACCATTCATCATCGGTGCATGACCATAAAAGATTTCATTCATATAAATGGAACAACCATTGTTCTCGATTTAAATGAATAACCACTTTGCATCAAACATGATCCAGATACAATGTTCATGCTCGCAGGCACCGATAACATTTATTTAAGTTTATGACTAATCCCGACTAAGTGGAGAGGCAAGGTTCGACGGCGATCACATCAACGCTTGATCCATTGTCGACACGCATCTTGACCTCACCCTTGCTAGCGGTCGCTTGTTCCAGCCCCCGATTCGAGTTACAAATATTAGCAATCGAACCGTATCAAATACCTGTGCTAATGCGAGCACTAGTCAAGTACACATCAATAACATGTATATCATATATACCTTTGTTTGCCTTGCCGGCCTTCTTGTCCGCCAGACATACTTGGGGCGCTTATGCCCAAAGGCTACCCCTTACAATAGTAGCACTCGGTATCGACTTAGGTCCAACTCGGGGTTTTTTTCAGCGCTGCAACAGTGCTTGCCGCCTTACTTCCTTCCGCTTTCCTTCTTGTCTTTCTTGAAACCAGGTTCCTATTGATCATCAACACTTGATGTTCCTTTTGATCTCCACTGCAGCTTTTAAGCATGTAAGCTCGGGAGAGACTTCTTCATGCCTTGCATATTATAGTTCATCACGGCTCTTATAGCTAGGTGGTAGACGCAGAACACGATGGATGCCTAAGTCAATGGGAATCGTTATTCCCAAGGACACAAGCTTATCGGCAGAACTTGACATCTTGAGTACATGCTCACTAACGGAGTGTGCTCTTCCATCATGCAGCTAAAGAACTTTTCTCAAGCATTGTAGCTCTCACAAGAGATGTGTGTCGAAAATCATTTTCAACTCACCCATTGTATCAAATGCATTGCCGCTTTCAAACGCTTTGAAGTTCCGCTCTAGCCCATACAATATGCCGCAATGTACTAAGTTGTGGTCCTCCGACGAGTCCGATAGACATTCTTCTCCTCGTCAGGCATCATCAAAGGTGGGGCCTAACGCGCTTCTAGCACATATTGCTTTTGTGCAGCAGAGAGAGAATCCTCAAATTCATGTCCCATTCAAGAAAGTTGCTACCGTCGCTAGTTTCTCTTCTCCATGAACGCATTGAAATTAAAAGGTGTGGTGCCATCTACAACAGAATTTGTAAAGTTTAGACTAAGTGTATGATAGATTGAGTTCAACTAATCTATATTACGAATGAACTCCCACTCAAAAGCGACATCCCTCGTGTCCTTTTGGTGATTACATGAACCAAATCCACTACACCAAGTCCGATCATCACGTGAGTCGGTATAGCTTCAAAGGCGAGCATCAAATGGGCATCATATCAACTATATGACTCATGCTTAACCTTTCGGTATGTGTTCAGAGGCCATGTTTGTACATGCTAGGCTTGCCAAGTTAGAACCTTAGTATTTGCGTGTAACCTGCTTTTACACCAAATATGGTCGGATCCAAGAACACCCGATCATCACGTGATGTCTTGGAGCCATTTAAAACATAATCGGTGCATACTAAAGGGAGAACACATTTTTATCTTGATATTTAAATGAGGGATCATCTTAAATGCTTAACAAAGCGCTAAACAAGCAATATAAGATGTAATCAAACATCATATGTTTATTAGTGAAATTATATGGTTCCCGCAGATGATCTCTATCATGTGCATCGTGGTATGATCACTATCATACCTATATGTGTAAATCCACAGTCTATGGATTTTACACGCTATGTGTGTTGTAAGAGTATCATCTCATACTTATACTTACAACACTACCATATCATAACACTAGCCCAGCAACAAACTAAACTAGACGCCTCTAATTTATCCATTGCAAGTTTTACGTGGCTTAGGGCTTTCGAGATAGAACCGTTCTTACCTACGAACATGAACCACAACGAGGATAATCAAATTGTTGACAACTCGCTTGCAAAATAGATATTGACTATAGTAGGAGAGACAGACACCCGCTAGCCACTTATGCAAACTAGTTGCATGTCAAGCGTGGAACAGGTCTCATGTGCGAGGACATGTAAAGTTTGTCCGGGCCGCTTCATCCCACTATGCCACCAATATCCAAAATCACAACAAAGGAGCAACATGATCATCATCGCCCACATACTCATATGTGTACTACCGTGTAAAGTATCTACGCATAGATCCGGCTCGATACCCTTTGTAGGGTTCGCAACATAGAAAACAAAAATTTTCCTATGCGAACTATATACCAAGATCTATTTATACTAGATACAAACAACGGGCGGATGTATATCCGTAGAGAACATACCCTTGAAGACCGACAAAGCTTAACGAGTTCAACTCGTGGTTGATGTAGACGATCTCTTGCCGATCTCAAGATCGAGAGGAAGTCCTAGCGCCAAATCAGAGCGCATCCGTGCTCGCACACACGCTCGAGGCACCGAGCAACCTCCGCCTCGCCTCCAGCGATGCAGCGGAAGCACAACTCTTTCTTGCCGAATAGCCACCTGAACATGTATCTCGCTAGTCCGAGACCATGGGGGATAAATTCTAGAGGGGAGAGAGATCCTTCACGAGGAGGTGTGAGTGAGAAGTGACAGAGGGGCTCCTTTTATAGGAGGAGGGGGGACCCAAGGGGTGGCTGCATGGGGGCTGCCCCTTGCTCCTCCCTTCATGTGGGTGGACACTCCACTCACAAAACTCCTCCAAATTCCTCCACTCAAAAGTCCACTCAAAATTCCCATTAAATTTCCACCAAATTTAATGCAAACTCTCATTAAATAAAACTCTTTTATTTTATTCAGAATTTTGTCAATTACTTTAATGACAAACATTCACAATAACCCTTGCTAGAATTCTATTTCACATGCATAACCACTTTATGCAATTTCACCCAAAAACCTGCTTTGGTATCTAGTGAAATAAATTCGCGCTTGTTTATTCTTTCAAAGATGAAACATTTGCTCCAATTGGATGTCGGTGTCTCTTAAGTGTGTCACCCTACGGTTCGTGAATAATGCGGACATGATCGAGACCACTCTCGGATCAATAATCGAGCGGATCCGAGACCCATCGACTCCCACACATTCAACGATGACTTTCTTGTGATCGCTTAACCTTTTACGCTAGTATCTTAATCCCTTTGTCTCACGATATATTACATGTCCGAGATTCGATCATCGGTATCTCCATACCTAGTTTGATCTCGTATCGACATGCACTCTTTTCGTTCCTGTGATATAACATTCTAGTGATCAAATCACTTGCTTGCAAGCTAATCAATGTGATATCACCGAGAGGGCCCAGTATATCTATCACCATCGGGATGAACAAATTCCACTCTCGATCCATGAGCCTCAACATAACACTTTATTAGTTCGAATCCATCTTTATAATCACCCTGCTACGGTGTGACGCTTGATGTTATCAAGAAACTCTTCCTGTTAGTGATTGACATGATCTCATGGTCTAAGGATTAGGATCACTTCGTAAGTTGTTATAGCAATATAAACTCAATGACTTTGATCGTAATGCTATACTTCGGATGAATGTTCATCACATCATTACACTAATGTTGTGATCCCGTTATTAACAACATCCAATGTCCATGATTAGGAAACCTTGATCATCTTGTTAATCAACGAGCTAGTTTATGAGAGAGGCTTAACTAGGAACTTTCTGTTTGTTTATTAAACACACATGTATTAACGTTTCCGTATTAATACAATTATAGCATGCAAAATAAACATCTATCATATACTTGGAATACACATAATAAACAATTTATTATTGCCTCTCAGGGCATATTCCCTTCAGAACTATGGACCCCGGTCCAATCTTTACCATTGATACATCTTCCATTGTTATTGTTTACTTGCTGCAAACCATCATCACCTTCCACACCATACAGTTAATCCTTTGTTACAACAACCGGTGAGATTGAAAACCTCACTGTTAGTTGGGGCAAAGTCTTGAGTTTGTGTTGTGCGGGTCTCCACGTTGCTTGCAGCACCTTTGGGGCGTTTCCTTCCTCCTACTGGTTCGATAACCTTGGTTTCTTACTGAGGGAAACTTGCCTGCTGAACTGCATCATACCTTCCGCTTGGGGTCTCCCAACAAAGTGCTGCTGCACTCATCAAGCCTTTTTCTGGCGCCGTTGCCGGGGAGGCTAAGGACGTCTTCACAAGGGGAGTCCTTCACTTCCTTTCTCTTTACTTTGTTTTTAGTTTGCTTAGTTTCTTTTGCTTTGTTTTGTTTGCCTATTTTCAAAAACTCCAAAAAAATATTCTAGTTTGGTTTGCTTCCTTTATTCAAAAACACAAAAAAATTAGTTCCTACCCAAGTTGCTACCATGTCTGGTTTTGGACCAACCTTTATTTCACCTATGGAAGAGATCTGTACTTTTAAGCAAAAAAGTGAAGAGAGTTTTAAAAAAGCTTGGTCTAGAATTTCCGCTTTACAGAGGGAAACTGAGCCTAAGATGAGTCTTAGCTTGGTTATTGATAGTTTCTACCGCGGTATTGCTCTTCGTTATAGATATGCTTTGGATGTTGTGGCTGGGAAAGATATTTTGCTACGTACTGAGGATGAAGCTTTTGATGCCATAAAGAAATTTATTATAATTTATGATACATCTGGCAAGTCTGATTCCTCTTCACAAATATTTTTGCTAGGCTGAACACTCTTGAGACCAGTATTGTTGCTATGAATAGTTGCTATCACACGCTTAGGACTTACCACGATTATGTTCCCATAAATTCTGAGCCTTCAGAGTGGTTTCCCACAATCGAAGTCTCTATAAATACTACACTTTTTGATGCTCGTTGTGATATCATGTCTGAATTTTGTCTCATGCCTAAAGATATTTATGATTCTTTGAGTCTTTGGGGGCTTTTTTGAAGGAGGAGAGGAAATATCTCTTACTAATAATGCCTCTTTACTGCCCATTGGAATAGATTAAGGTGTGTTTACAAAAATATCAGGGAAAATGGTGTCTATTGATTATCTTGTTATTGAATGTGTAGGGAAAGGACATATCACACTTGGAAGATCCCTACTGAAACACCTAGGAGAAATAATAGATGTGGGAAAAGGCATTATGCATTTTTCTCCTCCGGTAAGCAATCATATCTTCCCTAAAGAGAAGAAGAAAGGTAATAAAGGAAAGAATAAGAGGTTTAATGCTTCTTCAATTAAAAAATACTTGATTCTTCTTGCTTCTTGTGCCTAACTTAAAGGCGTTAAAGAAAAGTACTTGTTGGAAGATAACCCAAGAGTTTCCTTGAGTATGAGAAGTTATTACTTTATTAATGACCCCTCCTTATCCTTTTTGTTTGCTTTTTGTGCCAAGAATGACCTCTAATAAGAGGGAAGTAAGATTTAGGGAGTTGTTGTCCCGAAACAGATTTCTGTCCGCCACCAAAAAAAATCGTGAAAAGTCTCTGTAACTCAGATTGATCTGAAAATTTACGAATAAATCCCCCAGTATGTTAGCTAACTTTAGTTAGTTCAACACTTTTTGATTTGAGGAACATAAGATATTCGAAAAAATCGGTTTCTACCTGCTGGTCTGTTTTGACAGATTTCTGCCAGTATTTGCATTTGCTTCTTATTGATTCCTTTTTTAGTTCTCTTTAGGTGAATTGAGATTTTTTAAGGAGTTGCTACAGTATCTTGTGTTTTTATTGAAAAGTATTTCTGTTCCAAAGCTTTTCCTAAAGGTCTATTATCTTTTGAATACACTAATGTTGCTAATGAAGATTGTGTGAAGTTTTGTATGAAGGAAAAATTTCAGGTGTGGAGAGAGAATGATATAATGAGATGAAGAATGGACAAAAACTCTAGCTTGGGGATGCCACCCCGGTGTCACCCCAAGAAATATCCAAGAAGTACAAGAGTCAAAGCTTGGGGATGCCCAATGCATCGCCTTCTTCATCAATAAAAAGCTCAGGTCTGTCTAGACACTTCGTTTTTATTGTTTCATGCACAAGTTGTGTTGTTCTTGGAGCATCTTAGTTTTCGTTTGGTTTGCTTAGTTTGTTTAGTTTGCTTGAATAAAGTAGTTTTGACCCCCGTTCTCGCTGTGTCATTTGCAAATAAGTTGCTTGGTGTTGGAAAGAAGTAGAAAGTTCCTGCTTGAAAGTGCAAGAGGAGCTTGCATTGACTGTGACTTAGACTTTAGCATTACATACTAGGTGTTGTTTTGACCTTATGCTTAGTGATTAGTGTTGTATCATGTCTTGTTCCAAACAATTGTAATTTCTTAGTGTGCCTTGAAGAAATTATGCGTTGTTTTAGCATGCAAAAGCATAGTATTGTGGTATTCTCCTTTGATGCTTTGTTTGGGTTGACTTGGCACATGATCACACCATGTTATGACTATGAACAAGTCACCATAGCCTCTATGATCATTTAGTCCTTGACTTGTAGTACCACTCTATGCTTTGATTGGTAATGTTTTGTTTTTGTGTATGATTATGGCCATTATTGCTCTCTTAGTTGGTTGCCCCCAGTATTTTGGTAGCCTCCACTTGTATGAGTAAGCTCTACTCATGATTCCAACTCCCAAGAAACCAAGTTATTCCAAAGTGTCCACTACAAACTCCTATGCATGGTGTGTTACACCATTCCAAGTATATTCTTGTTTTCAGCTATCTTCCAATTAAAAACTATTTTTTATGTGAAAACTTAGTGATTAAAGCCCTCACAAACTTGATGGAACACTTTATATTGTTTGCCCCTAATAAACTTGAACCATTGTGTCATCTATGTTGTATATGCTTGCACTTATACGTTGGAATTAGCAGAACCGTGCTGTCACGGGGAATGTTTTCAACATTGCACTTGTACTTTGTACTCAGTTGATATCATGCTCTTTTGTCTATGGATGTCACCAGTGTGAAATAAAGAGGAAACTTGTAAGTCCATGGAGTATGTATTTTGTGTTAGAGAAACGCCTGGGCCGCTAGCCTAATCCATGCATAATCATGGTGGAAACTTGCAGCATCACCATAGTGAGCTATTTATTAAGCATCCTCAATAAAAAGCTATGCATATAGTAAATAAAAAGATCGCTGAGATGCTCATTGTCTGCTTGCCTTGTCATTTTGGTTATGGGATAGCTCATGTACCATGTGCAAGGGGTACCCTATTAGCGGTTCTCTATGATATGCATATACTTATAATGACAAGAACTTGCAGGTGACTGAAGTTGAGTAGCATGAGGTGTGGCCCTCGTATTCAAGGGACTTGAGATTGCCAACTTATACTTTGTCAAGCATATACTCCATCTTTGTTCACTTTAACCTTAACCACTTCAAGATGCTTATGATAGGGGAAATTAGGGCTGAAAGCTAACAAGTACCATAATTTTTGGAAGCTCTTTTTGAAACTTGAAATCCCTGCTTCCTTTATGAAAGGCCTTTCTTCTACTATTATTTGAGTCTCCACCTTGTACTTTTAGGCACCATTAAGAGAGAATAGTTGTCATTCTGTGTGCAGTGTCCCAAAACTTATTGATTGATGCATATTGTGATATTACTTGTTCTTCTGCTACTTGTTTCTAGTCACCCTTGTGAACTTTGAAGGTGTCATATGCATCTATTTGCTACTCTATGAGGGACAAGTTGATTGCCACTATGCCATGTTTTGTATGTGAAACAAACAAATGTTTTTCAATGCATGTTATTCATGATCTTTGTTTATAGTCTTTCATGTTGCATGCATAGTTACTATGCCCTATTGTTAGAACTCCATATTTCATGCACATGTTTAGAGTTCTTTGTTCCCAGCTTTCAATGCTTGCAAATGGTTTGATCTTGGTTTTGATGGTGCATGTCACCTCAAAAATTATTCTTTTTATCACTTACCTACTCGAGGACGAGCAGGAGTTAAGCTTGGGGATGCTTCATACGTCGGAAACGTATCTATAATTTTTGATGCTCCATGCTTGTTTAGTATCTACTTTGCTTTGTCTACACTTTGAGGTGTTTTTATAGCTTTTCTGGAACTAACCTATTAACAAGTTGCCATAGTGCCAGTTGTTTGTTTTCTTCTGTTTTTGGTTCCAGAAAGGCAGAAAATCAATATTCTCGGAATTGGACGTGACAAAAGCCAAAGTCAATATTTTACCGTGGGGGACACGAAGCCAGAAGATGAGATGGAGAAGCAAACCAGGGCGGCCAGACCCCCTAGGCGCGGGTGGGCCCATCTCGTGCCTGGGTAGGGTGTGGGGCCCCTGGCCACCTCTCAGCCTCTCCTCTTCGCCTATAAGAAGCCCCCGATGCAGAAACCCTAGGCACCTGATCAAAACTCCACGAAACCTTCTGTAGACGCTGCCACCATCGTCCCTAGATCAGGGGGATCTGAAGTTCTTCCCGGTACCCTGCCAGAGGGGAAATCATCCCGGAGGCCTTCTCTACGGTATGAAGCGTGAGTAGTTCCACCTTGGACTATGGGTCCATGTAGTAGCTAGATGGTTGTATCTCCTCCTTGTGCTTTCATGTATAGATCTTGGGAGCTCCATTCATGATCAAGATCTAATTTATTTGTAATCATGCATGTTGTGTTTGCGGGGATCCGATGGATATTGAGATTACTATGTCAGATTGATTAATGGTTTTGTCTTTATGATTCTATCATGTATGTGTTGTTTGTGATCTTGCATGCTCTCCGTTGTTAGTAGATATCTTGGCCAAGTAGTTTCTAGTGACTCCAAGAGGGGGTATTTATGCTCTATAGTGGGTTCATGCCTCTAGTTTCCAAGGGAAGTGACAGAAATCTCTTCGGTTGTAGATGTGTTGTTGCTACTAGGGAGAAAACAACGGTCTCTTGTTCATGGAACAAGTGGATTGTTTACCTTACACACTTTGCTTAAAGCAGTTGTGAAAGGATACGGATGTCGCCTAGAGGGGGGGGGGGTAAATAGGATTAAAACTTTTCCTAGAGTGGATCAACAAAGGCGGAATAAAATTAGTGTTTACTTTGTTAAGCACAACCTAGAACAACTAAGGTTCACCTATGTGCACCAACAACTTATGCTAAGCAATACAAGCAACAAAGTGATAGCAAGATATATATTACTTCAAGCACGAAGGCTATCACAATGTAAAGTGCATAAGTAAAGAGCTCGGGTATAGAGATAACCGAGGCACGCGGGGACACCGATATTTTACCGAGTTCCTCCCAACATGGAGTACATCTCGATTGGAGAGGGGGTGGTATCAAACCACCAACGCCACAAAAGGCCTCCCTTATTCTCCGGTGAATCTCACCCCAATGGGATCGATCCACTCTTCCACTATCGGTGCACTTGTCGGTGGTAACCGGAAACTCTCACAAGGTTGGGGCACTTCTCCACAACTTAATTGGAGGCTCCCAACAAACGCCACCAAGGCCACAATGCCCCCAAGGCCACAAAACCGTCTAGGGTTCCAAGAACCCAAGAGGGACAAGCTCCAATGATTAACTCAAACCAAATCCTCCAAGGAGAACACAAACCGATGCACCAAATGCAAATGGCAAGAACACCACAGAGGTGTTCAAATCCTTCTCTCCCAAATTCCACCAAAGCTACAAAAGCTTATGCGGGAATAATATAGGAAGAACAATGGAGGAAATCCACAAAAGACTCCAAGCTCTAGATCCCAATATGTTCCCCTCACTTAGAGGAGAGATTGATTAGTGGGATTGTAGATCTAGATCTCTTTCAAATCCCTCAAGAATATGCAATAATCATCGGAGGGATTGAGAGAAAGCAAGCTCAAGAAGGTCAACAATGGAGGGGAAAACTTGCAAGAATGGTTAAGGAACCATTGGGGAAGAAGGCCCCTTATATAGGTCCCTCCAAAATCCAACCGTTGCAGCCTAAAAACGCGATTCCCGGTACTACCGGACTTTCCCGGCACTACCGGATTCCCTGGGGTTCCTATGGCGCTAAACACATTTTTCTCTGCGCTCCCCGGTACCAAAATGCGGTACTACCAGACCCCGGTACTACCAGATCCTGGTCCGGTACTACCGGACCCCGGTACTACCGGATCCTGGTCCGGTACTACCGGTCATCACAGAACGAAAACAACCATAACTTTTGCATCCGGACTCCGATTTCGATGATCTTGGGCTCGTTTAGAAGAGGACAACAACCTATACAAGATCATGCAAAGAAAAATCATAGTCTAGCAAGGGAGTATAGATCCAAATGACGAAGTAAAAAACCTTCTGCCGCACTAGGTACTAAAATGCGGTACTACCGCTTTTTGGTACCTAGCCCGGCAGTGGCTTTTGGAAACTTGTCAAAAACCTTCTGCCGTGCTAGGTACTAAAATGCGGTACTACCGTATTTTGGTACCTAGGAGGGCAGTGGCATTTGGCAACTTGCCAAAACCTACTACCGCGCTAGGTACTAAAATGCATTTTGGTACCTAGGAAAATTCAAACCTCTATAACTTTTGATTGGTAACTCCGATCGACCCGATTCCAATTGCGTTGGAAAAAGGACGAAATGGGCTACCCTATGAAAGGTGAAAATATTTGTTATCACCAATTTAGAATGTATCATGTATAATAATGTGAGATACCTCACTTGGTGAGAAACCGAAAAGCTGCCAAGATCAAAATTGCAACAAGATACAAACGAAAGATCCGATTTTGATGAACAAGAGCTTGTTATGGAGATAACCACAAGCTCTATATCCTCACATGGATAAGACTAAATAAAAACCAAATATTATGATGCAAATATGCAAAGGTTTGAGCTCTCTCCGAACGAAGTGAACGAGTTACTCATTCGAGAGCCCCTCTTGTTAGTACGGCTATCTATCCTAAACCCGGTCTCGTACTAACAATATGAGACCGACAAAAGGGAAAACCTATCAAGATTATACCTTTTCCTTGAGAATTCCACTTGAGCTTGATGTATACGATCTTGCCCTTCTCAAGATGTAACGCCTTTCTTAATTCCTCATCATCGATCCATGATCACCGGGAATGGCAAGCATCAAACATGAGATCTTCTATAGATGGTGCATTTTGAGCTTGCACAACACATCTTATTCTCATTTCATCGACCTTGAAGCCAACACATGCTCCAAGCGATGCTAATGGACAAATCCTACAAGTATAACTTAATACACACAATAGTCCATAAAGATTGTCATTAATTACAAAAACCACACATGGGGGCCCACATGTTCTTTCAATCTCCCCCATTTTGGTAATTGATGACAATCCCTTTAAGAGGGTTTATATAAGGAATCTTAATGAACAAAATGGTAACACCAATATCAAATACTACATAAGTATGGTATATTGGTACCACCACCATATATAGAGCAAACTCCCCCACAATCTATGCATGTGTGATGAACTTGAATTTCATTGCATATATTGCCAATCATTATTATTGGTGGAGTTTCCTATATATACCACATGCTAAGCAACAACAAATATGCAAGAGAATGAAAGGAAAATGCTTAGAAACAAACTCAAAGCATAAACCATTTCCCTTAAACCCTCTAAAACTTCTCCCCCATTGGCATCGATTGCCGAAATGGGTGACAAGTTCTAAAAGGCAAATATAGTAATATTTCCTCCAAAGATGTGTATTCGCACATATCCAATGATGAATACTTGGGAGGGAGTAGAACTATATTGAGGACCTGAAGATTGCCAAAGGAATAAAATAAAACGACGCATCACAAATGACGCAAGCAATCACAAGATACGACAAACCAATTTGAAAACAACAAATGAGTCCAAATGGAAACCACAAGATATTATGATACGAGTAGATGAGTGTTTTAAATAACAAATTGAGAAGCTCCCCACGATTTGTGCAGACTTTAAAATAGTTGCATTTCAATACAAATTGCAAAAATATGGAATTCTCGCTCCCCCATAAGCATTTAAAACACACTAAATGAAAGATCAAACAAATGCCTAAATAAAATAGAGAAGCTCCCCAAGATTTGTGCATAATTCAAAATAAATGCATTAGAATACATATTGCACAAATATGGAATCCTCGCTCCCCCATAAGCATTTAAAACACAACAAAATGAAAGATCAAATAAAAGCTTAAATAAAATAGAGAAGCTCCCCAAGATTTGTGCACATTTTAGAATCGTTGTATTTCAATATACAAATGCACAAATATGGAATCCTCACTCATCCATAAACATTTAAGGCACAATAAATGAGAAAGAATACAAATGAAAATTATTAAATGAATTAGATGAGCTCCCCAAAGATAATGCACCAATTATGATAATTGCGTTCGGGAACATGGTGCATAATCATGGAATCCTCACTCATCCAAATTCATTTAACAATACAAGGCATGAGAGAACAAATATGAGTGCACGAAGATGTAAACTAGAGGAACAAGCACTCATAGGCAAACCGAAAAGCCGCCAAGATCAAATAAACGGTGGTATCCAAGGAATAAAATCTCATCTAGAATTATCTTCTCATATGTGGATATGTTTATAAATGGATAACATCACAAAGACATATGCCAACAAAGAAATATGCACACATAAAGAAGATATACAAGGAGGCATATGGAAAGTATAATGAAGTCATAACATATACCAATTAGATTTTTTGCTTCAAAGTATGGCCAAGGGCTCAAATATATCTTATTGGACATTAATGAACTTCAAACACCAACACACTACATATATTACAACAATCACCAAGGGAACAGGGGAAAGTTGGAATATATGGAGAAAGGCAACAAGTATCACAAGGAATAAACCACTAGCAAAATCTCACTATTGCACATGAGATAAGTTGAGGAAAAGATATGAAATAAATTGCTAGATTGACATATTTGGGGTTGTGCATGATTTTGTATAGTCCCAATTATATGTACTCATCTCAACTTATACACATTTACAATAGAGAGTTCTCTTAAAACCATGACTAGAACTACAACAAATATAAATACATGAGTTCATGCTAGAAGGCAACCGACAAACGGTTGGAATCAATATATATGAGCATGAGAAAGAGATACTTGTTACCGAGATATAATTGGTAGGATATTGAGGATATGAATTCATTGATCATCTTATAGCTTGCCTCAAATTTTCATGTATGCACCACCTCTTCAAAATTGAGAGACAAGCATCCAATATATATCCAATGCACCTAAAACACAATTAAGTACAAAATGGTCCCCAAACTTATTGGGTCCAAAGTAGTTAGTGCAACTACAATACATAGGAGAGACTCCACATAATTATGTGCATATTGATATGAAATTGAATTTCATGCACAACTTAGCCGATGGTAATCGATGGAGTTTCCCTTATATATTGGACCAAAGAAAGCAAACATGCCATAATATAAACATATAGTAAATATGCATGCATAAAGCTTTCAAGAACCAAAAAGGAGATACAATTTGAACAAACACACCAAGTGAATCGAGATTGCACACACAAGAGTGTGACATGTCAAATGATGTCCAAATTGTATCAAAGGACCAATTCAACACATGAAAGATCACAAGTTCAACAAATGAACTAGGCTAAAACCAAGCGAGCAAAAGATAGGTAAAAATAAAAATGCTCAAGGATTTATCTCATTCTAAAATGGTCAAATAATGAAACAAGGAATGAGACAAAACCAGCTCCCAAAAAGAGCAAGGTTCCAACAAGAAACCAAACTTACCAAACTTCTCATGATGGCACAAAATACCAAAACAAAAAGATTGAGATTCTAAGCACATAAAACCCGATATGGATCAAACAAAGAAGCATAAATATGAGGTTCTCAATAATATAGGAGAGCTCCCCCATGGATAGTGCATTATGTAGAATTTTGCTTTTGAATGTAAGATTCCCATAAATGAGATCATCACTACTAACTACTTTAAATAAAACACAAGAGGATACCAATAAAAATAAAAGGATCCAAAAGTAGCAAGGAATACATGGGAGCACACAAAACATTTACTTGGCCAAATATAGGACAAAATTAAGCAAAGGCCAAAGTGAATATGATCAATAAAGTCTACCATAAATTTGGTACTAATTGTCCAAGGACAAGAAGAATTGAGAATAATCTTCCCTAGGTAGTTCATACGGATATCCAAGATCATATTCACACAACAAGAAGCATATAACTAAATATAAAAATCGAGCATGATACTTCGAACAAGATTCTTGGTAGCTTCCAATAGTCACACAATCACTAGTGATTAGAGTCACTTGAAGCACATGGTTTCCATGAGGATATATTTATGTAAATATGAGGAAACACATACCAAGAAACACTCTCACATACAAAATCCAAAATATGAGCAATAAAGGCATTCAAGCAACTTGGAACTTGTATGCGCAAATGTGTCATATAGGTGCTTGATAATTATCAATAGTAATTCTAAGTGACACAACCTCGAATATTCACATTTTCTAGGATTGTAATATGCACTAAGCATATGACTCCCCCATAATGTGATACTACCATAAAAACAACACGAGGTAAAAGGATACAAATAGAGATAATTAATGGACATAAACATACCACAAAGAGACTAGGTAATATTCCAATATAAAAGCTAAGTGGTATTTCTCATATACACACAATTTTAGGATTGTGGAATGCCTAAGCATAACACTCCCCCAAAATGGGATAATCCATTGATCTATCAAAAGAGCCAAATAAGATACCAAATATAACCAAGTAAGGCTCAAACACAAGAAACACACATACATGGTGTGCCCACCTAATCATACACAAATATGCTTGATACCTCAAGATAATTAAGTGGAAACACAACATGTACAAAAGCATGGAAGATACAGAACCAACACATGCACAAGGGGGCGAGTAACTTTCAATGAAATGAGTTAATCACATGTTACCGCAAGGAGGAACATTGGAAATATAATAGGAGCAATATAATCCACATGACTTGGCTTGACAAAAATAATAATGAAGATCCCTTAATTCTTCATGATGTATCCAAGTCTCCAATGCCCTCCAACACACACCTATTGATCAAGTTTTGGCTTGTTGGTCCCCAAACAAGTTGGGTCCTAAGAAGTTAGTCACAATAGGCTTGGCAACCCAAATGGTTCTTTCCTTGAACCCACATTGAGCACCAACAAATTCGGCAAACACATTTACAACCTCATCCTTACAAAGAGAATAAACGTCATCAATAATGATAGGGTTGGATGAGGAGATACCAATAGTGCATGAGGAAGAAATGTGCCCCTTCTCACGACATATGTAGCAATTTCTACTCTTGCCATCTTTCTTCTTAGGTGAAGCCACGACTCGAGGAAGAGCTCGAGTAGTCCTCTTAGGAAGAGGCCCGTCGATGACTTGAGGTGGAGCTTGAGTCCGCTTCCCTTGTTGCTTCACACTAAGAGGCTTTTTCTTAAATGGGCAAGATCTAACATGGTGCCCTTATTCCTTGCACTTGAAGCAAACAATGTTGGCCGGATTCTTGACTTGATCTTGGCCATTCTTCTTGTTCTCCTTGTGCTTCAACTTGATAGTGGACTTGTTCTTGACATTGGAGTTGAATCCAAGCCCACTCTTGTCATTGGGGGATTTTTGCACAC
This sequence comes from Avena longiglumis, assembly GCA_030063025.1. NCBI lineage: Eukaryota > Viridiplantae > Streptophyta > Magnoliopsida > Poales > Poaceae > Avena > Avena longiglumis. The sequence goes on from CP125976.1 coordinate 95,282,557, forward strand.
TCAAGATTTTGTTGAGTGCGGCCTTCCCTTTATGACCCCTTTTCAAGTCATTCTTCAAAGAAGTGACTTGAGCCTTGAGATCTTTGATTTCCTCTACATGGTTAGTTTCAACAAAAGTACTAGAGGAAGTAGATGCTACATTATTAGAGCAACAAGGCACGGAATGTAATTCATCACGAGATATATCATGGTTGTGAGAGGATGAATTACAAGGACTAGCACATGGCAATATAACATTTGGAGTAGATGTGGTGCTAATGTCCACATGAGGCCCACTAGATGTTACCTTTGACATGATGGCCTCATGAGCTAACTTTAGCCTACCATGGGAGACTAGAAGATCCTCATGCGAGCTTGAGAGCTTAACATGACTTTCTTCTAATTTCCCGTAGTTGCTAGTTAGCAACGCAAGTTGAGCCTTTAGCTCAACATTCTCCTCCAAAATATATGCTTCACAAGAAATAGAGTTAGTAGCACAAGCATCATCATTATTAGCGAGAGGTGAGGGCAACTTGGCAAGCTCTTTTGAATATGAAGCTTTAAGTTGCTCATGTGACTCGATGAGTTTGATGAGCTCCCTCTTAACAACCCGAGAGCCATTGTAAAGATGCTTAAAATCCTCAAAAAGTTTAGCATAGGCAACTTAAAGTTCATCATTTTTAAACTTGAAGGAGTTTGTAAAGATGCTTAAAATCCTCAAAAAGTTTAGCATAGGCAACTTCAAGTTCATCATTTTTAAACTTGAAGGAGTTTGCCACCACAAGTTCTCTATCATGGTATTCTTTTACTCTAGATAATTCTAGAGTGAAAGTCTCCTCAAGAGATTCTTTGGTGGTTTGTTCTTCTTCAAGGGAGTCATTTAGTTGAGCAATTTCATTAGCATACTTACGGTCACACGCAAATTGTTCATCAATTAAGTTTCCTTGCTCCTCAATAAGATCATTGCCTTCAATAGCATAATTCAAGATTTCAAGAAAGTTCGAGGAAGCAATTTTATTTTTGAAGAGAGCGCCATAGACAATCTCTCCCATTTTCTTAATAGAGGTAATATCATACTTACCTCTATAATCATCATTATCATTTTCAACCTCATCATCATCATCATGAGATACAATGGGATCCAAAGAGGTTACCTTTGTTCCCTTAGCCATAAGGCATATGTGAGAACCGGAGGAAGGTGATGATGAGATTGCTCTTGTAGCTCTATTCAAGACATTGTCTTGGTCCATAGAATCTTCGGTTTCCTCTACATGGTTAGCAACACAATCACTAGAGGAAATATAAGCATTTTTATCATGGCAACAAGACAACACAAGCATATCATCATGAGATTTATTCAAGTCATTTCTACATGATATGCAAGGACTATTAACATAAGCATGTAAGAAGTTTATAGTTCTAGAAGTGTTAGGGTACAAAGATAGATCATTGCAACTAGATAGAGATCAAGGATTACAAATAGTAAGCACACTATCCAAATTGCAATTTCTATCACCACTCACCATATCATTACCTTGTGAAGAGTCACATGTTGGTGAAGTGGTAGAGGATGAGAACTCATCTCGACCGGAAGTGGAAGCAACACAATCATCCTAAAAAATGGTGGACTTGCTATATTTATCTTCAAGCTTGGTCCATATCTCACGAGCGCTTGAATAAGGCATGATAGAAGAAAGAACTACATTGCTCACAACATGAAAAATAATTTTAGTAGCTAGAGCATCTATATGAGAGTTCAACTTCTCCTCTAAAGATTCATTTTGGGTATCCATAGGAGAAGAGAAACCCACATATAGATATCCCTCAGTAATTGGGTGAATTTCCCAAAATAAATTAAGCATGCGAATTTTCCAAACATCATAATTCGTGCCATCAAATCTGAGCGTGTCCTTGTGCACTAATCCCCTAACCGACATATTTACTCTCAAGGCGGTGAAGCCTAAAATGAGAGGCCGGTCTCTGATACCAATTGAAAGGATACGGATGTCGCCTAGAGGGGGGGTGAATAGGCGATTAAAACTTTTCCTAGAGTGGCTCAACAAAGGCGGAATAAAACTAGTGTTTACTTTGTTAAGCACAACCTAGAACAACTAAGGTTCACCTATGTGCACCAACAACTTATGCTAAGCAATACAAGCAACAAAGTGATAGCAAGATATATATTACTTCAAGCACCAAGCCTATCACAATGTAAAGTGCATAAGTAAAGAGCTCGGTATAGAGATAACCGAGGCACGCGGGGACACCGATATTTTACTGAGTTCCTCCCAACATGGAGTACATATCGTTTGGAGGGGGGTGGTATCAAACCACCAACCCCACAAAAGGCTTCCCTTATTCTCCGGTGAATCTCACCCCAACGGGATCGATCCATGCTTCCACTATCGGTGCACTTGTCGGTGGCAACCGGAACCTCTCACAAGGTTGGGGCACTTCTCCACAACTTAATTGGAGGCTCCCAACAAACGCCACCAAGGCCACAATGCCCCCAAGGCGACAAAACCGTCTAGGGTTCCAAGAACCCAAGAGGGACAAGCTCCAATGAGTAAATCAAACCAAATCCTCCGAGGAGAACACAAACTGATGCACCAAATGCAATGGCAAGAACACCACAAAGGTGTTCAAATACTTCTCTCCCTAATTCCACCAAAGCTACAAAATCTTATGGGGGAATAAGAGAGGAAGAACAATGGAGGAAACCCACAAAAGACTCCAAGATCTAGATCCCAGTTCCCCTCACTTAGAGGAGAGATTGATTGGTGGGATTGTAGATATAGATCTCCTCTTTCAAATCCCTCAAGAATATGCAAGAATCATCAGAGGGATTGAGAGAAAGCAAGCTCAATAAGGTCAACAATGGAGGGGAAAACTTGCAAGAATGGTTAAGGAACCATTGGGGAAGAAGGACCCTTATATAGGTCCCTCCAAAATCCAACCGTTGCAGCCTAAAAACGCGATTCCCGATACTACCGGACTTTTTCCCGGTACTACCGGACTTTCCCAGCACTACCGGACATTCCCTGGGGTTCCTGAGGAGCCAAACGCATTTTTCTATGTGCTCCCCGGTACCAAAATGTGGTACTACTGGACCCCGGTACTACCGGATCCTGGTCCGGTACAACCGGTCATCATATAACGAAAACAGCCATAACTTTTGCATCCGGACTCCGATTTCGATGATCTTGGGCTCGTTTCGAAGAGGAAAAGAACCTATACAAGATCATTCAAAGAAACATCAATGTATATCAAGGTAGTATAGATCCAAATGACGAAGTAAAAAACCTTCTGCCGCGCTAGGTACTAAAATGCGGTACTACCGCTTTTTGGTACCTAGCCCGGCAGTGGCTTTTGGAAACTTGTCAAAAACCTTCTGCCGTGCTAGGTACTAGGAGGGCAGTGGCATTTGGAAACTTACCAAAACCTACTACCGCGCTAGGTACTACTGCATTTTGGTACCTAGGAAAATTCAAACCTCTATAACTTTTGATTGGTAACTCCGATCGACCCGATTCCAATTGCGTTGGAAAAAGGACGACATGAGCTACCCTATGAAAGGTGAAAATATTGGTTATCACTAATTGATAATGTATCATGTATAATAATGTGAGATACCTCACTTGGTGATAAACCGAAAAGCCGCCAAGATCAAAATCGCAACAAGATACAAACGGAAGATCCGATTTTGATGAACAAGAGCTTGTTATGGAGATTACTACAAGCTCTCTATCCTCACATGGATAAGACCAAATAACAACCAAATACGATGATGCAAATATGCAAAGGTTTGATCTCTCTCTGAACTAAGTGAACGAGTTACTCATTCGAGAGCCCCTCTTGATAGTACGACTATCTATCCTAAACCCGGTCTCCTACTAACAATATGAGACCGGCAAAAGGGAAAACCTATCAAGATTATACCTTTGCCTTGAGCATTTCACTTGATCTTGATGTATACGATCTTGCCCTTCTCAAGATGTAACGCCTTTCTTAATTCATCATCATCGATCCATGATCACCGGGAATGGCAAGCATCAAACATGAGATCTTCTACAGATGGTGCATTTTGAGCTTGCACAACACATCTTCTTCTCATTTCATCGACCTTGAAGCCAACACATGGTCCAAGCGATGCTAATGGACAAATCCTACAAGTATAACTTAATACACACAATAGTCCATAAAGATTGTCATTAATTACCAAAACCACACATAGGGGCCCACATGTTCTTTCAAGTTGTCTGTTGCTTGCAACTTAATACTGGAGGGGGTTCGGATGATAACCTGAAGGTGGACTTCTAGTCATAGATGCAGTTGGATGGCGGTCTATGTATATTGTTGTATTGCCGAATCGAATCTCATAGGATCTTTTTGTCTGGTATTGCATTGTTATGCCTTGCTCAGTTCCTGTCAATTGCCCTGCTGTAATTTGTTTACCCTTCATGCCATGTTGTTTATCTAACGAGAGCACCTCTAGTGAACTATGGACTCCGGTCCAATCTTTACCATTGATACATCTTCCACTGTTACTTATTTACTTGCTGCAAACCATTACCTTCCACACCATATGTTTAATCCTTTATTACAGCAACCGGTGAGATTGACAACCTCACTATTAGTTGGGGCAAAGTATTGAGTTTGTGTTGTGCAGGTCTCCACGTTGCTTCCAGCACCTTTGGGGCGTTTCCTTCCTCCTATTGGTTCGATAACCTTGGTTTATTACTGAGGGAAACTTGCCTGCTAAACTGCATCATACCTTCCGCTTGGGGTCTCCCAACAAAGTGCTGATGCACTCATCATGTGTTCTAGTAGACAACAAGACCCAAGCCTTCACTTGCATGATTGATGCCTCCAACGACATTGCGCAAGCCATTAGGGATAACAAGACCACTAATATGCACCCTGACTTATACCAAGTTGTGATGGACATTGTTGGCTTCACCGAAGAGCATCTCATGGCGGCTCTTGGCTACCTTGTGGACCACAAGGCACATGGCACTAGCTTGTTGGGCATGCGTCAACCGCACATGATCCTCTGGCTTAGGATCTTCTTGAGAAAGTATTGCGACTAAATCTTTGGTTGCTTGTGTCATACAAGTGGTGTATATGATGGTTGTAGTGGTGATGGTGTCGATGATGAACTGATGATTATTATGGTGTGCATTTTTATTGTAGCTAGGTCCTATAAACTTATTATGGCTTATAAATTTTGATGAGGTGGTATATGCTAATCATCATGTGATGGTGGACACGGTGGTGGACTGGTGGTAGTGTGACACCCACTTTTGATGTGGTGGTAGGTTAACACCATAGGGTTAGGATGAACTTGTGATTCCCTTTTGGATATCATCATACATGCACATGTTAGTATGAAGTTGTGATGCTACTTACGATTTATAGATGCTTATGATGATCTTGTTATGTTATACCTTAACATGTTACTCTTGTGACTTGTAGATAAACTTCTATTTTGTGTACATAGGGAGGTCTCCAAGAGTGTACACTGAATGGAATAAGTGTTAGGGTCAAGTGAATTGTTACTCCAACAACAACTACAAAATGTTTGACACTATGGAGGAGGCATATGAGGCTTACTAAAACTTCCTAGGTCATGATACCAACAACTACTTGGTTCATGAGAAAAACAACAATCATGGAGAACAACATGTAGATAATGTTGCTGAGGGAGAATAACATGTGCACTTTGTTGCCAAGGAAGAACAATATGTATAGTTTGATGTGGAGGGAGAAGAACACCATGTGCAACAAGATAGTCTCAAATATTTCACCATCATACTTCTCCTTGTGGTGATAGTGAAGTTGATCTTCTACTAGGCTTGTGCATATGATCAGGTGTAGCTCTACATATCTCTTTATGTTAACCACACCAAATTTTGAACAAGTTAACCATAATAGGCCTTGCGTGAGCAATCAAATAAGGGGTTGTTGCATCAGAATGGGCCAAAATTCATGTGCGTAGGCAACCAACCAGAGTGAGGAGAATAGCCCAATTCATGCGCCAACCCTCATGCAGGAAACCAAACAGGCTGCACAACATGGACCAAAGGCTATTTTAGGCTGGCCCTGCTCCCATTGGCACTATCTGACCGATACGATAATCACATGCAGGCTACCAAACACACCCTTGTAGTTGTAGAGACAACCGAGGAACGACAAATGATCCATTTCATCATCGATGGCACTACCTTCGTCTTCCATAAATGCTTGGATCGTCATCTCATCATTGCTATCTGTAGCCTATGAATCATACACTGAAGCAATCAATCAACTAAACAATGGCGAGGGCAGGAAAAATTATAAAATGGATCCTACCGAGGCAAACAACCGAACAACTTGCGTGCTAGGCGGGCGTGCAAGGGCGTCGTGGGTAGTGCTATCGAGTTGAAGAACACTGGTGCGGTTGAAGCTGGTCAGCGCCAACTAGGTGACTCGAAGGACGGGTTTCATGGTGAACTATCAGCATCGAAGGGGGCAGCCGTAGTGATTTGGAAGGGGTGGAAGAGGCCTCAAGTATGAGAGGCACATTTGCGGGGGAGGGGGGGAGGGGGAATGGGGATGGATCGTTAAGAAGTGGTACCCCTCCAATCTGACCCGACGTGGCGTCATTCGTGACTTTTATTTGGCACTCATGCAGGCACCCCTAGGGGAAGGGTCTGGTCTGGAAGCGCTAGACACATTATTACGGCACACCAGAAAAAATGCGGCTTTGAGGCCTCGACTAAATGTGTTTATTTGTCAGGCATGCCTAATACCCCGTTGGGGCTCGCATGTGGGAAATGTTGTAATCTTTTTTCCATACGCCCCCACAACGAAAACGGTTTCCATTATCAAAGGATAACAAAATAGAAGTCTGCTTGTTCGAAACCAATAAAAAGAAAGGAAATAAAAGTTCAAATACAAACTACCAAAACCTATACTAGCATCTACCTAGGGATGCCAAGATAAAACAATTCAAAATAGCAAGAGTAAACTAAGGCATTATTACAAATCTAAGGTCATATTATTTCTTTTGTCCCTTCACCACCTAATGAAGATCACATAGCCAAAAAGCATATGTAACCAAAAACACACCAAGCTAAACATTTGACTTTGCAACACCACCTTTCCCCTATGACCAATCTCCCCTTCGACGGTTACTACAACGTCCCGTTCTTCTTCGCCATTGGCATCAACAATTTTGAGAGATTAAGCCCTACTTGACATCTCCCTCACCCGAAGAGCGGCTCTCTGTAGCCTGGTATCTCCCTCTACGAAGATCTTCCCGTCACTTTCATTTTGTAGACCTTTCCACTAACGATGGAAAGCAACTATAATGATTAATTCAGCCAAGGAGGTAATATATTATCCTTCAAAACATGCACAGTTTCTAGTTTTTCACAGAGACCAACATAAAGCAGCTACTGTGGCATCCCGCAAAACCACTCCTAGAAAATCGCGTTGTTTTGTGCATTGCATCGTCATCATCATGCATTGTTTGTCTGAAACTATTTCGAAAAGCCTAGTTTTGCTTAGTACAAATACCCCTCTTTGTTTCAAATGCAAAACCCCGATCGTATCGGATATTTTATTTACCTAAAAATTATTGCAAAGTGGTCTTGTTTTAAAATAAACAAAACCAAACAAACACATATTTACCAAACCTAAACTCTAAATCCTATTTTCACCCAGACCTGACCTACCCACCAACCGCAGCATGCCACCTCCCTGGACCCAATTCCTACCCATCCGCCACCTCATCAATCCTAGACTTTTCCCCTCTCTCTTTTCTCACACTCCCCACTCCCCCTCTCCCTTACAATGGGCCCACCTCCTCTCTCTCTCTCCCTCTCTCTCCCGGGCCAAGCACACACCACACACACCTCCTCCTGGGCCCCACCCCGTGGGCCCTACCACCACCCACCTGCCACTCCCCCTCCACCCCACCACATTGCCCCCACGCCCCCACCACCTCTCTCTCCACCCACACAACCCCACCCTCTCCCTCCCCACCCATTCCTCCTCTCCCCACGCCCCTCTTCCTCGTCCACCCTCCTCGCTCCCTCTCCGGCCCTCATGCCTCGGCGCCACCGCCCCGAGCATCCCCTCGTCTGCTGCCTCTCCTCCTCCCTCGGCCTCCCCATAGCGCCGACCAGCCTCGTCTCCACCATGGCCATGAGCGTGGCCAGCCAGCCACTCCTCCTCCCGGTTCCTCGCATCTCCATCCGGTCACCTCCGACCAACCTCGCCTCGCCCGGCTCCGTGTTCGAGCCCAGCGCCGCCTCCCGCCGCCTCCACCCGCCGTCCGCCACCGCCTCTCTCGCTGCGGCCGCGGCGACTCGCCCGCCATCGTCGGCCCTCGCCCGCCGCCACCTTCCCGTCGCCGGGCTCCACCACGCCACGGCCCTTGGCGCATGACCTCCGCCTCGCCGCATCCCCGTCGGCCTCCGCCCTACCCTCTGCCTCTGGCCCGCCTCTGCGCCTCTGCCCCTCCGCCTCACGCAGGCCGCGCCATCGCCTCTTGTCCTCGGTCGCCGACGGCCGCAATCACCTCTCCGCCCTCGACCGCCATGCCGCCGCTGCGAGCCTCCGTGGCCATCCGATGTCTGCACCATGCCGGCCTCCTCTGTTGCTGCCTGTGGTGTGGTTCCTTCGATAACGTTGGGCAGTAGCTGTTTTGCTATCAGTGGTAGCGGTGTCCTGGATAATCAATCCCTGGGCATGCGCCGATACTAACGTCACCGAGTACAATCAACGCAGCACTCCAAGTAGCCGACCTCCATCGGGATATTTGGGCGACAAGAACTCCAACATGGATAAGATGACCGTCCCGAAGACCGAACCCGGTGCCGCGCCAAGATCTCCGAAAAACCCCGGTACCGGACAAGTTCGCCATCGACCTCGAGAACGCCTACACGGAACGACAAGATCGCCTCACGGACGCCATGACCTCCTTCAAGGATCCGATGGCGGGACCACAAGACCGATCTAGGCGCCAAGGCCTTCGCACGGAGTCGGCAAGATCATCCGGGAACACCAAGATCAACTGCGCGGGCCCGACAAGATCGACACCAATCAGGGCGAATCCGATGCCCCGACGCCAGACCAAGTACTTCTTCCCGGAACGCCGGATCTACTCCGATCCGATCCGTGATCCCGTCGAACCGAACCACGAGACCGAACCCGAACCGCGGAACCTCAAGTCGTCGAGGCCTCTAATGTGAACCCTTCCGAAACCCTATTTTATAATATAATAAACTTGTCGCATATTAAATTGTCATTCTCGCATGCATCTTGTGTGGTTTGGGGGCCTTATGCCGATTCACCTCATAATTAAATATGGGGCCCATATGCGGGCAAATCTAGTCTCATATTGGCCTCATTTAAATTTGTGTAGCGAACCGGTGCTATCTTTTGCCATGTTAATCCAACATTTAAAATGCAGGGTATCTAAACAACTAGAACCATAGATGTAATTGTCGGGACCCCGGTTCCGCTTAATATGACCTAATTGCATCGCATCTTTGCCATGCCAAACATCATTCATGCATCATGCCCGATCTTCTGCCGTTGTATTAAATAGTGCATCCGGTGTTTATTCTAGTGTTTTGCTTCTTCGCGGATAAGGCCGTTGAGTTGATGTGAGCTTCGCCCCGATCTTCGGTTGAACCTTCGGCAATTTTTTCAGGCGAGCATCTCCCCCTTTCTACCTATCTTACTTTTATAGCATTTATTCCCTCTTGTTGCTCTATTGCTATTTGTGTTGCGATGCTCTAGTTTTCGTACTCGTGATATCCCTTGCAGCCTTATATTGCCTTGGACACATCCTATTACCTGTTGTTTGGTAGATAGTTGGACTTGCGCGTCGTAGTCGCTTGCTCAAGTGCTGTTGCGTGACGTCCGGTACCACAGTTGTTGGAGTATTGCCGCATGTTTGATGTTGGAGGTGATCTTGGCTTTACTTATCGTTCACTTTAATTCCTGTTTAACAACTAAAATTGAAGTAGGTAAGCAGAGGCACAGGTGGGCAATAGATGTTATTTGGTTGTTAACCGTCCACTTGTGTCCCGTAGGACCCCGAGTGCTTGATACCTGTTCCTTGATTTATCACGCTATCCACATCCGGGAGGATTATGGGACCCCCCTGAGCCAGAGCTTGATTCAGTCTTATTTCTTGGGGCCACAAACTAGTTTGAGGTTTTATTTAATATCCTGTACTTATGCCATGCTACTACTTTATTACGATTGTGCGAGGAGCACACTGTACTGTTTAGGTAAGCGGAATGTTTTCGCGGTATCGACAAGCCCAGTTTTGGGTTCCCAGTCGTTTACAGCCATTGTCGCAAACCTTGAGTCCGTCTCGGTCGGTCACCGTTCTTGGGTCTACTCAATGGGGTGGCCCCCTGAAATATTTCTGAATCCTGTGATTGCTTTGTCGTGAAGGCCTCGTTGGGTTTTGATTTGGTTTTTCCGAGGTTGATCGAGTGTGTGTTGCTATTGGTGCACCCCGGCCGGGTAAAACTTTCTGAAAGCCGTGTCCGCGGTTATGGACGACTTGGAGCACAGTATCTCGATCATAGACAACTATAACTAAAGTAGTGCTATAAATTTGACTTTATAATGACTAGTAATCGGCTTCACTATAATGGAATGGCTAAATAAAACTGCCCACAATTGCTTGTTTGGGTGTCGCTTGCGACCATTGTACCTGACTAGTAAGTATTGCAACTACAACGGAATGGCTTAATAACAGTACCAACAACTACTGAGTTTTGGGTTATCTCATGCTAATTGTATCTGACTAGTAAGTGTCGCAACTACAATGGAATGGTTAACTAAAAGTGCCCACTGCTTATTTCATCAGGATGATTATCTACATCTGACTAGTAATTGCTGCAACGATAACTGAATAAATAAAACTGCCAACTGTGTGAGTTCCTCGGTTGACTTCCTCATTTGGTCTCGAGGGGGAATACCAGGATGGGATTGTTTGGTGTTAGTATCAGGTTGGTTCCGGATAGGTCTTTCTTACCCCTCTCTGATAGCCGCCAGTTGCGTCGAGTCTCTATAGGTTGTATAGTGCATGCTGCTGCGCTTGATCCACCATACCTATGTAGGCGAGGACCGAATTCTAGCCTCGCTGTCTTGGCCTCGATCGACGCTCCTCTTTTTCCTTTGCCCTTTGCCGGCACCCTTTTGTTTAAGCAGGTTTTGAGATCGGCGTCGTTAGCGGGGTTACCCTTCCGGCTTGGCTGGGCAGGTTATGGGCGCCATTGGTTATTCTTCGGGCTCTTAGCCCCATTTGCATCTTGTCCGTAGTCGGACGCTCCATCTTTCAAGGTGATTTGGATCTTTGTATATTATATCGTATTCTTGACTCATGGAGTCGTGTTGTATATATATATCTGCTCGTGGGTCCCATCGAGGACTGTTGTGTAATGTTATTACTTCGTTTTCCACCCGCACGCAAGTGCTCGGTGAGCACCTTTGAATCGTTTCTATGCGGGTTTGGCGGGTTTCGCTAAAACTTGCATAGGTCTGAGGGTGTTACAGAGTGGTATCGAGCTCAGCCATTGATACCCACAAGTCCAAACTCAGGGACAACCTCGCTAACGGCCGAAGTAGAGTGTCAAAACTAATTTGTAAAATCGGTTGGATAGTTCTGATTAGGTCTGATTTTTATTCCTTACCCCTCTGCTATTCTCCTCTTACCTCTACGTGTTTTGAATTCGCTCTCTTCTCTCTCTTCGAGTCCAGGATTTCTCGTGGTTGGGTTCCGTCGTACCTTCAGGGTTTCGCTTCCTCCTTTGATAACGATGTTCTACCATCCGGTGTTCATGCTGCCTGAGGAATCCGTCTACTATGGTACCATTCTTTGTTCCTTGTTTGTGCCTTCCAGTGTTTTCCGACGCGACGACATCATCTACGCCAGATCCGATGCAGAGTCTGCATCACTCCGGTGTTTCTGAACCTCGTTTGTCGAGACCTTCAGTCTGAATTCCGAGAGTTGGTTGCATAATCCGCCTATTCGTGTGCAGAGTAATGGTTTGGGTGCGCGATGGACTGATCACCATCCGACTACTCTTATCATTCGCTCTCGTACATCGAATCAGTGGATCCAGCAATTTTACTCCGTCCACGGAAGTTAGAGGTGCTTTATTTGTGGATATCTCTACCTTCGACCTTTTGTTTCCGGAGTGTTTCCCTCGACGATCACGGACAACGACCCCTTGTTAGTAGTGTCGCGAGGATCTACACGAAGCGAGAAGATGCAGATCACCGACCTTCTTTCCGGTACCATGAGGCGGATCTCGAGGGCGAGATCCATTGTTAGTGGTGTCGAATTGTGGCATCCCGCAAAACCACTCCTAGAAAATCGCGTTGTTTTGTGCATTGCATCGTCATCATCATGCATTGTTTGTCTGAAACTATTTCGAAAAGCCTAGTTTTGCTTAGTACAAATACCCCTCTTTGTTTCAAATGCAAAACCCCGATCGTATCGGATATTTTATTTACCTAAAAATTATTGCAAAGTGGTCTTGTTTTAAAATAAACAAAACCAAACAAACACATATTTACCAAACCTAAACTCTAAATCCTATTTTCACCCAGACCTAACCTACCCACCAACCGCAGCGTGCCACCTCACCCCCTGGACCCAATTCCTACCCACCTGCCACCTCATCAATCCTAGACTTTTTCCCCCTCTCTCTTTTTCTCACACTCCCCACTCCTACCCCTCTCCCTTACAATCTGGGCCCACCTCCTCTCTCTCTCTCCCCTCTCTCCTGGCCAAGCACACACGCCCACACACCCTCCCCACTGGCCCCACCCAGTGGGCCCTACCACCCGACCCCGCCTGGCCACTCCCCACCTCACCCCCACCACAGCCCCACGCCCCGGCCCCACCACCTGCCTCTCTCTCTCTCCACCCACACAACACCACCCACCCGGCCAACCCACTCCCTCCCTGGCCGCTGGGCCCGCGCCCCACCTCTCCCCGCGGGACCCACCCCGCGCGCCCCCACCTCCCCCACGCGCTCATCTCCCTCCCCCACCCTCTTCCTCCTCTAGCCCGCTTCCCCACCCTCGCGTCCACCCTCCTCGCTCCCCTGTCCCTCTCCGGCTGCCTCACGCCCTCAGCGCCACCCGCCTCCCGAGCACCCCCTCGTCTGCACCGCCTGCCTTCCTCTCCGCTATGGCCTTCCCATAGCGCCGACCCCCTCGTCCTCCGCCCATGAGCCGTGGCCGGCCAGCCACGCCCTCCCCCCGGTTCCCAGCGCATCTCCGCCGTCGCCTCCGACCAACCTCGCCTCGCTCGGCACCGGCGTTCGAGCCCGCCGCCCGCCACCGCTCTTCCCGGCCGACCTCGCCCCACCGTCCCCGCCTCCTCTAGCTAGCTGCGGCCGCCAGCGACTCCGCCGCCACGTCGGCCTCGCCCTTCGCCACCTCGTCGCCGGGGCTCCACCGCCGCCTTGCGGTACATGACCTCCGCTCGCCGCATCCCGTCGCCTCCGCCCGCCCCTCGCCTCGGCCCGCCTCCGCCTCCGCCCCTCGCCTCACGCAGCGCCCATCGCTTGTCCTCGGTCACCGACGGCCGCAAGCACCTCTCCGCCCTCGACCGCCATGCCGCCGCTGCGAGCCTCCGTGGCCATCCGCTGTCTGCACCGTGCCGGCCTCCTCTGTTGTTGCCTATGGTGTGGTTCCTTCGATAACGTTGGGCAGTAGCTGTTTTGCTATCAGTGGTAGCGGTGTCCTGGATAATCAATCCCTGGGCATGCCGCTGATACTAGCACGTCACCGAGTACACCGAACGCAAGCACTCCAAGTAGCCGACCTCCATCGGGATATTTGGGCCGACAAGAACTCCAACATGGATAAGATGACCGGTCCCCGAAGACCGAACCCGGTGCCGCGCCAAGATCTCCGAAAAACCCCGGTACCGGACAAGTTCGCCATCGACCTCGAGAACGCCTACACGGAACGACAAGATCGCCTCACGGACGCCATGACCTCCTTCAAGGATCCGATGGCCGGGACCCTGAAGACCGATCTAGGGCGCCAAGGCCTTCGCACGGAGTCGGCAAGATCATCCGGGAACACCAAGATCAACTGCGCGGGCCCGACAAGATCGACACCAATCAGGGCGAATCCGATGCCCCGACGCCAGACCAAGTACTTCTTCCCGGAACGCCGGATCTACTCCGTCATCCGATCCCGCTGATCCCGTCGAACCCTGAACCCTGAGACCGAACCCCGAACCGCGGAACCTCAAGTTCGTCGAGGCCCTCTAATGTGTGAACCCCTTCCCGAAACCCTATTTTATAATATAATAAACTTGTCGCATATTAAATTGTCATTCTCGCATGCATCTTGTGTGGTTTGGGGGCCTTATGCCGATTCACCTCATAATTAAATATGGGGCCCATATGCGGGCAAATCTAGTCTCATATTGACCTCATTTAAATTTGTGTAGCGAACCGGTGCTATCTTTTGCCATGTTAATCCAACATTTAAAATGCAGGGTATCTAAACAACTAGAACCATAGATGTAATTGTCGGGACCCCGGTTCCGCTTAATATGACCTAATTGCATCGCATCTTTGCCATGCCAAACATCATTCATGCATCATGCCCGATCTTACGCCTGTATTAAATAGTGCATCCGGTGTTTATTCTAGTGTTTTGCTTCTTCATGGATAAGGCCGTTGAGTTGATGTGAGCTTCGCCGATCTTCGGTTGAACCTTCGCAATTTTTTCAAAGCGAGCATCTCCCTTTCTACCTATCTTACTTTTATAGCATTTATTCCTCCTTGCTCTATTGCTATCTCGTGTTGCGATGCTCTAGTTTTCGTCCGTGATATCCCTTGCAGCCTTATATTGCCTTGGACACATCCTATTACCTGTTGTTTGGTAGATAGTTGGACTTGCGCGTGAGTCGCTTGCTCAAGTGTTGCGTGACGTCCGTACCAGTTGTTGGAGTATTGCCGCATGTTTGATGTTGGAGGTGATCTTGGCTTTACTTATCGTTCACTTTAATTCTGTTTAACAACTAAAATTGAAGTAGCGAGAAGCAGGTGGGCAATAGATGTTATTTGGTTGTTAATCATCCACTTGTGTCCCGTAGGACACCGAGTGCTTGATACTGTTCTTGATTTATCGCGCTATCCACATCCGGAGGATTATGGGACCCCCTTGGCGAGCTTGATTCATCTTATTTCTTGGGGCCACAAACTAGTTTGAGGTTTTATTTACTATCCTGTACTTATGCCATGCTATCGCTTTATTACGATTGTGCGAGGAGCACAGCATCGCTTAGGTAAGCGGAATGTTTTCGCGTATCGACAAGCCCAATTTTGGGTTCCCATTCTGACCATTGTCACAAACCTTGAGTCCGTCTCGAGTCACCTGGTTTAATGGTCTACTCAATGGGGTGGCCTGAAATATTTCGAATCTGTGATTGCTTTGTCGTGAAGGCCTCGTTTGGTTTTGATTTGGTTTTTCCGAGGTTGATCGAGTGTGTTGCTATTGGTGCACCCCGGGTAAAACTTTCTGAAAGCCGTGTCCATGTTATGGACGACTTGGAGAACAGTATCTCGATCATAGACAACTATAACTAAAGTAGTGCTATAAATTTGACTTTATAATGACTAGTAATCGGCTTCACTATAATGGAATGGCTAAATAAAACTGCCCACAATTGCTTGTTTGGGTGTCGCTTGCGACCATTGTACCTGACTAGTAAGTATTGCAACTACAACGGAATGGCTTAATAACAGTACCAACAACTACTGGGTTTTGGGTTATCTCATGCTAATTGTATCTGACTAGTAAGTGTCGCAACTACAATGGAATGTTAACTAAAAGTGCCCACTGCTTATTTCATCAGGATGATTATCTACATCTGACTAGTAATTGCTGCAACGATAACTGAATAAATAAAACTGCCAACTGTGTGAGTTCCTCGGTTGACTTCCTCGTTTGGTCTCGAGGGGGAATACCAGGATGGGATTGTTTGGTGTTAGTATCAGGTTGGTTCCGGATAGGTCTTTCTTACCCCTCTCTGATAGCCGCCAGTTGCGTCGAGTCTCTATAGGTTGTATAGTGCATGCTGCCGCTGCCGCTTCAGTCCACCATACCTATGTAGGCGAGGACCGCCGAATTCTAGCCTCGCCGTGCTTCGCCTCGATCGACGCCTCCTCTTTTCCTTTGCCCTTTGTCGTCACCCCTTTTGTTTAAGCAGGTTTTGAGATCGACGTCGTTAGCAGGATTACCCTTCCGGCTTGGCCTGGGCAGGGTTATGGACGCCATTGGTTATTCTTCAGGGCTCTTAGCCCCATTTGCATCTTGTCCGTAGTCGGACGCTCCATCTTTTCAAGGTGATTTGGATCTTTGTATATTATATCTGTATTCTTCACTCATGGAGTCGTGTTGTATATATATCTGTTCTGTGGGTCCCATCGAGGACTGTTGTGTAATGTTATTACTTCGTTTTCCACCCGCACGCAAGTGCCTGGTGGGCACCTTTGAATCGTTTCTATGCGGGTTTTGCGGGTTTCGCTAAAACTTGCATAGGTCCGATTATGAGGGTGTTACAACTACACAAACAATATGAAAATTGGTCCCAAAAGGCAGGATTTTGGAAATCCACCAGAAGTATTGTGTGAAGCATGTGGGTCTTGTCTAGGACCCAATAACTGAACTAATGGTGCTCCACATAAGATTGAAGCGGGATACCAAAAAAAGAGATGAATAATAGTTTCATTAGCATGGTAGAATATGCAAGTATAATTACCAACTCATTTCCTTTTATTTATATTATATTTGGTTGCAATAGCATTGTTCCAGATAATCCAAAGCCAAAATTTAATTTTCAATTGTATTTTAGGTTTTCAAGGATGTTTGAAAGATCTATCAAGGCCATAAGAGGATAATTTGTTACACAAAAAATTCCACAGATAATTTCTTAGATTTTGTGTACTTTCATTTTGTTTTTTCAGACAGCTTATTCAGAGCTACAAATGCCAACATGTTCCCGAGTCTGACCCACGAAGCATGTAGGCTAGGGTCCAACCATCTTCTAAAGGAGAATCTACTTCTAGCATCTGTCATTTCCCTAACAATACACTGTTGTTGGTTATGGATTACTATGTAACATAGGGAATTTCTCACTAAGGGAGAATAAACCACACCATTGATCATGCCAAAAATTAGTTTCCCTACCCTCACAAATGGACATTGTCCTCCCATTCATATAAATATGTTTGACCATCAACAAAATTTTCCAACTTGCAGAATCATTTTGCTTTCCACAAACCTTATGGATTCCATGCTTAATATTGTATTTTGCTTTCACTAGAGATTGCCAAAGCCACCATTTGCATATCAAGCAAATATTAAACAGTTTTAACTTTTTTATCCCTAATCCTTCTTTCTTTTTTGGTCTACATATCATACTCCAGTTCACCATATAGCACTTTTTCTTCTTTCCGGTGTCTTCCCAGAAAAACTTCCTAATGATCTTAATAATGCTCTAAGCTTTTACTCACGGTTTTTGATATACAAAATTCTATTAATTATTATCTCGACAACTTCTTTTGCAAATGCCGATAAACATGTATGCCGTGACATATTACTTAGAATTATTTTTGGTAGTCCGAATTTTAAATACTTGGCTCGCCGTCCTTGTAAAAAAATTAGGACGGGAGAGCCTCAGGTAGTACTTATTCCATATATGTTGTAGATTCAACCAAATATCATCTGAGTTAACATTTAGAAAATTTGTGATAGGACGGCGGATGATACTCCTGGGTTCTCCGCTCTTGATGGCAGATGTTCGTCAAATTGGTGATTCCGTATGTGTGGATACCGACAGGAGATCTTCTCTTTGATCCTTGAATGAGTGAGAACATCTTCGCAACGGAGAGGGATACACCCAGCTGCGGGATTCACAACGATGATCTTCATCAACAATCTACTCTCCACCACTGGCGGACCCTCTTGGGGACCATACCAGGCCATGGCCCAGTCTTCTAAAACTAAAAATCTAAATTAATGAGGTATTTTGGCTCTAATTCTCAGCGGTAGTTGGCTCATTAGCTTCGTTCTGTCTAGTTGGCCCGTCCTTCTATGGCTTTCACAGTCCGCCACTGCTCTCCACTACGGGTTCTTGATAGCAATATGATCCAACCTCTCTTGTGTATCTTTTATAGTAAATACTTCCTCCGTTTTCAAAATATAAAATGTTTTAGCTTTGTAAAAGGAGTGTATCTAGACCTCTTTTAGTGTTTAAATCGGAGTGAACCTACACACTGAAAAGAGGTGTAGATCACTCCTTTCACAAAGTTAAAATATATTTTGAAACAGAGAGAGTACCACTTTGGTCATATATGCATCGGCAATTTTATTTGTTTTCCCTATATATGCCTACGGGAAATCATGTTGGAAAATTTTATATATATATATATATATATATATATATATATATATATATATATATATATATATATTCTGAACCCGCTGAAGTTTCAAAATTTAGTTCGATGAAATCTCTCTGTACTTTTAAACCCTGCCCAATCCACAATATATATATGCTCGTTGAGCTCTTCCAATTGGGCCAAGAAAATTTCTTGCCGCGCCTCGCCTCCATCATTTACTCCATGTCCATGAAGTTCTTGGAGTATTGCAGCTCCCTCATGGGGCCTCTTTTCACGGGGTCAAACTCGCACCGGTAGAAGCTGCAGCCACAAGTTGACAACGAGTTAACCATTGTCAGCATGGAACTTTCCTCTACTTCAGTTCTAAACGAGATGCAGCAAAGAGTTGGATACATAAACGCCCGTGTGCATGTGATATGTGTGTGCTTCTTTGTACTACTACTTCCTCAGTTTCAAAACATAAGTTGTTTTAGATTTGTGAAGCAAATATATCTAGACTTTTTTTAGTACTCCCTCCGATTCATATTACTTGTCACTGGATTGGATGTATCTAGCACTAAAACATGTCTAGATACATTCATTTTTACGACAAGTAATATGGATCGGAGGGAGTATATAGGTTTACTAATATTTAGAATACATCTACACACTAAAAAAAGTCTAAGTACATTTTTTTCACAGACCTAAAACATCTTATATTATAAAACGGAGGGATCAGTAAACAAGACAGCTTCCACAGGTACACACCTCCTGTCCATGCCGACGATGGTAATGGTGTTGGGGTGCTGCTGGTCGAAGGCGACGAAGCACTTGGCGGCTGCACGAAGCCTGAACTGGGCGAACGACCACTCTGAACTGAAATACGTCGGCAGGTACCCTGCAGAAGATCGGTCCAGTGAATGCATGCCAGTGATTTTGAGACAAGAAATTTAAGAGCATAAAAAACCTAAGTTCATCAGAACTTCTTGTAGGTGTGTATATACAATGTACTGTACCTTTCAGGAACGACATGGATGATCGACTGGCGCCTTTCGCCTGCGCGGGAGGAGATGGTGGTATCGGAGATTCGGCCAGGAGCACGAAATCGCCGTAGCCGTCGTCCGGCGTCGAGCTCGTCGTCAGGTCGAAGTCGCCGAGGCGGAAGACGTGCACCGTCGTCTTGTCGCTGGTGACGGCCAGCCATCTGGAGTCCGGCGAGAAGGCCATGCAGTGGATGGTTGCTCCGTCGGTGCCCCTCCTTAGCTGCAGCATGTAAGAAAAAGCCCTCGTTCATCAGAACACCCAACACGTACGTGAACAAAGCGGATTCAGGTGCTACACGTTGTTGCATATACGTACCTCTTGCAGCTTGGAGCCGTCGGCGGTGCTGAAGACGCGCACGAGGGTGCCCCGGGTGCCGGCGGTGGCGAGCAGCCGGCCGTCGCGGGACAGCGCGATGCACGCCACGGCCGAGTCGTGTGCGCGCACCTCGACGGTGCCGGGCGTGCGCCGCCGCCGGAACTGCACCTCGCCCTCCAGCTTCCGCGGCAGCGCGTAGGACACGAGCGACCCCGTCCCGTCCCCGTCCGTGCCCGCCGACATCGCGCACAGCCCCAGCGGGTTGGGCCCCGTCGTCACGTCCTTCTCCTTGGTCTCGCCGAAGTACAGCCTTGCCTCCTTCTCGCCGGCCACGAGCATGTACTCCCCCTGCAGCCGGATCCCGCCCACCGCCCCGACCTTGCTCCTCACCGAGTACACCTTCCCCTCCTTGCACATGCCGTTCCAGAAGTCGATCACGTCGGCGTCGTCCGCCCGGTGCGTCACCACGGCCAGCTGCGACCGCGTCAGCAGCTCGGCCGAGGACACCGTGCGGCCCGGCGAGGCCACCGTGGGGCCCGACCGGTGCATCACGCGCTCCAGGGTGTGGCAGGAGAAGACGTGGAACGCGGTGGCCGTGGCCGCCACGAAGTGCGTGCCCTGCTGGTTGAAGGCCACGTGGACCAGCGGATCTGGAGCCGCAGCGTCGGCCGCTGCCTCGCCGGAAGACGTAGACGCCATGACCGATCGGTTTTGATCGATCGATCCAAGCTTGGTTTCGTATATATGACGACGATGGCCCGATTTTCTAATCGAGAATCAGCACGTCGACGGTCATCATGAACCGAGCTGGGCTCGATCGACGTATATATCCGTGTGGTGTATAAGTCGACCTCTTCGGAAATTAATTGAGCTGGTAACCATGTCGAACTTGGACAGGCAATGCCGGAACCTGAGGACTGCAACGTCAACAACTCAGACTCGGCACCGCAAAGCTTAGTCTTAATGAGACGCGCATCATGGTGGCCCATGGACCATTGTGGACATGACTAGCAGGCCATAGTTCTACTTTTTTTGCGTGCAATCCTCCTCGCTCCCCTGGCCTCAAAAATAAATTACTTATATGTTCTTGATTTTTGTTAGTTGGGTTGGGCCGGCCTTAGACACGCCATTTTAGTTACTAGCAGAAATGCACGTGCGCTGCACCGGATCGTTAATTTATAAAAAGAGAAATAAAATAAATATCCACATGACGGTTATACCTTTATAATCTAATATAAAAATCGCACTGGAGATTTACCTTCGCATTGCGTGCTAGCAACAAATATTCATAAACAATGTTGAACAAAATGAGATTACCTTCACCTGAAAGGATTTATATATCCCATATACATGTATTTTTCATTGAGAATTTGATGATATCATTGCATCGATGCACCATTGGCTCCGTAAGTGTCAGACATACTCTTGGGGGAATCACTTCACAAGTATAGCTATGCTTCATTATTTAGGAAAAACATACCATCCAACAATGTAGCCAATGCTCCCCTAATAAAATGAAATATTTACACAATATTTTCTTATAATTTAAAGATCATCTGAATTTAGGTAAGCAAGCAAATTAAGTTTTGAGATGGCATGTAAAGATACTTTCAAATGCATTAGATTTCAAATTTGCAAGCTTAGAAATAATTGATCTAAATTCTAAGAATGAAGAAAAAATAACTATCTAGGAGGACTAACAAACCTGATATCACAAAGAACAAATGAATTATATCAAAAAAATAAAGATCACACAATTTTGACCAATAAAATCTGAAGTGCCAAGTGAGATGCAATCTTGTCGGTGTGTTTGTGCTCCTATCATCAAGCCACCAATGAAACTCGATGTAGTGTTCCTAACAAACTACAAGCTTAGAAAGGAATCAGTCTTGCACAAACTCACGAGGAATCACACCCTAGTCATATGAGCCATCCCCAACATTAAACATCAGAACATGCCTTTAACTGCGCCCAGTAATCCCCTCTATCAGGGTGTGTGCTGTCTGGCCACGGGAGAACAACATCACATCAGCCCCGCCTAGGTCTCGGTCTCCTCTGTCCTCGTTCCATCCAGAAGCAGCAAGCACACCTAGGCGCATTCCCTCTACTGTGAGTATATCTGTTTGCTCTCCCTGGCCGATTTAATTCCTTCTCTCACTTGATTTGATTTCAAAGATAAATCAACCGGTAGTCTTTCTTATTTGGTTCCCGATCGACTTGCTGATCCCAAGCACCCGAGAACGTATATAAACAGTTGGGATTTAGTATATAGAGGTGAGGTGGGACTATTCATTGCTCTCTTTGATGCGTACAGGAGTCCCAGTTCGGAGGAAGTCACCTGCACGCGTGTTGCGGCCTAGTAGATTTTTGGCCCAGCATATGCACCTGCACGGCAAGAGTATACATCTGCTAGTTTTTGTAGACTGCTAATCGACGGCGGCCGTGTTGATTGGGTTGCTGGACCTGGACCAGTTTTTAGTGGGGTTCCAAACCTAGTCGTCCTTTAGGATTCTAGGTAGATTTTTTTTTACTTACCGGTGGCAGGTGGCCCTTTGGTGGGCTTGGGGTAATATGTGCATTAGGATACGGTAGATTTTTTTTTACTTACCGGTGGCGTTTGAATAATACGTGGTTTAGTGAGAGGGTAAATCTGTTCAAAAAAATATTGGACCGGAAGAAACACTTCATCCTTTATTATTATATATAGATAGGACTCTGGTCCCATTGTGGCCAGACCCATTCAAGTCTGACGTGTTTTTCTTTGCTCTTTCTTGTTTTCTATCCTTTCCTTTTTAATTATTTTTTCTACCTTTTATTTATTATTCATTTGTCCTTTAGTTTTATATTTGTTTTTATTTAACTTTCATCTATGTTATTCATTGGAATTATATGTGATACATATACATATATTAAGGTATGAAGAGATTGCGACCTCTTAGTGATCCGCGCACATTGATTAGCCGATGGCACTTTAGAAAGCCAATTTTTTTCCAATCGGGCCTTGCCACAACATCATTTTCTAGTGTAGAACACACCCCGGTTATGTCCTCGGGTCTCTTTGCAACGTGCTCCGTCGACGTGGTATAGTTCCTCACTTCTTTTATTTCTCTCTCGCCGCTCAGCACGAAGCATTGAGAAGCTACAATCACCGCTTCTCCTGCCAGTCAAGGCGGTGGAACAACCGAGATGTTTCTTCTTCATTTATGTAAATATACTAGTTATATCGTTCCCGTCGTCGGTGAGACCCCGGCCGGCCGGGCATCCCTCTAAACCACTATCAGCCACTGCGCGCCCCCACCGCAAGAACCCTAAGCCGCCACCCCAGCTTCCCTTTAAGCCCCCTTGCACCACCGGAACCCTAAGACCCGCACCCTAACCATAAGTTTTCTCCCTCGCCTCCGCCATTGAAGCCCTGGATAGCCGCATTGTCCCTATCTCCAACGAGGTCTTGGCCTCACCTCCTCCGACCCCGTCGCGGCTAGCTGCGTCCTCCCCATCGCTTGTGAGGCCCCGGGCAGCCGGTCATCCCTCTAAACCCCCCGACCTGCACCCTAGCTCTAAGTCCGATTGCCAGTGAAATCCACACCTAACCCCAAGTCCGGCGAGACAACACCCACCCCCTAACCCTAAGTTTTCTTCCTCACCTACGCTAGCGATGTCATGGCCCGCCACGTCGTCCCCGTCTCCGGAGACCTCCCGGCCTCACCTCCTCCGGGGCGTTGTGGCCAGCCGCTTCATCGACGAAGACGGTCGTGTGGTCTTCTTCTTGTACTCCGGTAGTAACCAAAAGTGGTGGGCCGGCCCACTGCCAACTCATGTGAGGGAGGGTGTACGCGGCGCGTTTGCAGTATTTATAAACGTAATTGGGCCTCTCTTTCGAGTAATATGACTCTGCGTTCAGCAGGAACTATGGACCCTTCTCAAAAAAAAAGGAACTATGGACCGAATTAAGCCCAACGCTGTAGGTGGAGCCGGACTCGGATAGGAAGCTGCTTTCCGAGCCGGAGAGGAATCGATATTACGTACCTTAGGGTTGGCCGTTCTTTATATTGGGGCCGGTAGGAGAGGAGGAGACACGCAAGTCCAAGAACCAGGAAACCAATCTTCCTTGGGAGAGTAGGGTAGGAGATCACATGGCGACTAAATCGTCCGAAAAGACACCCATGACGGATGTGCTTCCCGTCGGTTCTGCAAAGGGGAAGTCGCCGGCCGACGTGCCGCCCGTAGATCTGGCGCCGCCTACGGAAGTGGAGAAAAGTAAGAAGAAGAAGAAAATGAAGAAGGTACGCATGCCGCAATATCACATGAACCGCATCATGACGGTCGAGAAGTGGGAGCCCTTACCCCCAATCGACGAAGAGTTTCTGAAAAATCTCGCAGCTCTCATCCCTAACGGGGAGCAATACTTCGCTGATCGAGGTTTTACGGTCGAGAGATACCGCGAGCTGGATAACATGGACTTTGTAGAGAAGGCGCAGAAGGACATGATCGCTGAAATTCAGGAAGACTTCCAGAAAAATGGCTATGTCGAGATGATGGTTACGGACGATGAAGAGGAAATGACAGCTCAAACTGGTAGAAAAGGGCCCATGCGTCCCGGTTGGTAAGGGCCATTAGTCCCGGTTGCCCAACCGGGACGGGGTAATCGGGACTAAAGCTCTAACCATTAGTCCCGGTTGCCCCACCAACCAGGACAAATGGGGCACACGTGGCGGCATCGTAGCGAGGTGGAGATAGTCGGTTCGTAATACCTAACCGACTAATAACCTGCCGCCGGCAGAGATTTAGCTCATTTCTTCGCCATGGCAGAGAATTCATTTTGGCACATTTTGTTGTCGCAGCATTTTCGCCACTTTTGTGCCGCTGACGGAGAATTCATTTAGGTTGTTTTATTGTTTATTTAGTGTATTGCACTTATCAACGAAGGAACCTTATATTACACAAGATCATCATGACAACATTACATTCAATACACGGATCGAGTTCATGCACTACATACAAAAGTTGCTATTCGATGCTACCGCCAATTTCTTGAAAGTTGCTATTTTTACAATTCCTATTGTCTATACACAGCCGAGTAGTATTCTCCTTGTGTGTTTAGGACTTCGCATCCAAGAATCCCGCCAATTCCTCCTGAATTGCTCAGATGCGATCCTTTGGCGTAAGACCGTCCCGTAGACGCTCGATCTGATTTAAAAAGGAGTCACCTATATGAATATGAAACTAAAAACAATTTGATTGTAATAAAAACTATAGAAATTGTTTACGACGGAGTTGCTCTAAATTTCTGCCCTTCTCATCGCACGTCTGCCGGATGAACTCGCATACATAGTATCCACATAGATTGTTACCGTCCTCGTCGGGCACTTTACGAGAAGAGTTCAATCAAAATAATAATCAAGCATGATAATAACTGTATCAAAACTAGAATCAAAGAGATGCTGGATATAGCTAGTGGTGCTTACATCTAGTGGTTGAAATGTAAGCTCCTCTTTCCAAACACCCTAGCCTTCTTGGTGAACCGTTTCCAAGCGCCCGCGAGAAAAGCGAATAAAATAAGTTATTAAGTACTTGATATCATAAAATTCACTTAACGAGCGTTTGATATAGTGTCGTAATGATTAGAATTACCGGAGAAGTATCTGCATGTCCTTCCACGTCTCAAGGGGTTTATGTTTGAGTCCATGACTAGTACACGCCTTTGTCAAGTTGAATGATTAATGAATATAGTGGTACTGCGAATGCAGAACTAATCAATTATATACTTAACATCGAGTAAGCGAAATAGAAAGTGTATACAAGACAATAACACTCACGGAAGTTGTAAGGAAATAGTATTTTCCTTTTGGTTTCTTGAAACGTTAACGCGGTACTATATTATCCTCCGTATCCGGGGCTTATTTTGAGATTAGCTTCATGAACCCAATATGGGTCAATGAAGCCAATGTCATAGATTTTTCCTCTCTGCATTCGAGAATCTTCATTCGCATATTAAAGATGATTATATACATGCAATAAACAAAATAATATAGATGGAGACTAAATTAATTACGAATTAGTACTTACGCACAATAGGCACTCATGATCGATTTGTCCAAGGCGTCTTGATTGAATAATTGAAATAGTTCATCAAATTCAATGGATATCATGACATCCTTATCTTTCCCATGATGCTTTTTGTAACACTCAACACTATCCGATTAGCCCCGGCCCTTGTGGCATGCATGTACCGATTATGCAATCTTCGCATTTTGTTGGAAGATTGTATACCTCCTCGAGTTTGACGAGAGGTTTTCCGTCTTGGTATTGGTATGCTACTTCACCACGGAAGAACTCTAAGCGGGATAAGTCTTTGGGCAATACTCATACCTTGAGCAGCGGCTTCTCCAGACAGTAACTACCTCTAGATCATACCGCTTCGCCCCATATTTGCTCGACCCACATTGGTTTGAGAAATCACCTTGAGAGGGGCGCAAGTCTGTTTTGCTTGTTCTCCGAGCTGGACAACAGATTTCGCTTGCATCGATCTTGCTTCGAGGCTTTTTGTGCCGCATGTGACTTGAGAATAGAACGCTCATAGTCCGATGACGCTTTGGCTCGGGTTGATGAAGATTCTTTAGCATTTTCAACACTTTGACTTTTTCTTCTTTGGTCTGGGAACTCGCTCTTTCGGCCGCCTTAGCTTAAAACGCTGCTTCCGCATCAACGATCGCCGCAGTATCCTCTTCAGTACAGTCATAAGCTCTCTTGGGAGGAACCGTTGGTACTTTTGGAAGAGGCTCTTGTTTACGTTCGGCGATCGCCACGACGCACAGTAGCGGTATGCTTACGCTTTTTATCCTGAGGCGCCGGCGATGGCTCCCGCGGCGATGGCTGCGCCGGAGATTGGTGAGGCGACGGAGCCGGGTGAGGCGACGAAGATGGCTGCCGCGGCGGCGACGACCTCGCTGGAGACGGGTGAGGCGGCGGCGAAGATGGCCTTGGCGTGTGATTTCGAAGCACGATACATTCCTTCGGCCATAGAATGGTGACGTTTTTGCCACCCGACGATCATCCCCTTCACCGGCGGGGTAGTGAAGATCCAAAACCTCAAAGGTGGGCATGATTTCATCCACGCCGACAACAGCGTAGCCCTCCGAACCGGACGCGATGGTAAGTTGGTGTGGGTCCAATTGGTAAGGCATAGCCGCCACCTTCATTGATATGTTCACAACTTTGACATGTAGCTCGCAGCGTGTCATCTCGTGATATCATCCACCGGTAGCCAACAGGAGCCATCGTCGGTGCATCATCGGCATCGCCATTGTCATCACCGGGACCTCGGTGGAAGCCATATCGCTTTTCGATTATTCGATAGGCCGGTAGCATCGAATGCGCAGTCTTCCGAGATGGGGCGCCGTAGTACTTTGCTCTTTAAGTGTGTTAATTTCATCTTGTTGTTGCTTTAATCGTTCTTCAATTAAACGCATTCGCTCTTTTCTGAATTTCGCTTCAACCGCCGCCTGTCCTTTCTCCTCCGACGGCTTCTATCAGATATTTCTTCCTCTCTTGAAACCCAGCCTCCATGATTGGGAGCCGCTTGTGCCTCGTGTTCGTCCATCATGTTCCTTATTTCCAAGGGCGAGTGTGAGCTCATCATTCTCTCTATCGGGAATGAAGTCCCCATCTTTAACAACCTTTACTTTTTTCGATCCTCTCGATTGGCAAGGGTCTTCTTTATGTCGTATGTTATATATACACCTCCTTCCGAGTCCAACGTGCCCCCATGCCCGTAAAACCAATTCCTTGCACGTTCTACCCAATCGTCTGCCTCGGGTGATATTTTTATCACGCAGCCTCTCAAGTTTCTCCCACTTAGGAATGCCAACCTCAGAGCCACCTTGCCCCATAGTATGGTGATACTTCTTCTTAGCAAGATTCAGCTTATTCGTTTACATTTTCTTAGCTTTTTTGATTTCTTGTATTCCACAAACTCATCCCAGAATGGTTTTATCTTCTCAAACCGAATATTCTTGAAATCGGGAGTCTTCTTTTCCACGACATAGTCAAGGTGCAATCTTTTCTTCCAGTTGGTGAAACACTGGGCCATCTTCTTCAAAGCCCACTCCCTGACCTTAGCCTCCATGGCTCTCCCATGTTGTAAGGCGTCCTCAACTGGATCCTCCGCATTTGGATCCAGCTCTATCTTCGGTAGTTTGAAATTAACCATGAGCCTCTTCCATAGTAAATCTTTGGCGTGGTTAGGGACAAATAAACATGTTCCCTCTTCATCCGCATTAGCAGGCCTATTCCAATTTCTAATGGTGATCGGGATAAAGTCTCTAACGACATTCGCATTGTGCCACAAATTTGGTTGCGACAACTTCGGGAGCTGTCATTGCCGTCTCTGACGACATCTTCGATCCTGAACCTCTCATGGTCTTGCAACTTTTGGTTGGGCCTCGTCGCTCTTTTCGAGATTCCTTCGATACGAGGGCTAAAAGAATAAAGATCGTCGTTACTATTTCTATATAGATAGCGATGATTAATTAATGAATTGATTTATATTACATGCACCTCATGAGCGGTCGTCTTCTCGATTACACAAGGCATCGCCTTCTCCCTCATGAAGGCAACACCTTCAACCTCAAACAAGTTGTCTACTCCGTAAAAAGAGGATCACCCTCACCGAGTTGTTCGTAAACGTTGATACGCCTAAATTATCTTCCCACGGATCACACCTTGGATCAACTCTTCCTTTTTGTCTCGACAGGGTCCATATTTTACGCATAGGTGGAAAACGAATAAGTCAAAGCGGCTAAAGGAGAAAGTTAAGTACGGTGTTGAGAGATATAAACCCTAATTCAGAGAAACCCTAATATATACATACACAATAATAAAATGAAGAGAAAGGGAAACCGTAGTAGATAGGCACATCGTCGAACCCACATGCACCTAAGTTTCTTGAAAATGTGAATCGGTCTGGGCTACCCACAAAGGATCGACTGGGTGGGGAAGACCAATAATACCAAACTAATTAATAAACCTAATAATACCTAACTAATAATAAACCTAATAATCCAAACACCAAAAAGAAAGGGAAACAATCAATACATGGCATCGATGCAATGCTCAAGCAAGTATGATGATATGACAAGTTAATTTGCATTGGAATGTAACCCTAAGAAATGCACGACGATTTAATTGGGGTTCAGGGTGAAAACCCTAACTCGGAGAAACTCCTAACACATGAGAGGGGTGATTTGTTCTTCTAATTAAACTTGTAATTTAAGTTGTTGAACAATGCATGATTATAGCTTAGATAGCTAGGTTTCATTTTTCAACATTTTGATATATTATACATATTTTATGATTAAATATGAATTAGTTATTGATTTTACAAAATTATATTAATTTCGCTATTTTTAAACATTTCTAAAAGGATTAAGCCATTATGCATCACCGACGTCATCAACCCTATCCCTAACTTTCTACACCGGGCTGCTCCTACCCACAACCACCGACTAGGGGCCCTAGGCGATCTGGGTCCACCCTGCCACGTGGGCGCCACGTCGGGACGCCAGCGGGAGGCGTCGGCGGTGGCCATGACGATCCGGGCCACCCCAAAGACGCTGAGGTGCGCTGGAAAGAGCGTGACAAGGAACCACATAGTGGTGGCGCCGCCTTTAGGGTCACCCGAGTGAGGCTTGCGGACGGCGGCGGCCACGAGCTCACAAACGAAGCAGCGCGTGGCTACAAAGATCTAGGAGGCAAACGGAGGGTGCCCTGAGCACAAGAAGCTCACCACGGTGCTCGACGTGAGGTCTTGGAATCCAGGCGAGGCCGAAGGTGAGCTAATCGACGACGGCGAGCTTTGTCGGGGTCGGGGATGAAGACGACGAGGTTGGCGACGATTCCGTTGCGAGAGAGAACGCCGCGAGGTGAGAAAGAGGAGGAGAACGCACCGCGATGCACGACGGACAAAGGCGACACTGGGCGACGGCGGGCGGTGACGTCTTCCTATGCGCACGCTTGAGTTGCGAGAATGGAGAAGGAAGGAGAGAAGGGCGTCGTGTATAAGGGGAGATATGTCCCGTTGGTGGCTCCAACCGGACTAAAGAATATCGTCCTGGTTGGAGCCACCAACCGGACCTATACTCCAATATTTTCAAGACCAAGGGTTGGCTAGGGTCTTTAGTCCCGTTGGTGGCTCCAACCGACATATTCCCTGCTTTCAAAAAAATTTTAGGTATTTTCTCTCTGTTCGCTTTATTTTTTATTTTGGGGTTTAAATTTGTATTGTTTTTAAATGATAATTAATTTGGAATTTAGAAAACTTTAAACATAAAAGTGTTTGGATTTGAATAAATAATTCAAAACCATTTTCTGTTTTAAAAATAATTAATGTAACCATTTAAAATATGAACCATTTACAATTAAAAATGAATTAACTTATTTTTTAATATCAATTTGGAATTTAGAAAACTTTAAACATAAGAAGTGTATGGATTTGAATAAATAATTCAAAACATATTCTATTTTAAAAATAATTAATGTAACCTTTAAAATGAATTAACTTATATTTTTGAATATTAATTTGGAATTTAGAAAAATTTTAAACATAAAAAGGGTTTGGATTTAAATAAATAATTCAAAAACATTTTCTGCTTTAAAAATAATTAAAGTAACCATTTAAAATATGAACCATTTACAATTAAAAATGAATTAACTTATATTTTTTAATATCAATTTGGAATTTAGAAAAATTTAAACATAAAAAGTGTTTGGATTTAAATAAATAATTCAAAACATTTTCTGCTTTTAAAAATAATTAATGTAACCATTTAAAATATGAACCATTTACAATTAAAATGAATTAACTTATATTTTTTAATATCAATTTGGAATTTAGAAAACTTTAAACATAAGAAGTGTATGGATTTGAATAAATAATTCAAAAATATATTCTATTTTTAAAAATAATTAATGTAACCTTTAAAATGAATTAACTTATATTCTATTTTTGAATATTAATTTTTAAACGACCGCTTTTTTATGCTCGAAAATGGAAAAGGGCTTTTCCGCATGGCAAAAGGAAAACTTCCTCCTGCAACATTGTTCTCCATACCAATGTCCACACACATGCATAATATGGGCACAACATCACAAACTATGCCGTGATTCAAGACATAACATCGGTCATTTGGACCGTAAGCCATGAAACCTCGAACATGATAGGTCATTTTGTGAAGGTTTTTTGAAACATGATCAATATACCAAGTCTGGTATTTTTCCTTTCAACTATGTAACATAATATGACACCACGCCAAGGATTTTCATTGTTGGATTTTTTTGAATTTATTATGCCCGTTTTGAATTATCTGAATTTCTAACTATGGTCGAACCGATGTGCATGAAGATAGGGACGGGCATCGTTAGAACTTGCATTGGATCTCAAGAAACCACATATTGCGAGTCTAAAATGATTTTTCAAAAATCACGGGCGATAGATCATGTACTGCAGACAAACCGACCCACTTCCTACCGATTCTGGCGGACATTTGTCCTTTTTACCCGGGATGGACGAAAAGGTTTGAGATGTATCGGTTGGGAGATAGTCCATGTAAGGTGGTCTAGTATTTTAGGAAAATGGGACGGTAGCATTGTGAAACGGCATTTTGGTGGTTACTTCACAAAACGACCCTTTTTTGCTCGAAAAATGGAAAAGGGCTTTTCCGCGACAAAAGGAAAACTTCCTCCGCAACATTGTTCTCCATACCAATGTCCACACATGCATAATATGGGCACAACATCACAAACTATGCCGTGATTCAACATAACATCGATCATTTGGACCGAAAGCCATGAAACCTCGAACATGATAGGTCATTTTGTGAAGGTTTTTCGAAACATGATCAATATACCAAGTCTGGTATTTTTCCTTTCAACTATGTAACATAATATGACACCACGAAGGATTTTCATTGTTCGGATTTTTTGAATTTATTATGCCCGTTTTGAATTATCTGAATTTCTAACTATGGTCGAACGGTGTGCATGAAGATAGGGACGGGCATCGTTAGAACTTGCATTGGATCTCTCAAGAAACCACATATTGTAGTCTAAAATGATTTTTCAAAAATCACGGGCGATAGATCATGTACTGTAGTACAAACCGGACCCACTTCCACCGATTCGCAGACATTTATCCTTTTACCCGGATGGACGAAAAGGTTTGAGATGTACCGTTGGGAGATAGTCCATGTAAGGTGGTCTAGTATTTTAGGAAAATGGGACGGTAGCATTGTGAAACGGCATTTTGGTGGTTACTTCACAAAACGACCCGCTTTTTAAGGCCGAAAATGGAAAAGGGCTTTTCCGTGTGACAAAAGGAAAACTTCCTCCTGCAACATTGTTCTCCATACCAATGTCTACACACATGCACAATATAGGCACATTATCACAAACTATGCCTTGATTCTAGCCATAACATTGGTCATTTGACCTGAAAGCCATGAAACCTCGAACATGATAGGTCATTTTGTGAAGGTTTTTGAAACATGATCAATATACCAAGTCCGTATTTTTCCTTTCAACTATGTAACATAATATGACACCACGCCAAGGATTTTCATTGTTCGGATTTTTTTTTGAATTTATTATGCCCGTTTTGAATTATCCGAATTTCTAACTATGGTCGAACCGGTGTGCATGAAGATAGGGACGCATCGTTAGAACTTGCATTGGATCTCAAGAAACCACATATTGCGAGTCTAAAATGATTTTTTCAAAAATCACAGGCGATAGATCATGTACTGTAGTACAAACCGACCCACTTCCTGGATTCGCGACATTTGTCCTTTTACCCGGATGGACGAAAAGGTTTGAGATGTACCGGTTGGGAGATAGTCCATGTAAGGTGGTCTAGTATTTTAGGAAAATGGGACGGTAGCATTGTGAAACGGCATTTTGGTGGTTACTTCACAAACGACCAGTTTCGGGGAGATGCCACGGAGCCTCCCGGCATCTCAAGAAATCGTCATAGAGGTACTCGGTCCAGCCACAAAACGGACTAACACTCAAGACATTTATTAATATTAAAAGCGAGACTACAAAACGGACTAAAGGCACAAACCGCGAAAGATATCCTTGGTCAAGCCACAAACCGCGAAAGACATGAACTAGAGTTACATAATATGAGCATGAACTTCTTGGCATATGTCATTCCTTATGACCGCTTCAGACGTAACCATGGAGCATCTTCTTTACTTAACAGAATGCTTGGGTGGGTTTCCTTTGTGAAGGGCGGAATTTCATCAAACTTATTATAATCTTCGACATGTCCATCTTGTCCTCGATTCCCACGATGTTTCTTTTCCCGAAGAACTATGTGACGCTTTGGCTCATCATATGATGTATTCGTTTGCATATTTTTTCTTTTTTTCGGTCTGGAGGACATGTCCTTCACATAGAAAACCTGAGACACATCATTGGCTAGGACGAATGGTTCATCTCTATAACCAAGATTGTTGAGATCCATTGTTGTCATTCCGTACAACAGGTCTATCTTTACCCCTTCCCCATTCAGGTTGACCCATTTGCAGCGAAACAAAGGGACCTTAAAAGAGACTCCATAGTCTAGTTCCCATATCTCCTTTATGTAACCATAATATGTGTCCTTTTGTCCATTCTCGTCTATTGCATCAAAGCGGACACCACTATTTTGGTTGGTGCTCTTTTTATCTTGGGCGATCGTGTAGAATGTATTCCCATTTATTTCGTACCCTTGGAAATTCAATACAGTAGAAGATGGTGACGCGGCCAACAAGTATAGCTGATCTCCAACAGTGGTGTCATTCAAGAGATGTCCGCATCCAACCACCGAAAGACTTCATGTGTTCATATGTAATCCATGATTCAAAGCTTCCCGGTTTTTGAGCGTACAATATTCTTGTGTTCCTCGATATCTGAGCGCCAAGGTGGAATTATGTAGAATGTGTAGTGTGCTTTAGTGAAAGAATCCGTCCCTACATATCATTGCATTCTTTCCAGCGTGCCTTTTCCACTTAGTCTTCCCTAATGCCGCGAGTCGAAACACCAATCGGCTTAAGGTCGAATAAAGTCAACACAAAACTCAATGACCTCCTCTGCTCCATATCCCTTGGAGATGCTTCCTCCTCTAGCACGGTTATGGACATATTTCTTTAAGACTCCATGAACCTCTCAAAGGGGAACATATTGTGCAGAAATACCGGACGAGAATGGCAATCTCTTCCACTAGATGAACCAGAGATGCGTCATAATATTGAAGAAGGATGGGGAACACCAATTCAAAACTAACAAGACATTGTACCACATCCTTCCAACCTTGGCGTAATATGGATTGATTACCTTCTGAGATATTGCATTGAGGAATGCACACAGCTTCACAATGGGTACTCGAACATTTTCCGGTAGAAGCCCCCTCAATGCAATCGGAAGCAACTGCGTCATAATCACGTGACAGTCATGAGACTTCAGGTTTTGGAACTTTTTCTCTGCCATATTTATTATCCCCTTTATATTAGATGAGAAGCCCGACGGCACCTTGTGTTATCACCATATTCTGGCCAAAGGCGGGGATGGGCCGTGATCAAGATGGGCTTGGAGGATACATATATTCAACGTGTTGTTGGATCGGCCTAGTGCGTAGATTTGGGCTGAATTGCCCGTGTATCTTGTATCATAGTAGGATTCGTGTTTGTTTAGGTTCCGTTTATGTTTAGGTAAAGATAGAGTTGTAGAGTTATTCCAAAAGTAGAGAGTCTCCGGACTATAAATATGTACCTAGGGTTATTGAAAGAGGAGGACAACCACGTTCACGACAAACACAATCTCGGCGCATCGCCACCCCTTGTTCTTAGGGTTTCTTTCGGGTAAGTGCCATGCTGCCTAGATCGCATCTTGCGATCTAGGCAGTATCTATTCGTTACCGGTTTTACTCGTCTTGAAGCGTTGTTGATGGCGAGTAATACCATTATCATAGATTGTTTGAGGCTAGCATCGGCCTGTTTCATTATTATCGCCGGTTATGCCTCTTTATCTCTCGCTACCCTTGCAGTGTCCCAAAGTGCAAGGGTAGCACCTTGCTTGATCTTTATTTAGTCGATTCGATCTGTTATAGTTGTGCCTTGTTCAAGGTTTAGTTTAATATCTACGTAATCAGGCCTTACAAACGGGTTGAACGATCCGGTAATGCATAAGGATGTGGCTTATTGTTCTAGAGAGGATGTTCCTAATTGGCTTTATGTTGGTTATTAGGCCTCCTCTAGGTTGATATTCTTCATCTTTGTACATACTAGGCTCAATTACGCGTGGGACGTTCGATTACGTGAAAAGCGTTAAACTATCGTAGATCGATTTAACTTGTAGTGATCAAGCAAAACCCCATGTTATCATAAATCTAACGCAGAACCATGGGGCAATCGGCTTTAGGAGCCGATTTACTGGAAACAGGAGCGATTACGGCTCGAATTTTACGATACTTGTTTATCATGCAGAAATCAATCGGAGCAATCCTCACCTTCGACCAGGTATAGGTCAGGTGGCACGCTCGAACCAAGCAGGCGTGTCTGGGAGCTTTTGCGGGCCGTCGCCGAGGGACCAGGCCCACCGATCTGGGAGCCTCCCGGCTCTCCGTGTTGTCAGTCGCTGCTCGCCGGTGGGTTTTGGCAGGCAACACATTCTGGCACGCCCGGTGGGACCACGTTCACGACAAACACGTTGGACACTTGGACGATCTGCAACGCGTCCTGGACCGAACAAGAAAATTCGGCCTACGGATGAATCCAAAGAAGTGCGCTTTCGGGGTGACGGCCGGTCAGTTCTTGGGTTTTCTGGTCCATGAACGCGGAATTGAGATCGGCCTGAAAAGTCAGGAGGCAGTGCGAACGATGAAGCCACCCACCACAAAGAAAGAACTGTAGTCCCTTATCGGCAAGATCAACTTCGTCAGACGATTCATCTCCAATCTGTCAGGAAGGATTGAGCCGTTCATGGGACTAGTTAAAATCAAATCGACGAGGAATTCCACCGGGGCGAGCAACAACGCGCCTTTGACGAGATCAAAGAATATCGACAAAGCCGCGATTAGTTCCACCTCGACCGACAGGCCATTCTACATTTACTTGTCGATGGTGACATCCATCGCCTCGGTAGTGGTGCAAGTTTATGATGGCTGGAGCGGGTCGTCTTTTACATAAGCAGGAGGATCTTTGGGCCTTGAGAGACAAGGTACCACGATATCGATAAGTTGTGCCTGCCTGTTTTCACCGCACCAAGTTGCGACACATTTGCTATCGTAGAGATCATCATCATATGCAACCGACGTCATAAAGCACATGCCGGCTCCTATGTTAAAAGGCCGGCTGGGCAAATGGATGTTTGCATTGTCGAGTTGACATCCGGTATCAACCCGCGAGCGTTAAGGGACAAGCGGCTGATCTTATCGCTGAAAGGATCAACACTAACATAGTCGCCGTCCATAAGAGCGTGGGCTATGTTTTTCGACGGATCGGTTTGTGACGATGGGCTGCGGCATCGGCATTTTACTCGTGTCGCCCGGGGCAACATTTTCCTTCTCCATCGATTGTCTACCTCGCACTAACAATGTAGCCGAGTGCGAGGCGATACGCAAGGATGGAGTTACTCGGCCGAGCTAAGCGATGGAAATTTTTGGGACTCAAGTTGGTGATTTCCCAGCTCACGGAGGACTACAAGTGCGAGAGCGAGTCCCTCTTCCCATTATGGCTGCACCGCCATGGTGATGACGCAATTCCGGTACATCAACTTCACTTGGATCCCACGAGAATACCGAGGCGAGCGATCTTGCGCAGATGGCTTCGGGATACAAGGATGTGGAAGAAGGAGCCGACGTTGATGCGATTCACAGAAGCGGACGATCGGAGAGCCGATATCTTCAATTACTTGAAAGATTCGGCTGGGGCACCTAAACGGATAAGGTACAAAGCCATGAAATGTACTTATTGGGATGACATGTTTTACAGACTGGAAGGCTATTGCTCAAGTGCTTGGGGAGCAGAGGCCAATCAGCTACACGAGGTACAGGCGCTGTGGAACTCACCAATCGGCTCATAAGATTAAATGGTTGATTAGGCGATCAGGGTTTTATTGGCCCACCATGCTTGAGGACTGTTTCAACTACTATAAAGGGTGTCAAGCATGTCAGAAATTTGGAAAAATCCAGATGGTACCACAAGCAATGAACCCCATCATCAAGCCTTGGCCATTCCGAGGTTGGGGCATGGACATGATCGGCAAGATCAATCCTCCATCAAGCAAAGGCCACATGTGGATTCTGGCTATCACTGACTACTTCACTAAATGGGTAGAGGCTGTCCCGATGAAGTCAGTAAACTCGAAGGATGTTATCAATTTTTGAAGGAACATGTCATCCATCGATTCGGATTCCCCAAACTATCACGACCGATGGAGGTTCGGTCTTTATTTCTCGTGAATTTAGAAAATTTTGTGAGGACATGGGGATTAAGCTGATTAGATCATCTCCATACTATGCTCAAGCAAATGGGCAAGCTGAGCGTCAATCGAGTCTCATCAAGTTGATCAAGAGAAAGTCGATGAGCACCCAAGGCGTTGTACGAGGTTTTGTCGAGGCGTTATGGGCTTATTGTATGTCATGCCATAGAGCAATAAAAACCTCACCATATCATCTAGTATATGGACAAGAAGTCCTACTGGGAAATTACGGTGGATCAAGACGTCACTTTTCGTGACGATCTAACGGTCAAGAATATGCACCACGATGAGTGACAGTGTAGAGGAGTTAACCGAGCTCAGGTTATGGTCACTGGAGAAAATCAAAGAAAACAAGGCCAAGGTAGCTCGTGCATACAACAAGAAAGTGAAGCCAAAAGAGTTCCACGTTGGTGATCTGGTATGGGAAGCTGTTTTGCCCTTGGGGACTAAGGATGCAACATATGGTAAATGGTCTCCAAATTGGCACGGTCCGTACAGGGTCGACCAAGTTTTAAGAGGAAACGCATACATGCTCGAGCAGTTGGATGGAGTAAAGTTCCCAGTGACAGTCAATGGACAACATCTCAAGAAATAGTTCCCAAGCATGTGGGATGTTGGACAGTAAAACTGGAGGAGCCGTTACATGAAATCGGCTAGGTAAAGGCACGAGAAGCGATGGACAGGTAAAATATGGGGACCTATGCTGAAAACCGGCCGAGTAAAAAAAAAATATACATATATGTAGCCGATGCACGGTCATCGATGCTAGAGGTTCACACATGTTACAAAAAGGGCCACCTCGACGGTCTCAGCCTCGTCATCTTCATCTTTGCTTGTCACTAGTAAATGCGTCTGCGGGCACGTTTTTGATGAGCAATTGGAGATTTGGGTCGTTTGTGTTTGAATCCACCGTGTTGAGGAAGGTCGCAGTCGTCATTTGAAACCAAGAAATGGCCGTTGTGATGTGTCTATGGATGCGATCAAGGTTGACCACATCAGCGTTTTTCGGGAGAAGCGATGGGTAGTCATCGGCCTCATGCGATTTGACTTGTTTGGCTGTATCGTGCGGCATGATGAAAGCCGATGCGGTGTCATCGACTTCAAGCATCAACCTATTTCGGTTATCGGCAAAATTGAAGCAAAGAGAAACAATATTTGGGAATCGATTTTCATTCATTCAAAGATCATTGCTTACGGGATGATCGATTACAAAAGGCCTACTACGCTATGGCCATTACTACGATTCCTAATCTAAGCCGAGGTCGTCGCCGCTGTCGTCAGCCGTCCTCTTATTTGTCTTGGCGCTGCTCCCAAGATCGTCCTCACCGCTTCTTTGAAGAAACCAACGGGACCTCTTCGTCCTCGTCGTCATCTTGATATCTTATTTGGACTGGTGGCGGAAGCGCCGTCGGCGGATACTCGTCGGAGGAGGTGTCCTCCTCCGATTCCTCCTCTCGGCGGAAGAGTCGCCGTCCACGACCAGTTGTCGTCGCTACTCTTCGCCTCGGTTCCCGTCGGCGACGAGGAAGCTCTCTTCGCCGTCGGTCGATCGGGGCGCGTCCTCGACCAGACGGCGAAATCGATCCTTCGTCCCACCATCGTAGGGCGAAGTATCGACATCGCCAGAGATGCTGGCGTTGGCTCTCGGTCGCTAATCGAGTTGGGCGTGGGAGGACACATCGGAGGAAGCGAGGAGGCCATGGCGAAAGAGTTTTCCGACGATGGGAGAGGGTTTTTCCAACCGGAGGAAGATGGGACGCGAATCGCTCAGCTGATTTAAATAAGGGAATAGTGAATGACGGTTCAATGCCATGGCGGTTTCCCAGTTACCGCCAAAATCGTCAAATCACGCTAGCGAGGAGTTGAGAAGACAGGCATCATGATGAAGGGTAGCGTGGCGGTGCTTGCCACGATACGCCGACGCGTGCAGCCCGATAAAAAAGAGGAGAAGAAGAGGAAAAAAGCCTGAGTGGTTTTGGAATTATCATTGCCAAAACCAGGGGCATGTTATCACCATATTCTGGCCAAAGGCGGGGATGGGCCGTGATCAAGATGGGCTTGGAGGATACATATATTCAACGTGTTGTTGGATCGGCCTAGTGCGTAGATTTGGGCTGAATTGCCCGTGTATCTTGTATCATAGTAGGATTCGTGTTTGTTTAGGTTCCGTTTATGTTTAGGTAAAGATAGAGTTGTAGAGTTATTCCAAAAGTAGAGAGTCTCCGGACTATAAATATGTACCTAGGGTTATTGAAAGAGGAGGACAACCACGTTCACGACAAACACAATCTCGGCGCATCGCCACCCCTTGTTCTTAGGGTTTCTTTCGGGTAAGTGCCATGCTGCCTAGATCGCAAGCCTAGATCGCATCTTGCGATCTAGGCAGTATCTACTTATTTCGTTACCCGGTTTTACTCGTACTGAAGCGTTGTTGATGGCGAGTAATACCATTATCATAGATTGTTTGAGGCTAGCATCGGCACTGTTTCATTATTATCGTCGAAGTTATGCTACCTCTAGCTATCTCGCTACCCTTGCACCGTGTCCCAAAGTGCAAGGGTAGCACCTTGCTTGATCTTTATTTAGTCGATTCGATCTGTTATAGTTGTGCCTTGTTCGTCAAGGTTTAGTTTAATATCTACGTAATCGTGCCTTACAAGCGGGTTGAGCGATCCGGTAATGCATAAGGATGTGGCTTATTCGTTCTAGAGAGGATGTTCCAATTGGCTTTATGTTGGTTATTAGGCCTCCTCTAGGGTTGATATTCTTCATCTTTTGTACATACTAGGCTCAATTACGCGTGGGACGTTCAGATTCGTGGTGAAAGCGTTAAACTATCGTGATCGATTTAACTTGTAGTGATCAAGCAAAACCCCATGTTATCATAAATCTAACGCAGAACCATGGGGCAATCGGCTTTAGGAGATTTTGAGAAACACGGAGATTACGGCTCGAATTTTACGATACTTGTTTATCATGCGAAATCAATCGAGCAATCCCTCACCTTCCTGACGGTATAGGTCGGTGGCACGCTCGAACCAAGCGGGGCGTGTCTGGAGCTTTTGCGGCCGTCGCCGAGGGACGAGGCCCACCAGCGATCTGGAGCCTCCGGCTCTCCGTGTTGTCGATCGCTGCTTTCCCGGTGGGTTTTGGCAACACCTTGATCTTTGAAGGACTTCAAAAAGATTTCCTTCTGCTTTGGTAAGAGCATAGTACGACTTAAGTGGCGCCTTTATCCGTCTTGTTATCTGTATGCATGTTCTTTGGGTCTTTCATAATTTGTTGGTCCTCCGTGCTTGGTGTATCTTTTGTCTTTCCATACACGCCTAGGAATCCTAGCGAGTTCACGCAGAGATTCTTCCACGTGCATCACGTCGATTGAAGAGCGGACACGCAGGACTTTCCAATATGGCAGCTCCCAAAATATAGCTTTCTTCTTCCACATGGAGTGCGTGTCACTGAGCGGCGTCGTTTCGAACTGATTGACCGCCGACCCTTTCCAAAGATTACTTCTATGTCCTTGACCATACCAAATACATCATCACCGGGGAGTTCAGCTTCTTCCGTGATCTGCCTCACCTTTGAAATGCTTGCCTTTCTTTCTTACAGGATGATTGGTCGGAAGAAATCGCCGATTCGCCAGTACACAACCTTCTTGCATTTATGCAAATATGTACCTTCGGTCTTATCTAAACAGTGGGTGCATGCCTTATATCCTTTGTTTATACATCACGAAAGGTTACTAAGAGCAGCCAATCATTGATGGTTACGAATAACAACCCTCGTAGATTAAATGGCTCTGTTTGTTCTCATCCCACGACGTACACCTGGTTTGCCCCACAACGTAAGAGTTCTTCAACTAATGGCCTAAGGTACACATCAATGTCGTTGCCCGGTTGCTTGGGCCTTGGATGAGCACCGCATCATAATGAACTTACGCTTCATGCACAACCAAGGAGGCAGGTTGTAGATACATAGAGTCACGGGCCAGTCTTTGTGATCGC
Organism: Avena longiglumis; assembly: GCA_030063025.1. Taxonomy (NCBI): domain Eukaryota; kingdom Viridiplantae; phylum Streptophyta; class Magnoliopsida; order Poales; family Poaceae; genus Avena; species Avena longiglumis. The sequence goes on from CP125976.1 coordinate 95,323,844, forward strand.
AACTCTGCTCCCAAAAGGATTCATGCCATCCGTACTTAGACCAAACCATAAGTTCCTTGCGTCACCGCAAAGTCAGGAAGTCTCTCTCATTTTTCTCCACTGTGACCCATCGGTAGGGTGTCTCAACTCCCGTCTTTCTTACGGTCTTCTTTGTGCCATCGCAACAACTGGCATGCTCTTTGTTTACGAACATGCGTTTCAACCTTGGTATTATAGGAGCATACCACATAACCTTAGCAGAACCCTCTTAGGGGGCTCTCTCTCAACATCACCGGGGTCATCTCGTCGATCTTATACCGCAGCGCTGCATACCGGCATTTATCTAAATTCTCATACTCCTTACATGGTAGAGGATGCGATCATTAATGCATGCATGTATCTTTTGCACATCTAATCCCGGAGGACAGAGAGTCTTCTTTGCTTCAGAGGTACTCGAGAAGTTCGTTATGTTTTGGAAACTTGACTTCATTATTTTCAGATCTTTTCAAATGAGGAGTCAGTTAGACCACACTCGCCTTCCATCGCAACAATTCCGATGTGGTACCGAGCTTTGTGCTGCCATCTTCACAATTTGGGTACAACAATTTCTTGTGATCTTCTAACATGCCCTCTAACTTCAACTTCTCATTTTCTGTTTCACCTCGCTTTGCATCGAAATGACCCTACCAAGTTCATCACCGGCTCATCGATGCCCGTTCTTCACCTTTTCCTCTCCATTGTCTTCCATTGCGGTATCAGATTCAGGAAACATATGATGATAGTTGTTATCATCATCTTCTTCTTCACCATCTTCCATCATAACCCCTCTTTCCCGTGCTTGGTCCAGCAATTATAGTTGGGCATGAAACCTTTCATAATCGGTGGCGCGAATAATTTTCGAGGAAGAGTACTCCTTGTTGTTCCGACATTGAACACATGGACAACGTATAAATCCATTCTCTTTGTTTGCCGTAGCCACATCGATAAATTTATCCACGCTTTGATATACCCGGCTACCACGGTCACCGTACATCCATTCCCGACCATTCATCTCGCATCATATAAGTAAGTTTATCAAAAACAGGACATCATAAATAGTGAAATAACCAATTCACACCGACACATGAATTGTATCAATGACCTAGAAAAGATAAGATTGCTAACCTCGATCGAGGGAAATAAAGAGGAGAAAGCTCAAGTGCGTCTCGGACACCTTCTATATTTTTGTTCTATGAGAAATTCAGCGGATTATTCACTCAAACATTTCAACAAACACCTTCAATGCATGCATGAGAAAAACTAGCACACCCCTCACACCTTCCACCATTCGAAAAAAGAGTGGAGGCAGAGGCTGGGCGTGCATTTATAGAGGGCGGTCTTTAGTCGGTTGGAGCCAACAGCAGGACTAAAGTGCGTACACGCCACGTGGCTGTGGCCAAACCTTTAGTCCCGGTTGGTGGCTCCAACCGGGACGCATGCCCCCTTACCAACCGGGACCCATGCCCCTGGCCCCGTGCCCGCTCCAATCGGGACGCGTGCCAGCATTAGTCCCGGTTGGTGGCGCAACCGGGACTAATGCTCCGAGGGGTCTCGAACGGATAGCCCTTTTTCCTCTAGTGATCCTGCTGGAAAGGGCAAAAGGAGGTTTCGTCCCGGCGTAGCCAAGAAAACAGGAGGGGGAGTCAACAAATCGATCTGATTGGGCTACTGCTGATGCACAGCTATAAGCTATCTCCACCTGAAAGTAATATGTAATAGGGAAATTTGCTAGATAACACCATTATTTTCCGGAGTTTGTCAAAACACATAGTACAATTTTATCTTCGGCAGGTACCATTATAATTACATGGCATATTTGCAAGAACACACTCACCCTAAAGGAAAGTTTGGCACAAGTTCTTCAATCCCGGCCATAAGTGCATGTGCAGTGTGAGACATTGTTAGACTCATGCTAAGAAAATAATCCCAACCATAAGGACATGTGCAGTATAAGATATTGCTAGACTTATGCTAAGAAAATTGCTAGACTCAAGTCTAAGAAATGAAATATACTCCAGCGCTTAACACATGTAAAGGTCCCACCAACTATAGAATAAAAAGAATCAATATAAAAAGTCTACCTTACATTGACAAGTGGTCCCGTCTGTCACATGATTCTCTTAGGCATATGTCTAGTACTAGACTCGAGCCTAAGGAAACTTGGCTAGACTTACCTTTTCCACGGTTTAGACATAGATTTAGAAGACCAAAAAGATTCTCTTAGACATAGTTTTTTTACCATACTTTAACATGGTCACCTAGCCAAAAGAACCATAACTTTTCTTTTTTGGTTATGTGGTGTGTTTTGAAAAATGTTAAAAAAATAGTACTGGACAAAGGGACGAGGCATTTTTACTTCCGGGAGCATATGCTCCTGTTTTTAAATTGAATTTTGAACATACTTTAACATGCTTGAAAATTCCAACAAAAAATGTGACGCATACATCTCAACGTCCTTTGTCTTCTTAAAGTTGTTTCACATAAAACCGATATGTTTTGTGTTGTGTGTTAAAAAGACAAAATTCGGTGCTAAAACAAGCTCTTCATTAGATATTTTTTTACCTTCTTTACACATGATACAAAACCCGTTGGTTTTCCACAAAACTTCTCGTGCGCACATAAAATATCAAGATGTACATGAAAAAATTTCGTTCAGAATTTTTTTGACATTGTAAAATGTTTTTTGGGTGACAGGAGCATATCACTCGAGTTCAAAAGTGGATTTCATCTGACGACACAATCGAATGATGTATTTTAACAAATGATGGAAAATAACTGTAGCCAATTTTCTCTACATATGACCGACTGTTTTACAGTCCTCTTGTCATGCCATTTTGTTGTTCAACAAAAGCAATTGCTATTTAGAGCTTCTCCAACAAGCCCTGTAAACTCACGCATTGCAAAATTGGTTTACGGCTGATGGCGCTTCACGGGAAGCGCTATGTTGCAACGCGCTGCAAAATTGGAAAACAAGTATTTCACCAGGTGCTGCATATTACAGTGTGCTAGTGTCAAAAACATCCACACACATATCTACACAAACAAAGATGAAACAAACTAGAAAAAATAGACTGGAAATATACTAGATATATTTTACATAGGCAAACAAAGATAAAACAAAGTTCAACATAGTGCAACCCTACATTTTTACGAGTGTCGCCCTTGTCTCGTCGATGTCTACATGACAGAATCCATTCATCCTCCGTCAAGGAGTCCACCAATGTCGACGACCACATGTCGAGCCAGTGGTCATCATTGTCGGAGATCGTTTGGGCTGGCCTCCTGCGCTTCGATGAACACCCGACACCTTGCCTTGTCAGCCCTCCGCTCCTACTGAGCTGCCTTGCGCTCCGTGTAGAAGGCGACCTCGACCACGACATCCTCCGGGAAGTGCGCGGCCCACTCCCGGCGCTTACGCTCATCTACTCCGATGTGGTAGAGGCGTCAGAGCGACAAGTGGTGGCACCTCTTCTCCTCCTCGATGATGAGGTGCGGCGGCGCGAGCTCCTACGCCTGGTCGCTCGTCCACAAGTCTTGGAGGTTCATCTACGTGCACGGGAGGTTGAGGTGCCACACTGCCACATCAAAAGCGTGCGCCGCCTCATGCGCCGTCTCGAACATGCCGAGGACGACACAGTCTCCGTCATGGATCTCAGCGTAGTACGTGTTGTTAGGGCAGGCGTGCACCCCGCGGTAGCCAGACAACAAGCATGGGGGTGCAATTCAACGGCGGCGGAAGCGGGCGCTCGACGGGACGGGGAGGGGGCTGCGGCCCGACGGTGAGCGAAGCGCTTGCGGTGGGGATTTGGTACATGTGAATCTTTGGTGGTAGTTGACCGGTGCGCGGAGCACGCTCGGAAGCAAGCGCCCAAAATATCTCACGATGAATTCCGCGATATCTCGCGCGTGGCAAAAGTTTTGAACACGCGATTTTGGCACATTTGCTGGAGCTACGTGCGCGGGTGCAATTTGTAGCGCTTGTTCTAGACGACTCTTTGTTTGTACTATTGTTTTAGGAAAATGATACGGTTCTCCCAGTTGATCGAACGAAAATATCCCCCGAGTGTTCGCTGGATCACGGACGCGTGAGGGACCCACCCATGATGTCGTTTTCCTTTCCCCAACCGAGGACGCTCCCTGCTCCTGCCCATGGTGAGGCCGTCGCCCGTACACTAGGAAGATGCCGCCACTGCTAGTGGACCAAGCACCCGCCGTCACCGTCGTTCGGATCCCATCCTCGCCAGTGTCCCTGCATCCACGCCCCTCTCGGACGCCCTCACCTCCCAACGGTGAGAGCTCTCACTAGAGTAGACCGCCATCGAACTAGATCCTCGCTCACATTGCCAGAAATCTGCTGCAAGGGCCATCGCCGGAGTTGACCAGCAAGTCTCCAAAGAGATTCTTGGCCTCCTTCTCGAAGTCCATGGTAGGGGTCATGTAGGCGATTTGCAGCTCTGTCCCTTCCATGGTAGCTTCGACGGCGGTGCTACGTGCGCCCAGCGGTGGTGCTACAAAAAGGTGTCGGGCTTTGCTACATGTGGCCGGTGGCAGTGCTACAAGCGAGCGTTGGTTTTGCTACATGTGGCTGGCTGTGGAGATACGAGACCTCCAGCATTGCTGCACATCGTTGATTTTTGCTATAAATTTTTCACTACAAAATCTTTGCTTTGCTATAATAGTATATATGGTTTGCTACAAGGTCTCTAACAAGATCTCTGGCGAGGTCTTCGATAAGATCGGATTTGCTACAATAGGAAATTTATTTTGCTACATATGTTTTGTTGTTAAGCTACAATAGTGTCAAGTTTTTGCTACACGGTATGTAACACCCTCAGAATCGACCCTATGCAAGTATCAGCGATTCCCGCCAAACCCGCATAGAAACGATTCAAAGGTGCCCACCAGGCACTTGCGTGCGGGTGGAAAACGAAGTAATATCATTACACATTAGTCCACGATGGAACCCACAAAATAGATATATACAACGACGACTCAAAGAGTCAAGAATACAGATATACAGTACAAAGATCCAAATCACCTTGAAAACAATACAGCGCCCGAGTACGGACAAGATGCAAATTGAGCTAAGAGCCCTGAAGAATAACCAATGGCGTCCATAACCTGCCCGGCAAGCCGGAAGGGTAACCACCTAACGACGTCGATCTCAAAACCTGCTAAAACAAAAGGGTGCCGACAAAGGGCCAAGGAAAAAGAAGCGGTCAATATTGAGGCCGATACAATGAGACTAGAATTGGCGGTCCTCGCCTACATAGGTATGGTGGATCTGAGCGGCGCATGCACTAAACAACCTATAGAGACTCGATATAGCTTGGCTATCGAGAGAGGGATAAGAAAGACCTATTCGAACTGTAGGGTTCGACATAGAAAACAAATTTTTCCTGATGTGAACTATATACCAAGATCTATCTACTAGATACAAACAACGGGCGGATGTATATCCGTAGAGAACATACCCTTGAAGAGGCGACAAAGCTTAACGAGTTCAACTCGTGGTTGATGTAAACGATCTCTTGCCGATCTCAAGATCGAGAGGAAGTCCTAGCGCCGCAAATCAGCGCGCATCCGTGCTCGCACACACGTTCGAGGCACCGAGCAACCTCCTCCTCGCTCCAGCGATGCGGCGCACAACTCTTTCTTGCGAATAGCCACCGGGAACATGTATCTCGCTAGTCCGAGACCATGGGGATAAATTCTAGAGGGAGAGAGATCCTTCACGAGGAGGTGTGAGAGACAAGTGAGGAGGGGCTCCTTTTATAGGAGGGAGAACCCCAAGGGGTGGCAGGCATGGGGCTGCCCCTTGCCCTCCCTCTTCATGTGGGTGGACACTCCACTCACAAATCTCCTTTAAATTCCCTCCACTCAAAAGTCCACTCAAATTCCCATTAAATTTCCACCAAATTTAATGCAAACTCTCATTAAATAAAACTCTTTTATTTTATTCAGAATTTTGTCAATTACTTTAATGACAAACATTCACAAATAACCCCTTGCTAGAATTCTATTTCACATGCATAACCACTTTATGCAATTTCACCTGAAAACCTGTTTCGGTATCTAGTGAAATAAATTCATGCGCTTGTTCATTCTTTCGGCATGAAACATTTGCTCCAATTGGATGTCGGTGTCTCTTAAGTGTGTCACTCTATGGTTCGTGAATAATGCGGACATGATCGAGACCCCTCTCGGATCAATAATCAGAAGCGGGATCTGGAGACCCATACTGACTCCCACACATTCAATGATGACTTTCTTGTGATCGTCGGAACCTTTTACGCTAGTATCTTAATCCCTTTGTTTCACGATATATTACATGTCCGAGATTCGATCATCGGTATCTCCATACCTAGTTTGATCTCGTTACCGACATGCACTCTTTTCTCGTTCCTGTGATATAACATTCTAGTGATCAAATCACTTGCTTGCAAGCTAATCAATGTGATATCACCGAGAGGTCCCAAAGTATATCTATCCGTCATCGAGATGAACAAATTCCACTCTCGATCCATGAGCCTCAACATAACACTTTATTAGTTCTGAATCCATCTTTATAATCACCCTGTTAAGGTGTGACCTTTGATGTTATCAAGAAACTTTTCCGGTGTTAGTGATTGACATGATCTCATGGTCTAAGGATTAGGATCACTTCGTAAGTTGTTATAGCAATATAAACTCAATGACTTTGATCGTAATGCTATACTTCGGATGAATGTTCATCACACCATTACACTAATGTTGTGATCCCGTTATTAACAACATCCAATGTCCATGATCAGGAAACCTTGATCATCTTGTTAATCAACGAGCTAGTTTATGAGAGATGCATAACTAGGAACTTTCTGTTTGTTTATTAAACACACATGTATTAACGTTTCCGTATTAATACAATTATAGCATGCAAAATAAACTTCTATCATATACTTGGAATACAAATAATAAACACTTTATTATTGCCTCTCAGGGCATATTCCCTTCAGTCTCCCACTTGCACTAGAGACAATAATCTAGTTACATAGTGATAAATCTAACACCCATTGAGTTATGGTGTTGATCTTGTTTTGCTCTAGGGAGAGTTTTAGTCAATGGATCTGCTACATTGAGATCCGTATGTACTTTACAAATCTTTATATCTCCATCCTTGACATGCTCGCGGATGGAGTGAAACCGGCGCTTAATATGCTTGGAATGCTTGTGAGACCTTGGCTCTTTGGCATTGGCAATGGCACCATTGTTGTCACAATAGATCACCATTGGGTCCAACGCATTTGCCACCACTCCTAGTTCGGATATGAACTCCTTCATCCAAACTGCTTCCTGAGCCGCTTCTGAAGCAGCAACATATTCGGCCTCCGTTGTTGATCCCGCTACCACAGGTTGTTTGGAGCTCCTCCAACTAACCGCTCCGCCATTCATGAGAAATACGTATCCGGATTGAGACTTAGAGTCATCCGGATCGGTGTCAAAGCTAGCGTCGACATAACACTTAGCGACGAGCTCTTCTTCACCTCCGTATACAAGAAACATATCCTTAGTTCTTCGTAAGTACTTAAGGATATTCTATGGCTGAAGCATAGGGTACCTACTAGTCAAACTAATAGCATGTGCCACATCCGGTCTTGTACATAACATGGCGTACATTATAGAGCCTATGGCTGAAGCATAGGGGACTTTGTCCATTATCTCTCTTTCTTCCTTGGCCGGACTTTGAGTCTTACTCAATGTCTTGCCTTACAACATAGGTAAGAACCCTTCTTACTTCCGTCCATTTAAACTTCTTTAAAATCTTATCAAGGTATGTACTGCGATAGACCTATTAGGCGCCTAGATCTATCTCTATAGATCTTTATGCCTAATATGTATGGCCTTCACCTAGGTCCTTCATTGAAAATTTGTTGTTTAGATAACTTTTAACACTGTTTAAAAGATCTATATCATTTCCGATCAATAATATGTCATCCACATATAATATCAGAAATGCCACATTGCTCCCACTCACTTTCTTGTAAATACAAGCTTCTCCATAAGTTTGGACAAATCCAAAATCTTTGATCACCTCATCAAAGCGGAGATTCCAACTTCGTGATGCTTGCTTCAATCCATAGATGGATCGCTAAAGCTTGCACACCTTGTTAGCATCCTTAGGATCGACAAAACCCTTTGGTTGTATCATATACAACTCTTCTTCAATATTACCATTGAGAAAGCGGTTTTGACATCCATCGCCATATCTCATAATCGAAATGCAGCAATTGCTAACATAATCCTAAGCGACTTTAGCATCGCTACGGTGAGAAAGTCTCATCGTAGTCAACTCCTTGAATTTGTCGAAACCCCTTTGCGACAAGTCGAGCTTTATAAGCGGTCACATTACCATCGACGGTTTTTCTTTTGAAAATCCATTTGTTCTCCACGGCCTTTCGTTCGTGAGGTAATTCCACCAAGTTCCAAACTTGATTTTCATACATGGATTCCATCTCGGATTTCATGGCTTCTAACCATTTGTTGGAATCCGGGCTCATCATCGCTTCTTCATACGTCGCGGTCATCATTTTCATCAACCATGAAATTCATGACGGATTTCCGTCTGACTCGGGGCTGCAGCGTCTGTTTGACTGCGAGGTTGGTAGTACTCTCTTTAGGAGTTTCATGATCATTATCATTAGTTCCCTCTTCAGCGGTGTAGCCAACTCCGGAACAACTTCCGGTATTGCGCTACTCGCCATACTTTGAAGAGAAGGTTCCAACCTCTTCGAGTTCTACCTTCCGACTACTCACACCTTTCGCGAGAAACTCTTTATCTAGAAAGGATCCATTCTTGGCAACAAAAACCTTGCCCTCGGATGCGTGATAGAAGGAATACCCAATTGTTTCTTTAGGGTATCCTATGAAGGCGCATTTTTCCTTTGGGTTCGAGTTTATCCGGTTGAAGTTTCTTCACATAAACATCGCATCCCCAAACTTTAAGAAATGACACTTAGGTTTGTTTCCAAACCACAATTCATCTGGTGTCTTTTCAGCAGTTTAGATGGTGCCGATTTAAAGTGAATGCAGCGGTTTCTAGTGCATAACCCCAAAATGACAAGCGGCAAGTCCGTCGAGACATCATAGATCGAACCATATCTAATAAAGTACGATTCGACGTTCGACACACCATTTATTTGTGGTGTTCGGGTGTGAGTTGTGAAACAATTCCACACTCTTTCATGTGAGTGCTAAACTCGTAACTTAGATACTCACCTCCACGGTCGGACCGTAGAAATTTGATCTTTCTATTACGATGATTTTCCACTTCATTAAAATTCCTTGAACTTTTCAAAGGTTTCAGACTTGTGTTTCATCAAGTAGATATAACCGTATCTACTCAAATAATCCGTGAAAGTAACAAAATAACGATATCCACCTCGGCCGACACACTCATTGGACCACATACATCGAATGTATGACTTCCAATAAATCATCGCCCATTCCATTGAACGGAAAGCGGCGTTCTAGTCATCTTGCCCATAAGGCATGGCTCACATGTATCAAATGATTCATAATCAAGTGATTCCAAAAGTCCATCCGAATGGAGCTTCTTCATCGTTTAACAATATGACCTAGCAGCGATTGCCACATATATCGGATATATCATCATTAAGTTTAATCCTTTTAGCATCAACATTATGAATATGTGTAATATTATCATCAAGATCTAATAGAAATAAACCATTCATCATCGGTGCATGACCATAAAAGATTTCATTCATATAAATGGAACAACCATTGTTCTCGGTTTAAATGAATAACCACTTGCATCAAACACGATCCGATACAATGTTCATGCTCGGTCAGCACCGGATAACATTTATTCAAGTTTATAACTAATCCCGACGGCAAGTGGAGGCGGCGTTCGACGGCGATCACATCAACGCTTGATCCACTGCCGACGCATCTTGACCTCACCTTGCTAGCGGTCGCTTGTTCATGACCACGATTCGAGTTACAAATATTATGGCAAGAACGGTATCAAATACCCGGTGCTCTGCAAGCACTAGTCAAGTACACATCAATAACATGTATATCATATATACCTTTGTTTGCCTTGCGCCTTCTTGTCTACCGGATACTTGGGCGATTCGCTTCGATGGCGATCCCTTACAATAGTAGCACTTTTCGGAATCGGACTTAGGTCCAACTCGGGGTTTCTTTTCGGTAACAGCGGGCTTGCCGCCTTACTTCCCTTCGTTTTCCCTTCTTGTCTTTCTTGAAACCGGTGTTCCTATTGATCATCAACACTTGATGTTCCTTTTGATCTCCACTTACAGCTTTTAAGCATTGGCGAGCTCGGGGAGACTTCTTCATGCCTTGCATATTATAGTTCATCACGAAGCTCTTATAGCTAGGTGGCAGAGACCGCAAAACACGATGGATGCCTAAGTCAATGGGAATCGATATTCCCAAGGACACAAGCTTATCGGCGTAACCCGACATCTTGAGTACATGCTCACTAACGGTTGTGCTCTTCCATCATCTTGACTAAAGAACTTTTACGAGCGTTGTAGCTCTCTACAGCGACATGTGTATCGAAAATCATTTTCAACTCACCCATTGTATCAAATGCATTGCCGTTTTCGAAACGCTTTCGAAGTTCCGGCTCTAGCCCATACAATATGCCGCAATGAACTAAGTTGTGGTCCTCCTGACGAGTCTGATAGACATTCTTCTCCTCGTCAGGGGCATCATCAAAATGTGGGGGGCCTAACGGCGCTTCTAGCACATATTGCTTTTGTCGTGAGAGAGGAGAATCCTCAAATTCATGGCCCATTCGGTAAAGTTGCTACCGTTCGTTGCTAGTTTCTCTTTCTCCATGAACACATTGAAATTAAAAGCAGGTGGTGCCATCTACAACAGAATTTGTAAAGTTTAGACTAAGTGTATGATAGATTGAGTTCAACTAATCTATATTACGAATGAACTCCCACTCAAAAGCGACATCCCTCGTGTCCTTTTGGTGATTACATGAACCAAATCCACTACACCAAGTCCGATCATCACGTGAGTCGGTATAGCTTCAAAGCGAGCATCAAATGGGCATCATATCAACTATATGACTCATGCTTAACCTTTCGGTCCGTGTTAGGGCCATATGTACATGCTAGGCTCGCCAAGTTAGAACCTTAGTATTCGTGTGTAGCTGTTTTACACCGAAATATGGTCGTGGATCCAAGAACACCCGATCATCACGTGATGTCTTGGAGCGGCGAAAACATAATCGGTGCATACTAAAGGAAGAACACATTCTTATCTTGATATTTAAATGAGGGATTATCTTATTATGCTAACAAAGCGCTAAACAAGCAATATAAGATGCTATCAAACATCATATGTTTATTAGTGAAATGATATGGTTCCCTTGAGATGATCTCTATCATGTGCATCGTGGTATGATCACTATCATACCTATATGTGTAAATCCAAGGTCTATGGATTTTACACGCTATGTGTTATGAGTATCATCTCATACTTCTACTTACAACACTACCATATCATAACACTAGCCCAGCAACAATCTAAACTAGCGCCTCTAATTTATCCATTGCAAGTTTTACGTGGCTTAGAGCTTCGAGATAGAACCGTTCTTACCTACGAACATGAACCTAACGAGGATAATCAAATTGTTGACAACTCGCTTGCAAAATAGATATTGACAATAGTAGGAGAGATGACACCCGCTAGCCACTTATGCAAACTAGTTGCATGTCAAGCGTGAAACAGGTCTCATGCGAGGAAATGTAAAGTTTGTCGGCGCTTCATCCCACTATGCCACCAATATCCAAAATTACAACAAAGGATCAACAACATGATCATCATCGCCCACATACTCATATGTGTACTACCGTGTAAAGTATCTACGCATAGATCCGGCTCACGATACCCTTTGTAGGGTTCGCATCATAGAAAACAAAAATTTCCTCGATGTGAACTATGTACCAAGATCTATCTACTAGATACAAACAACGGGCGGATGTATATCCGTAGAGAACATACCCTTGAAGACCGACAAAGCTTAACGAGTTCAACTCGTGGTTGATGTAGACGATCTCTTGCCGATCTCAAGATCGAGAGGAAGTCCTAGCGCCGCAAATCAGCAGCGCATCCGTGCTCGCACACAAGTTCGAGGCACCGAGCAACCTCCGCCTCCTCGCTCCAGCGAGGCAGCGGAAGCACAACTCTTTCTTGCCGAATAGCCACCGGGAACATGTATGTCGCTAGTCCGAGACCATGGGGGATAAATTCTAGAGGGGGAGAGAGATCCTTCACGAGGAGGTGTGAGAGACAAGTGAGGAGGGCTCCTTTTATAGGAGGGGGAACCCCAAGGGATGGCAGGCATGGGGCTGCCCCCTTGACCTCCCCTCTTCATGTGGGTGGACACTCCACTCACAAATCTCCTTTAAATTCCCTCCACTCAAAAGTCCACTCAAATTCCCATTAAATTTCCACCAAATTTAATGCAAACTCTCATTAAATAAAACTCTTTTATTTTATTCAGAATTTTGTCAATTACTTTAATGACAAACATTCACAAATAACCCCTTTCTAGAATTCTATTTCACATGCATAACCACTTTATGCAATTTCACCCGAAAACCTGTTTCGTTATCTAGTGAAATAAATTCCTGCGATTGTTCATTCTTTTGGCATGAAACATTTGCTCCAATTGGATGTCGGTGTCTCTTAAGTGTGTCACCCTACGGTTCGTGAATAATGCGTACATGATCGAGACCCCTCTCGGATCAATAATCGAGCGGGATCCGGAGACCCATCTTGACTCCCACACATTCAACGATGACTTTCTTGTGATCGTCGGAACCTTTTACGCTAGTATCTTAATCCCTTTGTTTCACGATATATTACATGTCCGAGATTCGATCATCGGTATCTCCATACCTAGTTTGATCTCATTACCGACATGCACTCTTTTCTCGTTCCTGTGATATAACATTCTAGTGATCAAATCACTTGCTTGCAAGCTAATCAATGTGATATCACCGAGAGGGCCCAAAGTATATCTATCCGTCATCGGGATGAACAAATTCCACTCTCGATCCATGAGCCTCAACATAACACTTTATTAGTTCTGAATCCATCTTTATAATCACCCTGTTACGGTGTGACCTTTGATGTTATCAAGAAACTCTTCCGGTGTTAGTGATTGACATGATCTCATGGTGTAAGGATTAGGATCACTTCGTAAGTTGTTATAGAAATATAAAATCAATGACTTTGATCGTAATGCTATACTTCGGATGAATGTTCATCACACCATTACACTAATGTTGTGATCCCGTTATTAACAACATCCAATGTCCATGATCAGGAAACCTTGATCATCTTGTTAATCAACGAGCTAGTTTATGAGAGAGGCATAACTAGGAACTTTACATGCATTTATTAAACACACATGTATTAACGTTTCCGTATTAATACAATTATAGCATGCAAAATAAACATCTATCATATACTTGGAATACACATAATAAACACTTTATTATTGCCTCTCAGGGCATATTCCCTTCAGGAACCAACCTGATGCTACCACCAAACATACCCATCCTGGTATTTCCCCCTCGAGACCAAATGAGGAAGTCGACCGAGGAACTCGCACAGTTGGCAGTTTTATTTATTCAGTTATCGTTACAGCAATTACTAGTCAGGTATAGATAGTCATCCTGATATAATAAGCAGTGGGCAGTTTTAGTTAACCATTCCGTTCTAATTGCGACACTTACTAGTCAGATATAATTAGCATGAGATATCCCAAACCCAGCAGTTGTTGGTAATTTTATTTAGCCATTCCGTTGTAGTGAAGCTGATTACTAGTCATATCGGATACAAGTCAAATTATAACAGTAAACTTTAGTTATAGTTGTCTATGATCGAGAACTGTGCTCCAAGTCGTCCATAACCGCGGACACGGCTTCTCGAAAAGATTTAACCTAGGGGTGCACCAAAGTTTCCACGCACCTACACACTTGTCGGATCGTAGGTACAAGATCACAAAACATACACCACGGTATGTCGTGAGGTTTGGACACGGCGTTTCCTGCACAAAGCAAGCACATGGGGCCACCCCACTAAGCTACCCAACGAAGTCGGCGGTCTCGAGACGGACCCGTGGTTTGCGAGCGGTAACGACTGGGAACCCGAAAGTGTGACTGGGCTTGTCGATACCGCGAAATCGTGTCGCGATCCAAAACAGTACAGGCGCTCCACGCGCAATCGTAATTAAAGCAGTAAAGCATGGCATAAGTACAGGATAGTAATAAAGCCCCAAACTACTTTGTGGCCCCTGCGATGCTTTGAAATCAGGTACTAATCGATGGGGGTGCCCACACACCCCACCTGTGGTTAGCGCGCTCGATCTCGGAATAGGTGTCAAGAACTCGGGGTCCTATGGGACACCAGTGAGCGGTTAAAAACCAAATATTGTCTATTACCCACCGGTGCCTCTGCATTTACCTACTTCAATTTTAGTTATTAAACAATAATTAAAACCATGATCATCTCCAACATAAAGCATAAGGCATTTCTCCAACAACTGCGGTACTTGACAACACGCAACAACACTTGAGCAAGCGACTACGACACGCAAGTCCAACTATCTACCAAACAACAGGTAATAGGATGTGTCCAAGGCAATATAAGGCTGCAAGGAATACCACGGGTACGAAAACTAGAGCATCGCAACACAGATAGCAATAGATCAACAGGAGGGAATAAATACTATAAAAGTAAGATAGGTAGAAAGGGGAGATTGCTCGCCTGAAAAAATTGTTGAAGGTTCATCCGAAGATCGGGTCGACACTCGCATCAACTCATCGGCCTAGCCCGTGAAGAAGCAAAACACTAGAAGAAACACCGGATGAACTATTTAATACTACGGCAGAAGATCGGACATGATGCATGTATGATGTATGGCTTGGCAAGGATGCGATGCAATTAGGCCACATTAAGCGGAACCAGGGTCCCGACAATTATTTAGATGGTTCAAGTTATTTAGATACCCGCAATTTAAATGTTGTCTTACCAAGGCAGAATATTTCACCGGTTCGATGCACAAATTTAAATGGGACCAATATTAGACTAGATTCGCCCGCATATGGTCTCCATATTTAATTTAGGTGAATCGTCGAAACACCCCCAAACACCCACAATATGTATGCAAGCATGACAATTTAATTATGCAACAAGATAGATTTTATATTACAAAATAGGGGCGGATAAGATAGGGGTCACACATCGGGGGGTTCGATGATCTTGGGCTCCGAGGATCGGTCTTCTGGTCGGGTTCGGCCTTCGGCCGCCGGGAAGGAGAACTTGACGCGGCGCCGGGTTCGGGATCGGTCTTCGGTTTCCATGTGGCGTTCTTGGCATCCGGGGAGAATAACTGGCATTCTGGGGAATCGGGGTCCGACAGGATCAGCCTTTAGTCCGCGAGGAAGATGTTGGCGGAGGTGTGCTCGGAATTGAGGAGTCACCCAAGATTTGTCGACGGATGTGGAACCACACTCGGGACGGAGATCTTGTGGCATAGATATTCCCACACATGGTACCAAAATAGCACAAGATCTTGGCAGAATTAGGCACTAAGCGTGACTCGATACCCAACATCATGGGCGGCTTGCAGCGCCGCGTGCAGAACAGGTGAAACAAAACACGGAGCCGTGCACGACAGAACCTGCAGGGATTTCTTAGCCAAGAGAGAACGGCGACAGTAAGAGGCGAGGCCACGCGGTAGCAGCAGGGAGACGGAGGGCGGCAAAATAGGGCCAAGCGACGGGCGACGGTGCAGGGCAGGCCAAGGCCGACGCAGCAGGAGGTGCAGGAGGGTCGACGCAAGGCGGAGCCACGCGGGGCTGGACGAGGGAGAGGAGGCGGTGACCGGCGCTGCAGGCGACGGCCGCTTGCAAGAGGGCACCAGGGAAGGCGGCGCTATGGGGAAGGGGGTCGAGCGCGCGGCCGCAGGGAGGACCTCTGGCGACGGCGGTTGCTGAGAATCATGGCAGAGGCGACGGACGGAATGCATGGCAACGCTCTGCTTTCGCGCATGAAGGACATGGAGCCCCATCTGGAGGCTTGGGTCAGAGAGGCCGCACGAGCACGCGAGAGGCGAGGTTGTCGACGTCGAGGCCCGGAAGGGCACCGAGGAGGGAGGAGAGGGCGTCTGCTTTGGGGAAAGGTGGGACGATGGTCGGACGCAGCAGAGGATGGTGCGAGGGCAGCAGGGTGGCGACGCCGTCGAGCAGAGGAGAGGGAGGGAAGGCCGGAGGCGGGCGATGCGGCTCTGGCGGCGGGGATCTAGACGAGAGGGAGGTGAGGAGCGGGGTGCGGAGCGATAGGATCGAAGGCGTGGGGTTCGTGGCGGCCGTGGGGCTGCAGGGTGGGGCCACGCGGAAGAAAGGAGAGGGAGGAGCGGGGCAGGCCTGGTCGGTGGGGCAGGGTATTGCGGGGAGGCTCATGGGGTGGGACGGTTTCCATGCTGCTGCTGGCAGGTGTGCGTGTGGGGATCCGATCGGGTGTGGCGGCGGCATGGAGGGGTGAGAGAGGGAGTGGGATTAGGGTTAGAGCTAGGGTTAGGTGGGAGGGAATTTAGGGTTAGGTTTGGAGGTGGCCGGCTGGGCTTTCGGGCCTGGCTGACTGCCTCCTAAAAATAATATAAAATTTTATGTATTATTAAAAAGACTTGTGTAATTTGTTTTTAGACAAACAAAATATCTGGAAGGGTCCGGGAATTACTTTTGAAATATAGAGGGATCTTTATAGAAAGCAAAACTAGGTTTTAAGAAAAATAGTTTTAGTCAATTAGATGCATGATGATGCACAAACCAAAATACCAAGCGATTTTCTAGTAGTGGATTTTACCCGGTGAGTGTTAGACTGTATTAGGTGAGTGTTAGAGTATATATTTGTATATTATAGTTTCCCCATGTGTTAGGGGGTTTCCTGTATATTTGCGCCTGTACATGTACTATATATTGTGGCCTTTGGCCCTCTGGTAATACGACAAGTCTATTACCCTAACATGGTATCAGAGCTGTAAGGTAGCTCCTCTTCTCGCAGCAGCCGCCGCCGCCCGCCCCGGCTTCCTGCCGCTGCTGCCTCTCCCTCGCCTCCTGCGAGCTTGCCCCGTCCTCTCCGGTCGCTGTCGCCCGTCCGATCCGCCCCGGGCGGCGGCCGGGCGATGGCCGGGAAGCGGCCGGGCGGCGGTCAAAAAAAAAGAGCAAAAAAAATGTCTTCCTCGTCGGGCTATCTTGCGATTCCTAGCTGCCCGGTGATTTTTGATGGTGAATTATCCTGATTTCGCTGTCTTTATGCGCGTCCACATGCGCGGTCTTTGTCTTTGGGGTGTGCTTTCTGGCGAGGTCTCTGTCACTTGCGCCTGCTCCCTACGCCTATTGCCCTTGCCCCCGATGCTCCTCAGGATCTGACTGACTACATTTAGTGGATAGATGAGGATGCTCGTGTTCTTCTTGTTCTCACTTCGGTGTTACGACTCGATGTCTTTGAGTTCATGGGTCTTCCCACCGCTGCTTTCGTGGGCTTTTCTTTGTCGATGCTATCAGTCTGGGATGCTCTTTACTGTTTGTGGTTCGCCAGAGCATGCTCTTCAAAGGGTGACTCTCATTGATGAGTTCTACACTCGAGTCTGCTATTTGGCGTCGACATTCTCTTCAGCAAATGTGTGTACCACTCGTCCTGACTGTGCATGCGGATCTGGAGTTTCAGCGCGTTTTTGAGTTCTTGTCGCGGCTCCGTAAGGAGTTTGAGCCGCGCCGTGCCCAGCTGCTTGCCCGTGGTCATGTTCTTCTCTCTGAGGTACTGTTTGAGCTTCGTGCTGAGGAGACTCGTCTTCGTGGTGCTGGTCTTCTTGAGGTTCCCTCCGTACTTGGTGCTCATGGTCCTCCTGTGCCGTCGACTTCATTGCGGTCTCCGGTCCCGCCGATACTCTCTACTCCTCCGGTCCAGGGCCAGAGTCAGCCTCAGCAGCCTTATGGTATGACAGCACCTCCTTGTCCTCCATGTGCCTACTGTGGCAAGCCTGGCCATGATGTCTCTAGCTGCTGGAGGAGGGATCCCATCTTACGTCAGCAGTACCATGCTCGTAGGCAGGCTGGTTCTTCAAGATCTTCTGCTGTTGCACTGTCTAATCAGGACATTCTTCGTGGTCTACTCACTGCTACAGGCTCTTCCTCGTCGGGTACTGTTGGTTCTGTGCCTAGATCTTCTAGCACCGCGCGACCACCACCTTCTACACAGTCAGGTACGTCATCCCCGTGGTATCTGGATTCTAGAGCTTCTTTTCATATGACTTCTGCGTCCTCTATTCTTTCTGCTCTTCGCTCTCTTATTTCTCATGTCCGTGTTATCACGGCTGATGGTACCTCTCTTCCTGTTTCCAGTCGAGGCACCCTTTCTACTTCATCTTTCTCTGTTCCTGATGTTTCTCATGTTCCTAGTCTTAAGATGAACATTTTCTCTGCTAGTCAGCTTACTGATTCTAGTTGTCGTGTCATTCTTGACGCTGATCCTGGTGCGGTTCAGGACCGCCATACCCAAGCCCTGGTTGGAGCCGGTCCTGGTAGTCTTGAGTCTCCGGGGCTATGGGAGTTAGACTGGCTTCGCGTTCCATCCACTGACACTTCATCTACTAGTTCTTCTGCGATTGCTGTTTCTGTCACTGGCTCTTTTCAGCAGTGGCATCATCGGCTGGGTCACCTTCGTGGCTCCCATTTATCGTCCTTAGTTCGTCGTGGTCTTAAGGGTCCGCTCTCAGAGATGTGTCTTTACATTCGTGTCAGGGTTGTAGGTTAGGCAAACAGATTCAGCTTCCCTATCCTACTAGTGTGTCTGTATCTCAGTGACCTTTTGATTTAGTTTATTCACATGTTTGGGGTCTGGCTCCCTTTGCTTCCAAAGGGGCCATCGACTATATTTTATTCATTGATGATTTTCACGGTACACCTGGTTGTTTTTATGCTCTCTCGCGGTGAGGTGCTCTCTATTTATCCGTTTTGCGCCATGGTTCGTACTTTCGATTCCACGCCTATTCGTGTGTTTCGTGCTGATTCTGTAGGAGAGTATATCTACCAGCACAAAGACTGCGTGGTGTCCTTCGAGCGTGGCACCCTTGCTCGATTCGTGTCCGGCGCCCATGCTCAAAATGGTGTCGGCGTAAGCATCATCATATTCTTGAAACTACCCGTGGTATGATGATTGCTTCTCTCTTGCCGCATTTAGGCTGAGGCTGTCGCTCGTCGACTTACCTCATTAACATTCATATACACTGCCCTTCAAGGTGGTATTCTCGGCGTCTCTCGTAGCTCTCCGGACTATTCGACTCTTCGTTTATTTGGTTGCGTTTGCTATGTCCTTCTACCTCGCTAACGCACCAAACGACCGCTCGATCATTGAGTGTGTTTTCTGGATATAGTGATGAGCATAAGGGCTATCGCTGTTGGGACCCGTTAGTCGTCGGATCGCATCTCTTGTGATGTCACGTTTGATGCGGCGTGCCTTCTATCCTCGCCCCACAGTACTTACCCGGTGGATGATATATCTTTCTTCTTTTCCCGATGCACCTCCCCGCTATCCCTTCGTCTCCACCTCTTACTTCTTCGATTTCGGCGCCATCCTCTCCTCCGTCTATTTCCCCTAGTTCTCCTCGTTCTTCCCTAGTTTCTTCTCCACCTCGTTCTCCGGCTTCGAACCCTTCCTCTGATGTTCCTTCTTCCTCTTCTTCTGATGAGTCGTCTTCCGCCGATGAGCTTCCCTCTTCATGGCCTGTTCGTCAGCGTCGTGCTTCAGACCGTTACTCTCCTAGTCAAGTATGGTCTCTCTCCGTCTCGAGACTTCTTAACGGATGCCGGCGTCATCTGAATGGCGGCTTGCCATGGTGAGAGATCGCGCTTGAGCGCACCGCACTGGGATCTTGTTTCTCCCCCTCCCGGTGTTCGTCCTATCACGTGTAAGTGGGTCTATAAAATTAAGACCGCGATGGATCTCTTGAGCGCTAAAAGCGTGTCTTGTGGCTCGTGGCTTTCGTGAGAACACGGCCGTGACTATGATGAGACTTTTTCCCCTGGCTCATATGACCACCGTGCGTATTCTTCTTCTTTGCTGTTACATTCGACACCGTGTGTCCCGGCTTGATGTTGTAATGCTTTTCTTAATGGCGAGTTGAGTGACGAGGTTTACATGCAGCCTCCTCCTGGGTATTCTGTTCCCGATGGAATGGTTTGTCGTCTTCGACGTTCCCTTTATGGACTGAAACAGGCCCCTCGTGCCTGGTTTGAGCGCTTTTCCTCTATGTTGACTGCTGCTGGTTTCTCTCCTAGTTTTCATGATCCAGCGATATTTGTTCACACTTCTCCTCGTGAACGCAATCTTCTTCTTCTCTATGTTGATGATATGATCATTACTGGTGATGATCCTGAGTATATTGCCTTTGTCAAGGCTCGTGTTCGTGATCAGTTTCTTATGACTGATCTTGGTCCTCTTCGCTATTTTCTTGGGATTGAGGTCTTCTCCACTTCTGATGGTTTTTCTATCTCTCAGAAAAAGTATATTCAGGATCTTCTTGCTTGTGCTGCTATTGGGGATGAGAGGTCTACTGGCGAGTCTCCGACGAGGTCTGATATGCTACACGAGCACAACATTTTTGCTACACTATCGCCGACGAGGTCTCCGGCGAAATATCCCGCGAGGTCTAGTCTATTTTTCTATCTTTTAAGCCGAACCCTTTTTTTTATATGTAGCAAAAACAAGACCATTTATAGCAAAAGCGGGATAACAGAAGTTAAAAAACAGATCTGACCGTCGACTATGCGGGATGGAAAGTTTTCATCCTCAAGATTGTTTTACCCCTTTTTAAAGGGGAACACTTGTACTTGCTCTTAATCCTTTTCCAATAAAACCCTGGTTTTAAGCAAATCCTTTAGATTCCGTGGAATTTTTAAACTTTCGTTATCGTCATGCTACTGCGCTTCCCCCTAATTAGCATCACAATGGTTTACTCTGTCCACTATGGCAATAATATCCCCAGCGGGTTCAGCCACGTCGTCACTTCCTTCTCCAAGTTTTCGCCGAAGTACAGCCTCGCCTTCTGCTCGCCGACGACGAGCATGTATCCCCCTGCAGGCGGCGGATCCGGCCCACCGTCCCGTGCTTGCTCGTGACCGACTATACCTTACCTTCCTTGCACATGCCGAATCGGCGCGTCGTCCGGCCGGTGCGTCACGGCGTCCAGTTGCGACCGGGTGAGCAGCTCGGCCGAGGACACCGTGCGCGCGGGAAGTGGCTGTGGCCTGCACGAAGTGTGTGCCCTGCTGGTTGAAGGCGGCGTGGACGAGCGGATCCGGAGTCGCGGCGTCGGCCGCTGCCTCGTCGGAAGACGTAGACGCGCATCATGGCGACCCATGGACCATTGTGACATGACTAGCAGGCCATAGTTCTAGTTTTTTGCGTGCATCCTCCTTGGACCCCTCGCCTCGAAAAATGAAAAAAGTTATGCTCTTGGTTTTAGTTAGTTGGGTTGGGCCTGGCCTTGGACCAGCTCTTTTAACTATTGGACACTGGTCCCATTGCTGGCTAGCCCCATTCAAGTCCGACAACGTTTTATTTTGCTCTTATTTGTTTTTTCCTTTTTATTTATGTTTCTACCTTTTTATTTATTTTTTATTTTTTCTTTAGTTTTCATATTAGTTTTTTTACTTATCTTTCATTTTTGTTATTCATTGTAAGTATCTGTTTCTACTCTTTTGTTTTTAATACGATTAAAAAATCACAAAACATACGTACACTGGCGAATCTTAATGGAGACGAAATGGGCCATCGCCCCTAGCCCACGAAGAAATTGCATACTTTTTAAAGCCATTTGTCAATTAAAAATCAGTCTAAAGATTAAATTTTGCCACCAGCCCATTTCCCACCCAGGATTTCGGTCTAAGGTCCGCCAGTGCATACATACATATACATATATTAAAGCGTGAAGAGATTGCAGCCTCTTAGCCATCTGTGCAAGGCCACCACTATATCCCTTTTTAGTGTATATCGTGCCCCGGTTATGTTTTTGGGTCACTTTGTGACGCGCTCCTTCGACGTGGTACAATTCATCGTGTCTTTTATTTCTTTCTTGTGGCTAAGCACGAAGCCTCACGGAGCCACAATAGCCGCTTCTCCTGCCAGTCAAGGCGGTGGAACAACCGAGACATTTCTTCTTCGTTTTCCTTCCGCACGTCCAGCTTTTGGATCTAAATCTTGTGGTTACTTGTTGACCTCATGCATTGTTCATCTCTTTCCCAATCTCCATAGCATTCATTGCTTTCGGTGAGAGGGATTGGAGCATTCTTGTATTCTTCCTTTGCATTCGTTTGAGTCTTCCACATTTCTTGATTTGAGTGAGTATGAGGGCTTGTTACTTAGAGTCGACTTCTATCTAAATTGTTCGGTGGTTGTTTGATTAGTGACCTATTTGTGAAGATTGTGAAGAGACCCAAGATAATTGTGAAGTGGTTATGGAGTCCGCCATCTCCAACGTTGAGGAACAAGCTATCCGAGTTGAAAGAGCTCATGCTTGTTTTTTAAGCTCACAGGAGAAGAAGGCTCTATGCAAGTTGGATCCAGGTGTGCCTATTTGGCCACATCCTCTCGGTCAGAGAAAGAGAATATCTGACTAGCTGTGGATATACTAATTTCCATAAATACATAGGTTCTCTCATGTCCTCTTTATTTTCTGAAATTCATACAATATTTATTAGCATCGTCATGTCTTCTATGGAGTTTGAAATAATTGATGGTTCTTGTAATTGATATCTCTTCTTTAGTCTTAAGTTACCGTTGAAATAGCGAGCCTACCATATTTAAGATTTATGCTAAAAAAGTATCAGCCTTATTTAATTCTTCATTAGGATAAAACAAAGTTCAGAAGAGTTTTAGGTCACCTCTTCACCCCTCTAGGATTTTTCTTGGTCCTTTCATCCCCCTTGCTCTCCCTGTGATGTCATTTTTTCTCCATATAGAAGGTGGTTGTGGTGCTTCTACCATGGATGGAGTGGGTTCACGGGGGACTCGATATTGTGATGGCAAGATAAGGGAAGACACCGTGACTATGGGAAATAATTGTGGGTCACCTAATTTGGCTCCGATAGACCTCTAGTGGGCCGGATTCGGCATCATTGAGGTTGGTGCTCCAAAATGATGTTTAGTATTTTGCAGTTTTTTTATGTATCATGCAGTCACCCAACGAGTTGCCAGCTCATGCATGTTTTATTGCAAATACATGATGACATGTTGCGATGACTGACTCTAGGTCTCTAGGTTTGCATCGAATGTTGTGTTTTATGGTGCACACATTTTCTCATGGTGTTGCAAGCATTTTCCTCCGCGCTGCATATGCGTGATGATTTTTCTCGGCAATTTGTTGTGACCAAATGGGAATTTGTTGCATAGACATAAATTTTCCTGCTGTAGTAGAGTTTTTCGAATATCACGACATTTTTTGCTTTGTTTGTGACACACCAAGTAAACCAACTTAGTTTATTGAGCATCGTTTACTCATTACCCCTGCGAAGTACGGACGTGACCATATTCTAGCCTAAGCTAGTACACGGCCCTTCTCCATTCGCGGGACATCGCGGCCCTGTACCCGGCGTTATACGCCGTGGCGTCCGACTCCGACATCATGTCGCCGGCCATCATTCCGCCGCTCACGCCGCCGCCCGTGTTGCCAAAGTCCGGGTTGCCGCTATTCTTTCCGGTCGTCGACGGCGAGGCGGCTGCATAGCTGGCCGTTTTCTGAGGCGTCGCGTGCCCAGAAGTTTTTATCGGCGGCGGTGGCGGCGGCATCGATAGATGCCCATAAGCTTTTGGAAGCGGCGCCGGCAGGGCCACGTGTCCTTGATCCTGTGGAGACGGCGGCAAGGCCATATGGCCGCCGAAACCTTGCGGAGACTCAGGCGCCATGGACATAAGCCCGGAAACTCGGGGAGTCGGCGGCGGCGGCATGAGCGCCGGGACCAGCATGTAATCGTACGGCTGATGACCGTACTGCCGCCCCGCCGGGTACGCGACGATGGGCTCGTCGGAGGAAGCCCTCGTCGCCCACCGGTGCGGCCCATGCGGCTGCGGCACGATGACGGCGCCGAGGCGGTACGACAGGTAGAGCACGCCGCGGGTCTCGGCGCGGTGCACCTTGCGGACCTTGTAAGCCGCGAACTGCTGCGGGCGCGGGCCGAGGTCGTATCCGACGCCGGAGAGGATCTCGTCGAGCGGGACGATGACCTCGCCGATGTCGCGGTCGCCGCGGGAGCGCTCGGTGCGGAGGACGACGTGGAGGCAGCCGCTGCCGCCGGCGGTGGCGGTGGGCGGGACGGCGAAGCGGAGCGTGGCGTTCCAGGTCGGGTAGCGGCCGCCGTAGGGGTCCGGCGGGGTGCACTGGCGCGTGATCGGGTCGCCGGAGATGGTCGCCACCGCGTACACCTCCATGCGCGTCATGAAGTTCACGTTCTTCAGGTCCTTGGCCGACTGGAGGGTGACGTCCAGCACTCTGTACGCCATTGCTGTTACCTGAACTTAGCTCACTCTGTTTGTAGTTAAGCTAGCTGGTGGTTTCTAGCTAGTGCTTAATTAGCAGGTGTGGTGGCTTCAAGCTGAGTGAGAGGTACTCTGCGACATGTGCAGTGTATGTATAGGAGGTGGTGTGGGCCCAGCTTCTGCGTGCGATGGCAATAAGGTTCCTTTCTTGACTTGCCCAAATCTTGTACAGATCAAGTTGGGACTCGAGAACTGTATGATACAGCGTGAACAAAGCAATTCTAAAGACGAGGGTACATATGATGTCACCTAAATGACGACCTAAACTTTAAATTTTTCTGAAACAAAATAGAACTTGTCAAATATTTCTGAACATTGTCTACTTTTCTAAAACAGTTTCAAATTCACTCATGTTTCAATATGGTCTCATAGATGAAGGTATGTTTCAATTAGTAGATTTGTGTTAAAAAAAAGACTAACTGTTTCACCAATCTCAAAGCGAAGTGGGTGGTTGATGTCGCACCGGTACATACCGGCGGTGCCGATAGCATTTGGCTGGTGGGAGATCAGATATATAGAAATGGTGTTTTCTAGGTGTGATATGGGCCATCCGATGTAGAATAAAAAGCTTCACGAACAACAACGTACCTCTTTGCTACAAACACAATCACTATGGTCAGGGACTGACTATGGTTCGAATTAATCGTTATGCTTACCAGCCGTACGCACATACAGGTGCACGCCTAAGTGGAAACAAATGCAAGATTGGCATATATACCATGGTCTTTTGAAAGAAAAAGGAGTTATTCCAAACCGTACTTACTAATTTGGAGTTTGTGATACGTTTACTCTATTTAGCAGAAATTCTTACTTAAGCAAGTTTGTTCTAGTTTTACCTCTTTCGAAGTATCGGGGCCATTGTTAGTCCAATGTGGCGCGCTACGTCAAGTGTCCAAATCGGCGTGTCCTCTTCTCAGAGCACGTAGAATGTGAGGTGTTTAGATAAGTGTTTACAAAAATACATTTTATTAAGTATTGTTGCTTATTTTTATAGAAGAGGTGGCTAAGCACCGTTTATTTTTTAAAACCCGTTCTAAGCCACTTCAGCATAGCTGCCGATCCCAATGCTTCCTCCTATGCTAGTTCATTGTCATCGCCGCTACGAGTGAAAGCAGTAAAACTAGGCCGCATCTTAAGAGAGGGGTGAGTGATTTGGGTGACTTGGCACGAGTTCAGGCTTAACTGGCTCACCCCGCCATCTCAATAGCTCCAAAAGGCACGTCTCCGAGGAAGGCGTACACCAAACTAGCATGTGCCTCGTGGACCACCGATGGCGGCCCTACCCGGGGAAAAAACTTTCAATGGAGGTATAAACTTGCATAAATGCTTATTTAGAAGTTTTTTTTTGCTAAATGAGGTAAGAAGTGCCACAAAAATTGTACTCGTATCTAAGAGGCTGAAAGTGAAACTTGGTCATTTTTTAAGAGGTCGTTTGGTATCCATCATTTTGGCCTAGAATCTTGGAATTTATTTTGCAATTCCATTCCTATGTTGTTTGGTTGGCACGGAGTTGGTCCGTCATTTTATTGGGCATTGAAATATCCCAATGTGTAAACCTGATTCCTATTTCAGATCCGTCATTTCCAAATTCCGGTGACAATCAAACATGTGGGTGTTTTTGGAATTATAATATAAATAAAATGAATCCATGTATTTATTTCATTTCTACTAAATGAAATGAATACCCGTAGGCCAAACGACCTCTAAGTGTTTATTCGTGTTTGGTCTGAAAATCCCCATGTGTGTGTAGGGCCATCGAACTAGCTTGGACCGAACGAAGAGTGTGCACGCAACTATACGCACACACACACGTGCTACGGTGCCATGGCAACGTGATTTCACCCACACGTACGTGTCCCGTGCATCTCTCATAGCATGACGATGCGGATCCACACCTGCAACTAACTGCAAATATGCATAGCTATCCTTGCCTGACCAGGAGATAGCGTTAACCCAAGTTCGGAGGGTAGGCCAAAGATCTGTTGGCATCCGATGCTCACCAACTTGATCGAGGTGTTATTCTCCTAGATTAGACTAGATCTCTACTACTACTACTACAATCATGGCCTGGATGCATAAAGCCCGCCCGGTCTATTCTCCTCCGATGATCGGACGTTTCGGGCGAGATTATTTGCAGCACCACCGCCCACCGATTCCGATATCTTCCTTGGTCTGGTCTGGTCTGGTCTCGCTTCGCATCCCCTTCCTTTCCCTATATATGCGTTTATTCCCACGCGCTTTTTCTGTTGCTGGATGGAAGATGCATACTCTTGATTTGTTGCTGAAAGATATGCGATGCTTGGATATGTATTACCATTTCTTTCTCGCCCGTCGTTGCTGCTGGGCCTTCCAATGTGCCGCTGCAGGAGGTACGCACTAGTGCGAAAGACGAGAACAGGGTGCTTTCTTTGAACTGATTCTTTTCGTGTGGTTGTTAATTACTATTAATACCTTGATGAGTCGTAGATATTTTCTGTTGTGTCTTCTTGTCTACTCTTGCCTGGAACTGCACGCAGAATTGTAGAGGGAATTTCAGATTTGTTCCTTTTGCTGCTGGGCCTTGGAACGTGCTGCAGGCATGGAGTAGTGCTAAGACACCAAGACCACCTAAGTGTTGTTTGTTTATGTAATCAAGAGCTCTTTCTATAGAACTATCTCGTGGGATCGATTCTTTCCTGTTTGCTAATAATGCTCTGCGTAGATAGATATTTTCTGTTTATACTCTTGTTGCCTGCTGGCTGCACACAATATTGTGGAGAGGGTTTCTGATTCTTTTTTCCTTACATATTTGTCAATTTGAGGATATTTCGAGCTGCAACTCTTGAGCCTGTTTATTTGAGGATAGATGAATGGAACCTCTGCTAATATGTACTGATCTGCCTTGCCATGCACGCTCGGTAAAACCGTGAATGGATTCCTCAGTTTCCCTGCCTTTCTTGGCTTTTGACTGGATGACTATCGGCCACTTCGTCATGGTCTAAAGGAGAGGTTCTGTTCCATGGTAAAAAGTGATTCCATCTATCGCCCTCTCTCTGCCTTGAGAGTGAATCGTCACGCACGGAACTGAATTTGAAGATGCTTGATACGTTGTTCGTCCCAATTATTTGTAACGCCCGTGAAGTGGATTGGGGAATAGTTGATGGATTCGGCAGGGGATTTAGAGATAAGATCGCATCGTCACACGAGATACACGGAGAGGAAGAACACTAAATTAAGCTAAGCTAGAGACTGATGTTTATGCCTTCCTTCTTACTCCTTCGCGGCATAGCCGACCATATATAGTCTAGTTACTTATTACAGCAGTGGTTCTTACTAATGCTTATGGCCTTCCTTCTTTTACTCCTTCACGACATTGTCGACCATATATGGTCTCACTACAGGACGCATGCGCTACGCCGAGGGCAAAAAGCCGCCAGCGTAGGCCAAAATGTCCTCGGCGTATGGTACGCCGACGGCTGCCCTCGGCGTAGCCTCCTCGACAAAGGTCTTCCTCGGCGGAGCACGTAGAGGCCGTCGGGAATGCCCTCGGCGTAGCGGCCGTCGGCAATAGCTTGTCGACAAGTTGATTTTTGTTTTCCTCAATTTTTGAATCTTTGAATTGTTTGACTCGTTAATCTCTCACTTTAACATCTTTAACACTAATTATTACACTTAATATTTAATTAAGTTGCAGTTTTGGTTAAACTTCCCGGCCAGTCACCCATCCTAATACTACTCCAGCTCCAACACGCTTAACTTCCTCGTTCCGTCAGAATCTGTATCCGCAAAGTAATTCATACATTGTTGTCAATACTGTGATATCAATCCTATTAACTCTTATATCATCATGTCACATGTTTGTATTTTTTGAAATTACAAACAATTATTTAAGTAAACATTAATAAATAAGTAAAAATATTATTGAATTCAAATAAAAATATAATAATTTTACTTTTTTGTATTTTTATATTTAATATGGAATAATTAATATCTTTAAATCCGTAAATCGGAATTCGACAAATAATATGTCTAAATTGATCAGAAAAATGAGAGGAATCCAAATATGATATCCATATCAACTAATCACAAACCCTTCGTTTTTTAATTAACTATTTGGTGGTTGCTTTAGAAAATCCTCCTTTTTGCGCTTGGAAAATGAAAAATGTCTTTTGTGTGCGATGAAAAGAAAAACTTGCATTGGATCTTTGATAAAATAGAATATTGTTAACCTAAAAATGATTTTTATAAAAAAACATGAGCATCGGATCATGTACCTGTAGTTCATATCTGACCCACTTCCTACTAATTCGGCAGGAATTTATCTTTTTTACCAGAGGTGGACAGAAAGCTTTCGGATCCCCCTATTGGGACATTGTCCATATAAGATGGTATAGTATTTTTGTAAAATATGGTGGTAGCATTTTGAATTAGCCATTTGGTGGTTGCTTCACAAAACCGTCCGTTTTTTGTGCTCAAAAAATGGAAAACGGCTTTTTGGTACGACGAAAAAGAAAACTTCCTCCTGCAACATTGTTCGCCATCCCATGATACATGTGTATGTACAATATGGGTACATTATCACAAACTATGTCTTGATTATAGCCATAACATTGGTCATTTGACCCGAAAGCCAAGAAACCTCGAATGAGATAGGTCATTTTGTGAAGGTTTTTTTGAGACATAATCAATATATCAAGTTTGATATTTTTCCTTATTACTATGTCACATAATATGACTTCACGCGAAGGTTTCGCATTGTTTCGATTGTTTTTGAATTTTTTATGCCAGTTTTAAGCTATCATCAAACTTTGTCGAACGGCGGGCATGAAGATTCTTAGCTCGGGGCTGAGCCTCGCCAAACTTGCATTGGATCTTTGATAAAATAGCATATTATGAACCTAAAAATGATTTTTGTAAAAAACATGAGCATCGGATCATGTACCTATAGTTCATATCTAACCCACTTCCTGCCGATTCAGCAGGAATTTGTCTTTTTTACCAGAGGTGGACGGAAAGGTTTCGGATCCCCCTGTTGGGACATTATCCATATAAGGTGATATAGTATGAGATTGGCCAAGAAACCTCGAATGAG
The DNA here is from genome assembly GCA_030063025.1 of Avena longiglumis. Taxonomy (NCBI): domain Eukaryota; kingdom Viridiplantae; phylum Streptophyta; class Magnoliopsida; order Poales; family Poaceae; genus Avena; species Avena longiglumis. The sequence goes on from CP125976.1 coordinate 95,353,581, forward strand.
ATTGGTCATTTTGTGAAGGTTTCTTTGAGACATAATCAATATACCAAGTTAGATATTTTTACTTCTAACTATGTCACATAATATAACACCACGCGAATGTTTCGCATTGTTTTGATCGTTTTTAATTTTTTATGTCCGTTTTAAACTATATACAATATTTTACGTTTTACTTAATTTTTATTTACAAATGTGTAATATTTGAGTGTAGATAGATAGCTCTTATTTTTCTGCAAATTTTGATATATTATTTGTATTTTTCCGAATTCGAATGATTTAGTTATGATTTTTCAAAGTTTAATGAGATAAAATAAAAAATAGCTACGCCGAGGGCAGCCGTCGGCGTAGCATAGGACATGCCGAGGGAAATTCTACGCCGACGGCCACTTGGCGGGGCTGGCCTGGACGATGGCTACGCCGACGGTCCCGACGTTTGGCCGTCGGCGTAGCTTCCTATTCCTGTAGTGTCTAGTTACTTATTACTTCTTACTACTAACAGTAAATGAATTGCAACAGTATAATAATTATGCAATGGTGATACGCCCATGACATATCCATCGTTGATTCTTCTCTTCTCCTCCGCTTGCTCGTGGGGCTGTTCGATAGCTGATGGTGTTGGTTGGACAGAGTTGTACTGTACCTGACAATGCTGCCGCCTTGAAACAACACTTGTCCTCAAGGCTAACATCCTTCAGGACCCAAACTTTCCCAGTGATCAGGCATTCATCCAGTACAGAGAATGGTGCTGTCTTGATCTTGCCATCAGGACAGCAACGAGATGGACATGAGGGAATGGAATTGAATTCTTACCCACACGTGCTTTTAATTGGCTGATATGAAACACTCTGATGAATCGTTGTTGCGTCAGGCAGCTGCAATTCGTATGCCACATCGCCAACGTACTCCAGAATTTTGAATGGGCCATATATACAACTTTTTGTCTTGATGAGTACGTAGATATTTTCTGTTGTGTCTGTCTGCTCTTAATTATCTGGTTGCACACAGAATTATAGAGAGAATTTCTAACGTGTCCTTTGCTGCTGAGCCTTTGAACGTGCTGCAGGCATGGCGTAGTGCTAAGACAAGACCAGAGTGCTGTTTGTTTATATTGATTCAGAGCTCTTTCGTCAGAAATATCTAGTGAGAACGATTCTTTCCTTGTTTTAAGTATAATAAATTGCGTGTAGATATTTTCCGTCTACTTTTGCGTTGCACACAATATTGTGGAGTTTTTTTTTTAACTTTTCATACATACTCCCTCCGGTCAGAAATATAAATTATTTTAGCTTTATGAAATTAATATATCTAGACGTCTTTTTTAGTGCATAGGTTCATTCCGAACCTCTATAATCTACTCCCTCTGTTTTAAAATATAAGATGTTTTAGCTTTGTGAGGCAAATGTATAAAATATCCAGAAATTAACAAATACTCCCTTCGTTTAAAATATAAAACATTTTAACTTTGTGAATCGAATGTATCTAGACTTTTTTTAGTATATACTCCCTCCGTTTTAAAATATAAGATGTTTTAGCTTTGTGAGGCAAATGTATCTAGACTTCTTTTAGTATGTAGGTTTATTTAAGTTTGGAGTGAATCTACACACTAAAACAAGTCTAGATACATTTTCTTTTACAAACCTAAAACATCTTATATTTTAAAACGGAGGGAGTATATACTAAAAAAAGTCTAGATACATTCGATTCACAAAGTTAAAATGTTTTATATTTTAAACGAAGGGAGTATTTGTTAATTTCTGGATATTTTAATTGTGATGTATCTCTTGTGCCTGTTTATTTGGGGACAGATGAATGGCACCTCTGCTGATATGTACTTATCTGTCTTGCGATGCGCTCGGTAAAACCGGGAATGGATTTCTCCGTTTCACTGTATTTTTTGGCTTTTGACTGGATAACTATCGGCCACTTCATGGTCTAAAGGCGAGGTTCTGTTCCACGGTTAAAAAGCGATTCGATCCATCTATCGCCGTCTCTCTGCCTGGATCGTCACGCACGGAACTGAACTGAAGATGCTCGATGCATACAGCTGCAGGCGTTCTGTTCGCTCCAATTATTGTTGCAGTAACTATATATTCTCCCTCTTGTTTGTTCTTTCTTCGAATCTTGTACAGCGGTATGTTGATTTTCACATGTGTAATGTGTTGCAACGTATGGTGTCAAGCGGGACCCACAAAAATCTCATTTCTAGTTCATTTTGAATTTTATAATGCAAAATAAACTAAATGTAGTACTTTGGTGGGATATCACTCGACACTCTATCATAAGCTGCGACGTGCCACGGATATTATATTCAAGAGTTTTGATATAGTAATGCTAAGCTAGCCACGTGTTGTGCAACGAAGATACGGTATCAAGTCGGATTTCACCTAAGTCTCACTTATAGTGCATTTTGGCTTCTCTAGCACTATAAGTGAGACAGTCCCATTTATAGTGCGATTTAGGTGAAATCTCACTTAACACCTTACTCGAAGATATTTTCCATGTGTTGCGCCGAATATATTGCATACAGATGTTTTGCAAATTCTTAGAGGACCTTTGGACTAGTGACTTCTGCATCCGCACATGCCCCTCCTCCAACTCGTTAAACTCAAAACATAAGGATTGCTGAGATTTCATCATATCTCTTCGGTCAGGACGACATGATGGTCATTCCGGAATCTGTAAGGGCAGCCACAACATTGGCTTGGCCAAATCTGACAGAAGCGTCAATTTGGCAACGAGTGAAAAATTGGCAACTCCTCCACAGCGTTGGCAATAGCTAAATCCCTGTATTGTGGGTCCCAACGCTACATAAAACAATCTAAAAAAAGTCAGTCTATCTCCTCACCCCACATCTTCGTGCGAGTTTACCGTCGTGGGAAATTCCACGTTCCCTATCCACTCTCTCTCCATGTATCTTGCTCTAGTTTTCTCATCGTATGCTCTGGCGCTCAGATCCTGCGAGAATTAATCCAATAGAGGTGATGGCGACTTGAGCGGCGGCTCTCCGTTCTCCGGTGGCGAGCGATTCGAGCGGCGGCGGCGGACGCATCTAGCGGCGACTCCCCATCTTCGCCGCCGCCCAGTGCACGCGTGCTCGACTCGATTCATGCCGTCGAAGATGTCCAAATTGCTAGGCGACATGCAATAGAGGTTGGAGACGTATAAAAGATATTAGTTTATTCTATCGACGGATTTGGAATCGGAGCACGAACTTGCACCGGTTCTCTTTTTGGAACTAGCCTCACAGCGTTGGGAAGTAGTTCCAAATGCTAAATAGCAGATATAGAATCACTTTTAGCCACATTGCTGTGGATGCCCTAAGCCTTAAGTTGAGCCCAACCAAAGCCCGTATGACCCGAGAGGAATTGTATGCTACTTATGTGTATGTGTTCGTTAATGTTAGAGGAACTCGAAACGTCCCTTGGTATAAAAGCTTCGCCAGTTGCATCACCTCTCCACGAGCATTCATCTCCACGCCCCACCGAATCAAGTGCAAAAAACCACCACTCACCGCGAATCAGCCGACACCGTTGCAGATCCTCTGGTTGCCGTGCCCATTGTCCCACATACATCAATATGTACAAGTTTCAACAAATCTGGTGCCTTTTCAGGAAAATCCGTGAAAGGCGTCTTAGTCATCTTTCCAAGTAATCAATCTTCACAAATAGAGGAGGAACCGACACAAGAGGAGCGGGCCCGAGAGGAGGATACATGATCCCACGGTGCTACGCAACGGTGCCATCCATTGAGGTTGTGCGAAGGCGCATGCAGAGGTGAGGGTGGAGTGTCTTGGAGAAGGAGGCATGTCCATTGGAGAAAGCGCTAGCCACCTGGACATTTCAGCGACTGGGCGTGGTGGTGCAATGATACGTCATAAACGTATCTATAATTTTTGATGTTCCATGCTTGTTTAGTATCCATTTGCTATGTTTTGTCTACACTTTGAGATATTTTTATACACTTTCTGAAACTAACCTATTGACAAGATGCCACAGTGCCAGTTGCCACTTTTCTGCTGTTTTTGGTTTTAGAAAAACTAAAAAATGAATATTCTCGGAATTGGACGGAACAAAAGCCAAAGTTACTATTTTTTCCGGAACTATACGGAAAATCGAAGCAGAGGTGGAGTAGGGCACCAGGGTGGGCACACCCTAGGGTGGCGCAGGCCCACGTAGGCCGTGCCACCAAGGGGTGTGCCCCCCCAGATGCCCCTTCGCCTATAAGAAGCCCCCGGGGAGAAAACCCTAGATCGTCAAGCATACATCCACGAAAACCTCCGTAGCGCCGCCGCCACCGAAGGGGAGATTCGGGGACAAGTCTCTGTCCAAGACCCACGGACAGGAAGTGCCCGGATCCATCTCCATCGCCGTTGTTGATTCCCATGATGAGGAGGGAGTAGTTCTTTCTCGAGGCTAAGGGCTCTACCGGTAGCTATGTGTTCATTTCTCTCTCTCTCTCTCTCTCTATGCGTGATCATATTGTGATCATGAGCTTTGTAATCAAGTAGATCCTCTCTGCTACTCAAGTGCTTTAATAGATCTCCGGCTTGATGATGCTCGACGTGGCACTTCGTTGGTAACCCCAAGCGCAGGGTGTGAAGAGCAAGCATCAAGTTTTCCCTCAGTTGAGACCGAGGTTATCGAACCAGAAGGAGGAAGGAAACGTCACATAGGTGTTGCAAGCAACGCGGAGACATGCACACCACAAACTCAAGACTTTGTCCCAACAAATCCATGAGGTTGTCAAGCTCATCAGTTTGTTGTAACAAAGGATTAAACATATGGTGTGGAAGGTAATGGTTTGCAGTAAGTAAACAGGTAACAGTGGAAGATGTATCAATGGTAAAGATTGGACCGGGGTCCATAGTTCAATAGAGGTGCTCTCCTTAGATAAACAATATGGCATGAAGGGTAAACAAATTACAAATAGGCAATTGGTGAACGATCAAGGCATAACAATGCAATTACTAGTCAGAAAGATCCTATGAGATTTGATTGGGAAATACAACAAGATACATAGAACACCATCCAACTGCATCTATGACTATAAGTCCACCTTCAGGTTATCATCCGAACCCCCTCCAGTATTAAGTTGCAAGCAACAAACAAATGCTTTAAGCAAAGTGTGTAAGGTAAACAGTCCACATGTTCCATGAACAAGAGACCGTTGTTTTCTCCCTAGTAGCAACAACACATCTACAACCGAAGAGATTATTGTCACTTCCCTTGGAAACTAGAGGCATGAACCCAGTATCGAGCATAAATACCCCCTCTTGGAGTCACTAGCAACTACTTGGTCAAGATAGCTACTAACAACGGAGAGCATGCAAGATCACAAACAACACAGACATGATAGAATCATAAAGACACAACCATTAATCAAACCAACATAATAATCTCAATATCCATCGGATCCCCGCAAACACAACATGCATGATTACAAATAGATTAGATCTTGATCATGAACGGAGCTCACAAGATCTATACATGAAAGCACAAAGGAGGAGATACAACCATCTAGCTACTACATGGACCCATAGTCCAAGGTGGAACTACTCACGCATCATACCGGAGAGAAGGCCTCCGGGATGATCTCCCTTCGGCGTGTCGAAGAACTTCGAGCCCCGATCTATGGACGATGGTGGCGGCGGCTACAGACGGTTTCGTGGATTTCTGATCGGTACTCAGGGTTTTTGCATCGGGGGCTTATTATAGGGGAGGTCGAGGAGGCGTCCAGGGCTACCAAACCCTAGCCAGGCGCGGGCCCACCTATGGCCGTGCCTGGGGGGTTTGCCCCCTCTGGCCGGCCCCTCCGGCTCTCCTCTAGACTTCTTGTTCCCCACGGAAAGTAATTGACTTTGTCCTTCGTCCCGTCCAATTCCAAACATATTTCTTTACTAACTTTTCCGAAACAAAAAACAGCAGAAAATAGGCATATGGCACTATTGCAACTTTTTAATAGGTTAGTACCAGAAAACATGTAAAAATAACCTCAAAGTGTAGACAAGTAAAGCAAAGTAGATACTAAAGAAGCATGGAGCATAAAAAAATATAGATACGTTTCCGACGTATTAGCATCCCCAAGCTTAACACCTGCTCGTCCTCGAGTAGGTAAGTGATAAAAGAATAATTTTTGAGGTGACATGCACCCTCACAATAAAGATCCAACCATTTGCAAGCATTGAAAGCTAGGATCAAAGAACTCTAAACATGTGCATGAAAGATGGAGTTCTAACAATAGGACATAGTAACTATGCATGCAACATGAAAGGCTACAAACAAAGATCATGAATAACATGCATTGAATTTTGTTTGTTTGTTTCACATACAGAAAACATATCATAGTGGCAATCAGCTTGTCCCTCATATAGTAGAAATATAGATGCATAGGACACCTTCAAAGTTCAGAAGGGTGACTAGAAACAAATAGCACAAGAACAAGTAATGTCACAATATGCATCAATCAATAATCTTTGGAACACTGCACACAGAATGACAACTATGCTTTCTTAATGGTGCCTAAAGGTAGAAGGTGGAGACTCAATAATAGTGGAAGAAAGGCCTTTTTTGTAAAGGAAGCAGGGATTACATGTTTCAAAAAAAAGATCTTCCAAAAATTATGGTACTTGTTATCTTTTAGCCCTCATTGCCCCTATCATAAGCATCTTGAAGTGATTAAGGTTAAAGTGGCAAAGATGGAGTATATGCTTGATGAAGTATAAGTTGGCAATCTCAAGTCCCTTGAATACGAGGGCCACACCTCATGCATACTCAACTTTGGGCCCAGGTAAGTTCTTGTCATTGTAAGTATTTGCATATCATTGAGAACCGCCAACGGGGTACCCCTTGCACATGGTACAGGAGACAAGGCAATCAGACAATGAGCATCTCAGCAATCTTCTTATGTACCTTGGGAATATGGTGCTTTTTTTCTCTCTTTCCTCTTTTCTCAATGTGTCTCTTTTTTTATAAGAAGAATGCTTCATAGATGTCACTATGGTGATGCTGCAAGTTTCCACCATGATTAGGAATAGCTTAGGCTAGCGGCCTAGGCGTTTCTCTAACACGGAATACAAACTACATGGACTTAAAAGTTCCCTATTTATTTCACACCGGTGACATCCATAGACAAAAGAGCATGATATCAACTGAGTACAAAGTACAAGTGCAATGTTGAAAGCGTTCCCCGTGACAGCACGGTTCTACTAATTCCAACGTATAAGTGCAAGCATATAGAACAAAGTTGTCACAATGGTTCAAGTTTATTAGGGGCAAAGAATATAAAGTGTGCCATCAAGTTCGTGAGGGCTTTAATTACTAAGTTTTCACATAACAAAATAGTTTTTAATTGGAAGATAGTTGAAAACAAGAATATACTTGGAATGGTGTAAAACACCATGCATAGGAGTTTATAGTGGACACTTTGGAATAACTTGGTTTCTTGGGAGTTGGAAGCATGAGTAGAACTTACTCATACAAGTGGAGGCTAGCAAAAGACTGGGAGCAACCAACTAAGAGAACATAATGGCCATAATCATGCAGTGCAACAAAGCATACTAATCAAAGCAAAGAGTGGTACTATAAGTCAAGGACTTAATGATCATAGAGGCTAATGCTGACTTGTCATAGTCATAACATGGTGTGAGCATGTGCCAAGTCAACCCAAGTAAAGCATCAAAGGAGAATACCACAATACTATGCTTTTGCATGCTGAAACAACGCATAATTTCTTCAAGGAACACTAAGCAATCCCAATTGTTTGGAACAAGACATGCTACAACAATAATCACTAAGCATAAGGTCAAAACAACACCTAGCATGTCATGCTAAAGTCTAAGTCATAGTCAATGCAAGCTCCTCTTGCACTTCAAGCAAGAACTTACTACTCCTTTCCAACACCAAGCAACTTCTTTGCAAAACAACAGAGCGAGAACGGGGGTCCAAACTACTTTATTCAAGCAAACTAAACAACCTAAGCAAAACGAAAACTAAGACGCTCCAAGAACAACACAATTGTGCATGAAACAATAAAAAGGAAGTGTCTAGACAGACATGAGCTTTTTATTGATGAAGAAGGGGATGCCTTGGGCATCCCCAAGCTTTGATGCTTGTACCTCTTGGATATTTCTTGGGGTGACACCGTGGTGTCGTCTCCAAGCTTGAGCTTTTGTCCATTCTTCATCTCATTGCATCATTCTCTCTCTACACCTGAAATTTTTCCTTCATACAAAACTTCACACAATCTTCATTAGCAACATTAGTTTATTCAAAAGATATTAGACCTCTGGCAAAGCTTTGGAACAGCAAGGATTTTCACTAAAAACACAAGCTACTTTAGTAACTCCTTCAAAAAAGCTCAATTCCCCCAAAGAGAACTCAAAAAGGAACCAAAAAGAAGCAAACGCAAATAATGGCAGAAATCTGTCAAAACAGACCAGTAGGTAGAAACCGATTTTTTCGAAGACTTTATATTGCTCAAATCAAAAAGTGTTGAACTAACTAAAGTTAGATAACATACTGGGGGATTCATTCGTAAATTTTCAACTCAATCCTAGTTACAGAGACTCCTCACGAATGTTTTTGGTGGAGGACAGAAATCTGTTTCGGGATAGCAACTCCCCAAATCTTACTTCCCTCTCATTAGAGGTCATTCTTGGCACAAAAAGCAAATAAAAAGGATAAGGAGAGGTCATTACTGAAGTAATAACTTCCAAGACTCAAGGAAACTCTTGGGTTATCTCCCAACAAGTACTTATCTTTAACGCTTTTAAGTTAGGCACAAGAAGCAAGAAGAATCAAGTATTTTCAAATGAAGAAGCATTAACATCAAACCTTGCTTTCAAAGGAGGAGCAAAAAGAAACTTCTCTCTCCTAATAGGGAAGTGTTCAATACCTTTCTTGAATTGAAATTGATATTTAATGGTGCCTTCTTTCATATCAATGATAGCACCAACTGTTCTAAGAAAAGGTCTTCCCAAAGTAATAGGGCAAGAAGCATTGTATTCAACATCCAAAACATAGAAATCAACAGGGACATAAGCATTGTTAACCATAATGAAAACATCATTAATACTCCCCATGAGTTTATTCTTAGCATTATCATTAAGTGAGGCATCTAAATAACAATCTTCCAAAGGTGGCAAATCAAGCATTTCATAAATCTTCCTAGGCATAATAGAGACACTAGAACCAAGATCACATGAAGCTTTGAGATCAAAGTCATTCACTCGCATATTAATAATGGGTTCCCAACTATCTTCTACTTTCCTAGGAATAGAAGCTTTGTGTTTTAGCTTCTCTTTCTTAATCTTAACAAGAGCATCTGTAATGTGTTTAGTGAAGGAACATGCATATCAACAGCATCAAGACTTCCAGCAAGCTTTTGTAGAAACATAATCACTTCAGAAACATTGCAACCATCAATATCAAAATCAAACTTAGTATCACTAGTAGTAGACTCAATAGGCTCGGGCATAGTAGGAGGAGGAATAGGGACTACTTGTGGTTTAGTGGTGATGGTGCACACACTGTTGTTTCTATCAATTTCAGCTTCCCTTTCCCACCTATCATGGAGTTGAGCTAACAACCTAACATTTTCATCAATTGTAACTTGTATGGCATGAGCAGTAGCAAAGGTGTTTTCCATAGTTTTAGGTTTAGCAGCCATTTTATTAATCAAGGAAGACCGAGCTTTAGACAAAGAGGATATATTTTTCTCAACAGTTAAAAGCTTTTCCTCTATAGTCTTATTGAAAGTGGTTTGTTTACTAATAAAGTCCTCAAGCATGAATTCAAGTTCAGAGGGGGCACTTCTAGCATTATTGTAAGAGTTTCCATAGAAATTGCCATTATTAGGAGGATAAGGCCTATAATTGTTGTCGCTACCAAAATTATTCCTATAGGCATTGTTGTTGAAATTGTTGTTTCTAATGAAATTCACATCAACTTGTTCTTCTTGAGCAACCAAAGAGGCTAAGGGAACACTATTAGGATCTATAGGAGCTTTCCCATTAACAAGCATAACCATAATAACATCAATCTTTTCACTCAAAGAGGAAGTTTTCTCAACAGAATTTACCTTCTTACCATGTGGAGCTCTCTCAACATGCCATTCAGAGTAGTTAACCATCATATTATGAAGGAGCCTTGTTGCAACACCCAAGGTGAGGCCCATAAAAGTACCTCCAGCAGCTGAATCCAACAGATTTCTTGAGGAGAAGTTCAAACCTGCATAAAAAGTCTGGATAATCATCCAAGCAGTGAGTCCATGAGTGGGACAATTCTTAACCAAAGACTTCACTCTTTCCCAAGATGGAGCAACATGTTCACTATCAAGTTGTTTAAATTTCATAATGTCACTTATCATAAATATAATCTTAGCAGGATGATAGTACTTTCCAATAAAAGCATCTTTGCACTTAATCCAATAATTAATACTATTTTTAGGCAAATAAAGCAACCATTCTTTGGCTTTTCCTCTCAAGGAGAAAGGAAAAAGCTTGAGCTTAATAGTATCTCCATCTATATCCTTATACTTTTGCATCTCACAAAGTTCAACAAAGCTATTGAGATGGGCAAGGGATCATCGTAACCAACACTTAAAATTGCTCTCTCATCACAAGATTCAACAAAGCATGCTTAATTTCATAAAAGGTAGCATCAGGAGCAGGTGGAGCAATAGGTGTGCTAAGGAAATCATTGTTGTTGGTGCTAGTGAAGTCACACAACTTTGTGTTCTCAACAGAGTTCATTTTGGTAAAGGTGGGCAAGCCAAAAACCGCAGCAGCAACTAGAGCAGGAACTAATTTTTTTGTGTTTTTGAATAAAGAAAGCAAACCAAACTAAACTATTTTTTTTTGGGTCTTTTGAAAAGAGGAAAACAAAACCAAGCAAAAGAAACAAAGCAAACTAAAAACAAAGTAAAGAGAAAGGAAGTGAAGGACTCCCCTTGTGAATACGTCCTTAGCCTCCCCGGCAACGGCGCCAGAAAAGCCTTGATGATGCTCAACGTGGCACTTCGTTGGTAACCCCAAGCGCAGGGTGTGAAGAGCAAGCGGCAAGTTTTTCCTCAGTTGAAACCGAGGTTATTGAACTAGAAGGAGGAAGGAAACGTCACACAGGTGTTGCAAGCAACGCGGATACCTACACAACACAAACTCAAGAGTTTGCCCTAACGATTCAGTGAGGTTGTCAAGCTCACCTGTTTGCTGTAACAAAGGATTAAACGTATGGTGTGGAAGGTAATGGTTTGCAGCAAGTAAACATGTAACAGTGGAAGATGTATCAATGGTAAAGATTGGACCGGGTTCCATAGTTCACTAGAGGTTTTCTCATTAGATAAACAACATGGCATGAAGGGTAAACAAATTACAGCAGGTCAATTGACAGGAACTAAGCAAGGCATAACAATGCAATTACTAGTCAGAAAGATCCTATGAGATTCGATTGGGCAATACAACAAGATACATAGACCGTCATCCAACTACATCTATGACTAGAAGTCCACCTTCAGTATTAAGTTGCAAGCAACAGACAATTGCTTTAAGCAAAGTGTGTAAGGTAAACAGTCCACATGTTCCATGAACAAGAGACCGTTGTTTTCTCTCTAGTAGCAACAACACATCTACAACCGAATAGATTATTGACACTTCCCTTGGAAACTAGAGGCATGAACCCACTATCGAGCATAAATACCCCCTCTTGGAGTCACTAGAAACTACTTGGCCAAGATAGCTACTAACAATGGAGAGCATGCAAGATCACAAACAACACAGACATGATAGAATCATAAAGACAAAATCATTAATCAAACCAACATAATAATCTCAATATCTATCGAATCCCCGCAAACACAACATGCATGATTACAAATAGATTAGATCTTGATCATAAACGAAGCTCACAAGATCTATACATGAAAGCACAAAGAAGGAGATACAACCATCTAGCTACTACATGGACCCATAGTCCAAGGTGGAACTACTCACGCATCATACCGGAGAGAAGGCCTTCGGGATGATCTCCCCTCCGTTAGGGTGCCGGGAAGAACTTCAGATCCCCCCAATCTAGGGACGATGGTGGCGGTGGCTACAGACGGTTTCGTGGATATTTGATCGGGTGCTTAGGGTTTCTGCATCGGGGGATTCTTATAGGCGAAGGGGGAGGCCGAGGCGGCGGTCAGAGGGGCCACATGCCTCCCAGGCGCGGGGCAGGGCCCACCCGCGCCTAGGGTGTGTCTGGCCGCCCTGTCTTGCCTCTCCGGCTCCCCTTTGGACTTCTTGTTTCCCACGGAAAGTAATTGACTTTGACGTTTGTCCCGTCCAATTCCGAGAATATTTCTTTACTAACTTTTCTGAAACCAAAAACAGCAGAAAAAAGCATTTGTCACCGTTGCAACTTGTTAATAGGTTAGTACCAGAAAACATGTAAAAAGCACCTCAAAGTGTAGACAAGTAAAGCAAAGTAGATACTAACAAGCATGGAGCATCAAAAATTATAGATACGTTTCCGACGTATCACGGCTCTCCCCACGTGTGTGAAAGTGACATCATGCACACCGTGGTGACACTTAGGCTAGAGTCTACATAAATACTCAAGTGCTTCAATAGATCTCTGCTCTCCCCACGTGTGTGAAAGTGACAGCATGCACGCCGTGGTGGCACTTAGGCTAGAGTTCATAAATCTTTGTCATGAGTATATTTGGAGTTGGATGTCTTTATGAAATTATGGTGTTTGTTGGAACCATCTAGCACTCAAGGTGACAGTGTGGGGTTACCTAGATGGGGAAGGCGGACTTTGAGGAGTGCTATTATAGCCCTACCATGTATTAGAGTGTCCAACCGGAGAGTAGTTCAGAGTAGTATCATTAAGAGAAGATATTTATATGAGAGTATTCATAGTGAAAGTATGATCCCCAGGCCTTGTTTCTAAGCATTGAAATACCGTTTACAACTAGATCTGTTGCATGTTTGCTTGCTTCCAGTCTTTTCCTCCTTGTCAAGCTCTTTTCTGGCACCATTGCCTTATAATCATCCATATCACTTGTATTTCACTATCTCTTTGCCGATCTAGTGCACCTATAAACCTGACAAGTGTATCAGGTGTGTTGGGGACATAAGAGACTTCTTGTATCTTGATTGCAGGGTTGCTTGAGAGGGATACCTTTGACCACTTCCTCCCTGACTTCGATAAACCTTGGGTAATCCACTTAAGGGAAACTTGTTGCTGTTCTACAAACCTTTGCACTTGGAGTCCCAACAACTATCTACAAGAATAGAAGTGCGTAGACATCATGCACGGCGGGCGACACATCAGCTCAATCCTCCTCTAGCCACAAATGCTTGATCGATCAACGCTGTCAAAGTAAAGGAGATGATAGAAGATTCTATGTGGCTAGTGTTGTTTAGTGACGGAGAGGTAGAGGAGCGTCTTTTGTAGCCATCCTATGAGGTGCACACGGTCGAGCAGTGAAGTATGGAGGGGCTGCCGAGAAGGGGCGAACGCGATGGCTGGGAAGACGAGAGAAGCCAATGTCACAGTTTTTTGATCAAACTTTTGCCTTCATGTAGAAGAAACCAAGATAATTACGGCACACATGCATTGGACCAACAATAAGTGAACAATTTCCATGAAGTACATCATAACTTTCCCATGTGGGGTCTACTGAACGTGTTGTGTGGAATCCATGGTGTAGTATTTGTGGGGTCTATTGAACGCGTTGCGTGAAATTCATGGCGTAGTATTTGTGACTCCTTTGACCTACCACACGACAGTAAAACACACCACTATTGATTTCCATCTTACACAATACAATTATTTGCTAGGTGGTGTTGGAAATGGCACTATAGACACATGACCATACTACGCTGGATACAGTGGCACGTCTATATGTTCGTCAGCTAGTGCTGGATACGTGGGCACAGATGCACGACTGTATGGCGTTGGATTTGGCGACACAGACACATGACCATGTGGTGCTGGAGACGGGGACACGAATACATGTCTATCGTCTGGAGTTGAAGACGGTGGCACAAACACATGATCATATGCCGTTGGAGATGGTGGCATGGACACACGGCCGTATGTCGATGGAGATGGCGGAATGAATACATGTTTACTATCTGGTGTTGGAGATGCCGGCACAAACGCACGGCCATATGGCACTGGAGATGGCAGCCTAGACACATGATCGGATGGAGTAGAAGATGGCATCAAAGATGCTTCTCCGTGGGATGGCGTGGGAGAAAGTGACACAAATGAATGACCGTGTGGTGCTGGAGATGACGACATAGACACGTGTTTGTCAACTGGTGTTGGAGACGCAGGCAGCGACACATGACCATATGTTGCTAGAGATGGATGACCATGTGATGTTGGAGACAACGGCACTGATACATGTTCTCTGGATAGTGTCGGAGACACCGGTAGAGACACATAACTATATGGCGTAGGAGATGGCGACGAAGATACATGTGTGCCGGCTGACGTTGGAGACACCGGCACGGGCACATGTCCGCCCGTTGGGTTTGAAGACGGTGAAGCGGGCATATGACCGTATCGTGCTGGAGACGATATGAACATATGTCCACTCACTAGTTTTGGAGATGATGCCATCGGCGCGCGTTCTGATGGTTTTGAACGCGACGAATCGACATGAACGTAGGGTTTTGGAGACGATGACATGGTGTCATGCCCGGTTGGTTTTGAATACAACGGTGAGGAGGATACATGTTGGTCATCTGGTTTTGGAAAAGGCGGCATGGGCACCAGACGTCCGAGTGGAATTGTTGACGGTGGCGTGGACACCACAAGCCCAGCAGTCGGTGACTTTGATGGCAGCATGGATACCACACGTTCGACTGGTTTTAGAGATGGCGTCATGGACACCACCTGCCCGATTTGTCCGGATGACGGCGCCGGGATGGATACCACACGCTCGTCTGGTTTTGGAGAAGGTGGCGTGGACACCACTTGCCTGGCTGGTTTGTAAGACGGCGGCGGCATGGACACTACCTGGCCGGACGGTTTCGGCATGGACACCACCCGTTCAACTGGTTTTGGAGAAGGCATAGACACAACCTCCCCGGCTGGTTTTAGAGACGGAGATGACTTGGGCATGGAAACAACCCGTTCAAGTTGTTTTGAAGGAGAAGGCATGGGCACCACCGGACCAGATGGTTTCGCAGACGGCGGCATCGGCACCGAATGACCGGACGGTTTTAGAGATGGCGTCATGTTGACATGTCCGGGTGACTTTGGAGACGGCGACGCTACGGCTGCCTGCCCTTCTGTTTTTGCAAGTGGTGGCACCGTCGCTAACCCAGAAGGTTTCGTTGATGGAAGCGGCGCCGTCGAAGGCGGCACAACCACATTCCCGGGAAATGCAGCTTGCGGCGGAGGCATCCCCGGCTGCATCGGGCATGAGAAGACCGGCCACTCGACGTGTCTCTCCCACAACCACAGAGGTGCCATGCATACCTCCTGTTGCTGCTGCTGCAGGGCGAAGACCCGGCTAAGACGGTACGTCAGGTTGAGCATGCTGCACGTCCCTCCGCGGTGCACCTGGCGGATCTGGTAGGACGCGAACTGTGGCAGTGTGTGGCCGTCGAGGTCGTCGCAGCCACGGCTACCGACGCCGGTGAAGACCTCCGTCAGGGGAACCATGACCTCGCCGATGTCACGGTCGGCGCCGAACTTGCGCTTGAGGCGGAGCCGGATGTGGAGGCAGCCGCACGTTGCCTCCTCGGCGGTGGGCGGGACGGCAAACCAGCATGTCGCGTTCCAGGTTGGGTTGCGGCCGCCGTGGGTGTCCGGCGGGGTGCACTGTCGCGTGATCGGGTAGCCGGCGATGGTCGCCACCGCATAAACCTCCATGCGCGTGAACATGTTCACATTCTTCAGGTTCTTGGCCGACAGGAGGGTGACCTCCAGCACCCGGTGAGCCATGGTTCAACTGTTGAACGAAGTGGACTTTGCAGCGCTCACCAGGTGATAGCCGCGATGGTGGTTTTGAAGCTGGGGTGCAGGAATGTAACATCTATGTATAGAAGAGGCGCCTGTGGGCAGATAAGATTTCGGTTAGGTAGCAAAATCGTTATAGGTGCACAGAGCACAGTAGTGTGATAGAGTGTATATACTAAGAAAGAAATGAACAAGTGGAGTAGCATGATTAAAACAGCATAAGTTCTCTACGCTACAAAAACAAATGACACATCGGAAAGTCGAAAAGAATCTGAAATAAAAGAATGACATTCACATAACATTGCGAAAAATATCTGGCTTAATCTAAGTTTTATCCATATCTTAAAAAAAAGATAAATTTTGATATCAACTCAAACGTACCAAATTTGAACAAACTGTATCTTGATGGTACTATTTATAGACAGTTTTGTTTGTATTTGATCATATTTTAGTTTTGATATGTTTCATCCCATTTTTTCTTTTGATATTTTGTGACATGGTAGTGGGTGGGCCGGGTTGTACGAATACGTTGCAAGTTTACTCAAGAAAGACGAATTTGGTGCTTAGTGCGTCAATGTGCTAGTGCACCCTTAATACTTTTTTGAAGGACTGGTGCATTTTTAATGTGCCTTCTCGATTCCCCCGAATAGATTTATTTCTAGATTACTTGTTCATCTCTACCCCCCTTGAGTAGTTCCCTCTTTTCTCTTTTTCCTTGGCTTTCTCTTCGACCTTGTAGCACTTGTCCTTGTCTACTTCTTGTATTCCTGGCTTGCTTTTAATAAATGAAAATCTACACTGTAGGGATTTTTCCCTACGGTAATTCGGTTAAAAAAGATTTAATAATCTTTCCTCTTTTCTTCTTTGGCGAATAATTTTTGCAAACACTTTTCTTTTGAAAAAGGTACTCCATCCCATTGTATTTTAGAAACCCGCATGTCTTTTTGCTTTTTTGGAAATGGACGTTTTATTACTTTAAAGTAAGTTTTACACCCGGTCTCTGCATAACTAGAATGCACATAGCCGCACAAACCACACAACTAGAGAAAAAGAAAGAGTAGTACTATTACAAAAAGACTGAAAAGATACAACGGCCTCGAGCTATCTCAGATCAATCCGCAAATCACGCGGCCATCCATTTCGGGAGAAATATCTCTTGTCGTGTCCTCTAATCGCAAATGCCCTTCACAAACAAGTGGCGAAACTCCATACCTTAGAGGATAATCTATGATTGGAGTATAGCCGTGGCCCGATAAATAACCTGCATAGGATAAGACACAATGTTATTAAAAATCTTGTCATTTCTACACAGTCATAGCGACCAAATAATGGCAAGCGCTCTCACCCTAAACAAGATCCTATATTTATCATCTATCTCGTGTAACCAGTTACCAGAAACATTGGCCACCAAACATGGGGGAGATAAACCAGCTGAGGCTATTTGGATGAATGACCATATAGAGCGAGCTAATTTATAATGGAAGAACAAATGATGGATTATCTCGTCATGATGACAAAAGATGCATTGTCTACTTCCATGTCAATTCCTGTTCACGAGATTATCTTTTGTAAGAATTACTCCCTTATGGAGATACCAATCGTATATCTTCGTCTTTAGGGGTATTTTCATTTTCCAAAATTTACTATTATCATCGACCGAAATATCAGGTTGAACTAAAGCTCTATACAACGAGTTAACTGAAAATTTACCACTTTCTACTAATTTCCATTTTAACTCGTCAACACCATCCGACAGTTGTATCATGGATAATCGTAATAAAAGATTGTTCCAAGATACCAGTCTAGGACCTATGAGACTTCTTCTGAAAGACATGTTAGGAGGATTAAATTCCATTACTATGGGCAGTGTATCCCCTTTGTGTCTAACAGTCGAATATAGAGCTGGATATTGATTACGAAGTGGAGTTTGGCCAAGCCACTTATCCTCCCAGAATCTAATCTGCGATCCATCCTTAATATTGATAGCATCAAAATAGAAGAAATATTTTTTAAAAGCCATCAGTCCTGCCCAAAAATGCGAGTCACCGGGTTTCCAAACCACTTAAGACACAACTTTGGATCCCACATATTTTCTCCATAAAATGGTTTGCCAAACACCATCCTCGGTCAGTAGTTTGAAAAACCATTTACCTAGAAGCGCGACATTTTTGACTTGCAAATCTTGTATGCCAAGTCCATCGTATTCTTTCGGTCGACAAACCACATTCCATCTGACTAGTCGATATTTCTTTTTTTATTATCCCCCTGTCAAAATAATCTTGATCGGAAATAATTCAATTTAGTTAAGGCGCCTTTTGGTAACTGCAAAAAAGGATTATATACAGTACCATGTTGGTGAGTACTGAATTTATGAGTATGAGTCTTCCTCCAAGGGATAGCAATTTTCCTTTCCAACTATTAAGTCGTTTCTGGAGTCTTTCCTCGATGATCTTCCATTCAGCAATTGTGAGACACTGATAGTGAATTGGTATTTCAAGATAGTTGATTGGAAATTTCCCTTGACCACAACTGAAAAGTTCAGCATATAGGTGGGCCTCATTTTGAGCCTCGTCAAAACACAAATCACTCTTATGGAAGTTTATTTTAAGTCCAGATAGTTGCTCGAATGCTGATAATATTAATTTCAGATTCTTAGCTTTCTCTAGATCATGTTCCATAAATAAGATTGTATCATCAGCGTATTGTAGAATAGAGAGTACGCCACCAACCATATGGGGGACTAGTCCTTCAATTTGTCCATCAGCTTTGGCACGCTTAATAAGGATAACCAACATATCAGCCACTATATTAAGTAGTATAGGCGATAGTGGATCACCCTGTCACAGTCCCTTCTTCGTTTGGATTGTCGTTTACTTTTATGGCAACACTACCACCAGACACAAAAGACTATATGAGAGCACACCACTCCTCCGAAAATCCTTTCATGCAGATGTTTGTTGGAGGAAAGACCCATGTCTTTTTGCTACAATGATAAATACGTTAAAAAATTGCAAAGCGCCTCTAAGCCATCGAGAGAGAACACACCCGTCAATTTTGCCAACTTATTAAATTACCATGCCTACATCTGGGAACACCATCACAAGGGGCTCAAAATGGAAAATAGTAATGTAACCCTAACAAGCTACCAACATGATGACTAGGTCTCATCACATCGGTGCACACAGCAATCCCACTAGGTGCAGCTATGGATCTAGATCTGAGACGTGGTCCTCATGGATGAACCGGACACCCTGATTTGGCCGTGGACGGCAGATAGGAAATACTCCTATAAAATTAAGGCCGTAGACCATTGTTTTCTATATTATGATCAATTCGTGTAAGAAAGTTATGACCTTTCTAAGAAAAGTTCATAGTTTTATTAGCATTTGGACCCCCTCCCCACCCCCAAATGGCCTGCCACCATTTGGTTCGAAATGATCATAGATTTATGACCAATTCATCCACAATCACTAAGAGTAGGTCATGAGTTAACGCATTTCTTGTAGTGCGATCAAATACTCCTGACTTTTCCCCTTCTCATTCTAGTGCGTTCTCATGAATACCCACACAGAGCATTTTCGCGGAGTCAAGACCATTTGACTGTTCCCTAGCATTGATTCTGACATGGGTGTGGGACCTACAAAATGCTGACAGGAGTCCCTAGTACACTAGTAGAAAACGGGTCATTAGTCCCGGTTCATAAGGGCCTTTAGTCACAGTTTCTCAACCGGGACTAAAGCCCCCCTTTAGTCCCAGTCCTGCCACAAACCAGGACAAAAGTCACTACACGTGGCCACATTGTAGAGCGGGCGGTGGAGGACCTTTAGTTCTGGTTGTTAACACGAACCGAAACTACATGAGCTCTGCCGCGGCAGCGTCTTGGGTGTTTTGGCTGCCGCGGCAGCGGGTGGCTGTGCGACAACATGTTCTGCTGCGGTGGAGTTTTGGGGCGGTTTTCTGCCGCGGAAGGAGGATCGGTAGAGTAGGGAGAGCGAGGTTTGGCGTTTGTGACGCGCAATGAAGGAACCATTACAAAACGTCGTCATGAATATAGAGATCAAAGAGTGACCTCTTTCTTCATGCTTTGTCGAACATATTACATACAGTACACGTTCATACATATATACAATATAATTTCTCTTACGATCCCTATTGTATAAATATAAATTCCCGATGGTATTCTCCGGTTGGATCTATGACCTCCTTAACTAATAATCCCACCAATTCCTCTTGAATAGCTCGTATGAGATCCTATTCTAGGAGACCGTCCCGCGTCCGATCCGTTCAATCTAATTTAAATAAGGGATCAATATATATATCAATGAAACTCAACACAATTGATGGTAATAAAATAAGACTATGAACATTGTTGTTGTACTTCATATTGTTTCATAATTTTGTCCTTCTCATAGGTCATCTGGCGAATGTACTCACAAACATAGTATCCACATAAATTATTCCTGTCTTCCTACCTCAAACACTTCACGAGAATAGAGTTCAATCCAAATAATAATTAAGCATGGTAATGATATTGAAACAAGAATCAAAGAGATGCGCGGACCTAGCTATAATACTACTTATGTGGATCAAAGAGTTGTCGAAATGTTGGCTCCTCTTTCCATTCACCCTATAAGCCTTGATGAACCGTTTCCAAACCATACCCGACAAAGAAAATGAGTAAAGGAGTTATTAAGTACTTGATATCAGGAAATGAACGAAAGATACCGATATAGTATGATAATGATTGAAATTACCTCTGGAGCATATAAACCAAGTCTAACCATTTCTCAGGGTTTTACATTTTGAGTCCATGACAAGTACTTTTCCATTGTCAACTTGAATGATTATAAGAATAAAGTGGAACCTGCGCACGCATAACTCATCAATCACACTTAACGTTGAGTAAACAAAATCGAATGTGTAGAAGACAATAACACTCACTCAAAGTTGTAAGGAAATAGTATTTCCGTTTTGGTTTGTTGTTTCAATAAAAAATTTAGCAAGTAATCCTCTATTTCCTTGACGTTATTTATTACCGTATATTCATGAATGTTATTTGGATCAATGAACCCAAGGTCATAGATTTGTCCTCTTTTGCATTTGAGAGTCTTCAGTTTGTATAATAACGTACAAAAGAATATAGTGAGGATAATTATACATGTAATAAACGAGCCGAGTTAGAGACTTAATTACAGAAATAAATCACTTACAGACAATAACAACTGACGAGAGATTTTTCAAGGGCGTCTTGATTGTATAACTAAAATATTTCTGAAAATTCAATGTGTATATCATTGTTTCCACATAAGTAATTCTTATCTCTAACTGCCTCTATGAGCATGATCTTCCCTTCCTCTAAGGCCTGCATATACAACTGATGCAATTGTTGCATTTGTGTTTGTAGATGCGGGACCTCCGTAGGTCTGACGAGAGGCTTCCCGTACTCGTATTTGTATGCTAATTTAGCCATGAGAAAACAATGATCATCTCTAGATATTTGTGCGAGTAGTCGTGCAACCTCCTGATCCTCATTGGAAAACACTTTGAGAGGGGGGCACGATTGTTTTTTTTGTTCTTCGAGCTGGGGAATTGTTTTGCCGCTTGCACTACTACATCTCGACCGCTACAGATTCTCTTTATGTGACTTCATAATAGAGCGGTCATAGTATGATGGCAGATAATCTGTCCTTGGTCTTTCAAGAAATTCTATAAATTTTTTCAATGTTTTCGCTGCTATAAAATACTTTGGCAGGGGACATTTTGGTGCAAGCTGGCATTTCACATCTTCATCCACGACCCTATCGGTTTCCTCATCAGTCCACTCGTAAGGTAACTTAGCAGGAGCCACGTTGGCTTTCTTCCTTGTACCTGCTGAGGATTTCTTCATGGCTGTAGTACTAGCCGTCGGAGCGGTGGTGATCTTCCTCTTTTGCAACCGGGGAAGATACTTCTGACGTGGCAGAGGCGACGAAGGTGGCGAACTGCCGGCGGCGAACTGTGACACGGTGAGGCGGAGTCTCTTGGCGGTGGATCCTATAGGCACGGAGATTGAGCTGGATTGCTACTGTGAGAAGTCTGTGGCCTTGGCATCCAATTTTGAAGCACAGTGTATTACTTTCGCCATAGAACGATGATTTTCCTGGCTTCTCCTAGTTCATTCAGATCCCCTTCACCTGCAGGAAAATCAAGCTTCAACTACTCAAATACGTTTATAACTTCATCCACCCCGACAATAGAGTATATATCTGGAACCGGAGAGCAATAATAAGTTGGTCTAGGTCCAAAATGTAAGGCAAAGCCGACCACCACCACCTTCATGGATATGTTCACAACTTTCACATGTAGCTCACAATTTTCTGGCTTTGTGATATCATCCATGGGGTAGAGAGGAGCCATCATCATTGCATCATCATGAGCCAGGAGCTCCGTGGAATCCATCGTCGGATCATCAGTTGGGAGGTCCGTGGAAGCCACGCTGCTTCTCCGCCAAGATGGTGGACCGATATCGAATCACGGGACTTAATCACCGCCTGAGATGGGTCGATAGTTTGCTGGCTAAGTGCGTTTATTTGCTCCTGCTGCCTCCTTAATGTTTCTTCCATCTGTTGCATCTAGTCTATCTCCCCGTCCTTTCTTCTCTGATGGCTTCTATCAAGATATTTCTTCCCGTCGTCGGGAAACCTGAGCTTCCATGGAATGGAGCTTTCAGTGCCTCTTTTTCGTCCTTTGTGTTCTTTATTCCCAAGGGCGCGTGTCAGCTCTTCGTTCTCTCTATCGAGATAGAACTTCCCCTCCCGCACTTCCTCCATTGCACTTTTATGGGCTTTGTAAGGTTTTGCAAGATTTTATTTTGTAACAACACATTTCCTTGTTTCTGGGTGCAACTTTCCCTATGCCCATAGAACCAAGACTTTGCCCGTTCATACCATTCTTATGTCTCTGGAGGGATCCCTTTAGCAATTGGGTTGTGCTCAGCTTCCTCCCACTTAGGCCTGGTAGCCTTGTAGCCATCTGTGCCCATAACATGATGATATTTCTTCAGTGCAGCATTTGCCTTGTTTATTTCTGACCTTTTCACAGCTTCAGCCGATTTCTTGTACTCCACAAATTCGTCTCATTGATCTCTTAGCTTTTCATTCGCTCTGATGAACTTTAGAGTCTTTTTTCTAGGACATACATCTTGTAAAATCTTTTCTCGTGGTCTTTGAATTGGTTGTCCATCTTCTTAAGAGCCCACGCCTTGACTTTTGGCTCTATAACTTTGTTTTGTGGATCCACCTCTGGTGGTAGGGTGAATTTATCATGAGCATAGTCCCAAGCATATATTTGCATCTATCCTTGACATAACTAACTCCATCCTCCTTTGTCTTATTCCATTCTCGAATGGTGATCGGGAGGATGTCCCTAACAACAACTCTGTATTGACTTACAAATAATCTTGCGTTGTGCACGGGAGCAACCGGGGCACCATCTGTAGCGACTTCTTCGATCGCGAACCTAGCATTAGGGGCCAACTTTTTTGTTGGGACTCGTTTGCTTCCAGAATATTTCTTTGATCCGGAGGTATAAAATAAGAAAGAATCTTAAATATATATACAAATAAATTAATGTATCTAGTCAGTAGCGGCTTAATTTATATACCTCGCCGGACTTTGTAGTCACTGTTCCCTCATCAGAGCCGTCTCTTCACTCACCGGAGTCATATCTTCCCTCACTGGATTCGTCTCTTCGCTCGAGATCCTCCTTCAATCCCTCACCGGAGTCGTTCAGATACTGCGAGGTGATATCTTCACCGGCTATCATACCCTCCAATATCTCTTCTTGAACTTCGTAGTGCTCCATAGTTTTTACAAAGACTTGCTAGTTATTTCAATGCTATAAACACAACAAAGCACTAATGAATTAAGGACACCGCACTAAATGCTTGCCTCCACGGAGTTAAGAAAACTGTGCGAAATGGTTGCCTCGCCTGTCCATCATCCCTATATAGCGCGCGTTGCTGCGCATGTCCATCGTACCTATATGGCGCGTGATGCCGCACCCGTCCATCGTACCTAGATTTTAGAAAAAAAATAAAATTGCCACCGGTATAGGGATTTACTTTTGAGAACACACTTGTTCATAATAGACCAACATTTGAAGCTGGTCATATCTTTTGGGTCATCTTGTGATAGGGCTTTACTTTTGACAACAAACTTGTTCATAATACACCAACATTTGACAAACAAATATACAAGTCATTCATATATACCTAAAAAATTGCAAAGGTATATATGTGGTTCATAAATATACAATTCATTCGCACTTTTGAGAACAAACAAGTCATTCGTACTTGAAAAATTGCAAAGGAATTTTCATAATACACCAACATTTTCATAGATTTTATCTACTAGTAGCCACAATTTTCACAAATCTAATAGAATTTTCAAAAAATTGCAAAGGTTATCCCATTGGGCTCCGCCATGGGCAACTACGTAAGCAACACGCTTTCATACGGGCACATGAAGTGGGAGGTACTGAAGATGGCCATGAACATCGGTGGGTGATACGTCGTAAACGTATCTATAATTTTTTATGCTTCATGCTTGTTTAGTATCAACTTTGTTATGTTTTGTCTACACTTTGATGTATTTTTATACATTTTTTGGGACTAACCTATTAACAAGATGACGAAGTGCCAGTTGCCTATTTTCTGCTATTTTTGGTTTTAGAAAAGCTAGTAAGGAAATATTCTCAGAATTGGACGGGACAAAATCCAAAGTCAATATGTTACCAGAAGGAACACGAAGTCCGAAGGGTAGCCGAAGGGGGACCCTCGAGGAAGCCACACCTAGGGCCTGTGTGGGTCCATCCTAGGGCGCATCGCCCTATGGTGTGGGCCCCTCGGTCGCCCACCGACCTTGCCCTTTCGCCTATAAAAGCACCCCGATGCAGAAACCCTAAGTACCTGATCAAATCTCCACGAAACAGTTTGTAGCTGCCGCCACCATCGTCCCTTGATCGGGGGATCTAAAGCTCTTCCCGGCACCCTATCGCAGGGGAGAGATCATCCCGGAGGCCTTCTTCATCACCATGCCAGCCTCTGGTATGATGCGTGAGTAGTTCACCCTTGGACTATGGGTCCATACAATAGCTAGATGGTTGTTTCTCCTCCTTTGTGCTATCATTTTTAGATCTTGTGAGCTCCGTTAATGATCAATAGCATCTATTTGTAATCATACAGCATGTTGTGTTTGCAGGGATCCGATGGATATTGAGATACTATGTCAGATTGATTATTGATTCTATCATGTCTGTGTTATTTGTGATCTTGCATACTCTCCGTTGCTAGTAGCTATCTTGGCCAAGTAGATGTTCGTGACTCCAAGAGGGAGTATTTATGCTCGATAGTAGGTTCATGCCTCTAGTAATCTAGGGAAGTGACATAAATCTCTAAGGCTGTAGATGTGTTGTTGCTATTAGGGAGAAAACAACAATCTTTTGTTCATGAAACAATTGTATTGTTTACTTTACACACATTGCTTAATGCAATTATCTGTTTCTTGCAACTTAATACTGGAAGGGGTTCGGATGATAACTTGAAGGTTGGTTATTAGTCATAGATGCAGTTAGATTACGGTCTATGTATATTATTGTAATGCCCAATCAAATCTCATAGGAGTCAAGATGTCTAGTATATGCATTGTTATGCTTTCTCAATCTGTCAATTTCCCCACTATAATTTGTTCACCCAGCATGTTATCTATCTTAAGGAGAACACCTCTAGTGAACTGTGGATCCCGGTCCAATCTTTATCATTGATACATCATCTACTGTTACCGTTTACTTTCTACAAGCAACTACTATCTTCCACATTATACGTTTAATCCTTTGTTTTCAGCAAACCGGTGAGATTGACAACCTCACTATATGTTGGGGCAAAGTTTTGAGTTTTTGTTGTGCAGGTTCCAAGTTGTTAGCAACACCTTGGAGTTGTTTCCTTACTCCTACTGGTTCGATAACCTTGGTTTCATAAGCGAGGAAAACTTCTTCTTTGTGCTCTTTACACCTTCCTCTTGGGTATCCCAACGAATCTCTATAGTGAACTGAGCCGTATCAAGAAGTTTCTGGCACCGTTGCCGGGGAGCTAAGGACAACTTCAATCTTTTCCTCCTCGTCAGTCACCTTTTAGGGAGAAATAAGATTCTCGCAAGGGGAGTCTCTCACGACCATTCTATTTACTTTGTTTTTGTTTTTCTTAGTTTCTTTTGCTTTCTTTTGCTTGTTTCTTTCTTTCAAAAATACAAAAAAAATAGTTCCTACTTTAGTTGCTACTGCTGTTGGCTTGCTCCACTTTTGCAAAAATGAACACTCCTGAGAACACCAAGTTGTGTGAATTCACTAGCACAAACAACAGTGATTTCCTTTGCACACCTATTGCTCCCCTGCTCCTGATTCTACCTTTTATGAAATTAAACCTGCTTTGTTGAATCTTGTTATGAAAGAGCAATTTTCTAGTGCTAGTTCTGATGATGATGCTGCTCACCTTAATAATTTTGTTGAACTTTGTGAGATGCAAAGATATAATGATGTATATGGAGATATTATTAAGCTTAAATTGTTTTCTTTCTCTTTGATAGGAAAAGCTAAAGAATGTTTGCTATACTTGCCTACAATTAGTATTGGTTCTTGGATTAAATGCAAAGATGCTTTTATTGGAAAATACTATCCTCCTGCTAATATTATATCTATGAAGTGAAATAATGAAATTTAAACAACTTGATAATGAACATGTTGCTCAAGCTTGAGAAAGAATGAAATCTTTGGTAAATAATTGTACCACTCATGGATTTGTGCTTGGATGATTATCCAAACTTTTTTATGCAGGGCTAAATTTTTCTTCAAGAAATATGTTGGATTCTGCTACTGGAGGTACCTTTTTGACCATTACTTTGGATGTTGCAACAAAGCTCCTTAATAATATGATGGTTAACTATTCTGAATGGCACACTAAGAGAGCTCCACAAGGTAAGAAGGTAAATTCTATTGAAGAAACCTCCTCCTTGAGTGATAAAATTGATGTTATTATGTCCATGCTTGTTAATGGAAAAGCTCATATTGATCCAAATAATGTTCCTTTAGCCTCTTTGGTTGCTCAAGAAGAGCAAGTTGATGTGAACTTCATTAGAAATAACAATTTTAGCAACAATGCCTACAAGAATAATTTTGGTAATAATAATTATAGGCCTTATCCTCCCAATAATGGTAATGCTTATGGAAATTCCTACAACAACAATAGGAGTTCTCCCTCTGAACTTGAAGTCATGCTTAAATACTTTATTAGTAAACAAACTACTTTCAACAAAACTATGGAGGAAAATATTTTGAATGTTGGCAAAAATATTTCATCTTTATCTAAAGCACATTCCTCTTCGATTAATAAAATGGCTGCTAAACCTAAAACCATGGAGAATACCTTTGCTTCTACTCATGCCATACAAGTAAAAATTGATGAAAATGTTAGACTGTTAGCTAAATTGCATGCTAAGTGGGAAAGAGAGGATTAAATTGCTAGAAATAATAGTATTTGTACTATTACCATGACTAATGTTGATGGTAGCAAACCACAAGAAGTCCCCATTCCTTTTGTAACAATGCCTAAACCCAATAAGAATGCTAATATTTTTTGAAATATGGGAAACAATAAGCTTACTACCTGTGATGCTAAGTTTGATTTTAATCTTGATGGTTGCAATGTTTCTGAAGTAATTATGTTCCTACAAAATCTTTCTAGAAGTCCTAATTCTAGTGCTATGAATATGGCTTTTACAAAACACATTACAGATGCTCTCATTAAAATTAAAGAAGAGAAATTGAAACATAAAGCTTCTATTCCTAGGAAATTAGAAGATGGCTGGGAACCCATCATTAATATGCAAGTGAATGATTTTGATCTCAAAGATTTATGTGACCTTAGTTCTAGTGTCTCTATTATGCCTATAAAGATTTATGAAATGCTTGATTTGTCACCTTTGGAAGATTGCTATTTAGATGTCCAACTTGATGATAATGCTAAAAAGAAACTTATGGGGAGTATTAGTGATGTTATTATTATGGTTAAAAATGCCTATGTCCCTGTTGATTTCTATGTTTTGGATGTTGAATACAATGCTTCTTGTCCTATTACTTTGGGAAGACCTTTTCTTAGAACTATTGGTGCCATTATTGATATGAAGAAAGACACCATTAAATATCAATTCCCATTCAAGAAAGGTATAGAATACTTCCCCATAAGGAGATAGAAGTTACCTTTTTCTCCTCCTATTAAAACAAAATTTGATGTTAATGCTTCTCCATTTGAATATACTTGATTCTTGCTACCTGTGCCTAACTTAAAGGCGTTAAAGAAAAGTTCTCATTGGGATATAACCCAAATTTCGTTAGGTTTTTCTTTTGTTGAGTCTTGGAAGTTATTAATTCTGTAATAAAATCTCCTTATCCTTTTTGTGTGGTTTTTTTGCGAAGTATAACCTCTAATGAGAGAGAAGTAAGATTTGGGGAAGTTGCTGTCCTGAAACAGACTTTTGTGCTTCACTGTAAAAATTCGTGAAAAATCCCTGTATGTCGGATTAAGCTATAATTTTCTGATATTTTGCCCCAGGTTGTTACCTAACTTTCGTTAGTTCAACACTTTTTGATTTGAGCAACAGAAGGTCTTCGAAAAAATCGGTTTTACCTACTGTACTGTTTTGACAGATTTTTACCATTATTTTCATTTGCCTCTTAATCGGTTTCTTTTTGAGTTCTCCCTGATCACTTGATATTTTAAAAGGAATTGCCACAGTAGCTTGTGTTCTAATGAAAGTTTCCCTTGTGTTGAAACTAAACCCAAAGGCCTATTATATTTAATACACTAATGTTGTTAATGAAGATTGTGTGAAGTTTTGTATGAAGGAAATTTTCAAGTGTAAGGGAAGAATGATGCGATGAGATGAAGAATGGACAAAAGCTCAAGCTTGGTGATGCCACCCCGTGTCAACCCAAGAAATATTCAAGAGATACAAGCGTCAAAGCTTGGGGATGCCCAAGGCATCCCCTTCTTCATTAATAAAAATCTCAGGTCTCTTTCTAGACACTTTGTTTTTATTGTTTCATGCACTGTTATGTTGTTCTTGGAGCGTCTTACTTTTCGTTTTTAGTTTCCATTTGTTTGGTTTGCTGAATAAATTAGTTGGACCCCCGCTTTCTCACTTTTGTTTCAAATAAGTTGATTGGTGTTGGAAAAGAGTAGAGAGTTTCATGCTTATAGTGGTACAAAAGGTACCTTGTTTTGACTATGGCTTAGACTTTATCATGTCATGCTAGATGTTGCTTTGACCTTATGCTTAGTGATTATTGTTGTAGCATGACTTGTTCCAAACAATTGACATTGCTTAATATGCCTTTAAAGAATCATGCGTTGTTTTAGCATACAAAAGCATATTATTGTGGTATTCTCCTTTGATGCTTTATTTGGGTTGACTTGACACATGCTTCACCATGTTATGACTAGAACCAGTCACCTTAGCCTCTACGATCATTTATTTTATGACTTGTGATACCACTTTATGCTTTAATTGATAATGTTTTGTCGCTCTGCATGATTATGGCCATTATTGCTCTCTTAGTTGGTCGCTCATAGTCTTTTGCTAGCCTCCACTTATACTGAGTAAGCTCTACTCATACATCCAACTCTCAAGAAACCAACTTGTTGCAAAGATTCCACTATAAATTCCTATGCATGGTGTGTTACACCATTCCAAGTATATTCATGTTTTATCTATCTTCCAAATTAAACTTGTTATGAGAAAATTAGTGATTAAAGATCTCACAAACTTGATGACACACTTTACTTCCTTGCACCTAATAAGCTTGAACCATTGTGTCATCTATGTTGTATATGCTTGCACTTATAAGTTGGGAATTAGCAGAACCATCTTTGTCATGGGAGCGCTTTCAACACTTGTACATATTATCCGATTGATATCATGATCTTTTGTTTGCGAATTTTGGCGATGTGAAATAAAAGGGGCTTGTAAGTTCATGGAGTATTATATGTTTTAGAAAGCGTGGCGGCTAGCCTAATCCATGCCTAAGCATGGTGGAAACTTGCAACATCACCATAGTGAGCAATCCATGAAGCATCTTCAGAAAAATATATAGAAAAAAGAGAGAGAAAAAGAAAAAAAACACCATACCCATGGTAAATAAGAAGATTCTTTGAGATGCTCCTTTATGCATTTGCCTTGTCATTTTGATATGGGATAGCTCCTGTGTCATGGGGCAAGGGGTACCCCGTTGGCGGTTCTCTATGACACACATATACTTACAATGACAAGAACTTGCTTGTGACTAAAGTTGAGTAGCATGATGAACGACCCTCGTACTCAAGGGACATGAGATTGCCAACTTATGATTTGTCAAGCATATACTCCATATTTGTTTCACTTTAACCTTAATCACTTCAAGATGCTTATGATAGGGGCAATGAGAGCTGAAAGCTAATAAGTACCATAATTTTTGGAAGCTCTTTATGAAACTTGAAATCCCTGATTCCCTCCGTGAAGGGCCTTTCTTCTTACTTTATATTGATTCTCCACCTTCTATCTTTATGCACCAATTAAGAGAGCATAGTTGTCATTCTTAGTTTTATGTGCATTGTCCCAAAACTTATGGATTGATTCATAATGTTGATATTGCTTGTTCTTGAACAATTTGTTTGTAGTCGCCCTTATGAACTTTGAAGGTGTCCTATGCATTTATGTTTTGCTACTCCATGAAGGACAAGATAAATACCACACATACTATGTTTTATATATGTGAAACAAACAAATGTCTTTTAATGCATTGTTATTCATGATATTTGTTTATTCCTTTTCATGTTGCAACATAGTTGCTATAACTACATCTTTCATGCTCATGTATAGATTACTTTGATCCTAGTTATCAATGCTTTGCAAATGGTTTGATCAAGATTGTGATAGTGCATGTCACCTCAAAAATTATTCTTTTGATCACTTACCTACTTGAGGACGAGCAGGAGTTAAGCTTGGGGATGCTTGATACATAAATAGCGTATCTATAATTTTTGATGCTCCATGCTTGTTTAGTATAAACTTTGTTATGTTTTATCTACACTTTGAGGTATTTTATACATTTTCTCGGACTAACCTATTAACAATATGCCGCAGTGCCAGTTGCCTGTTTTCTGCTATTTTTGGTTACAAAAAATCTAGTTAGGAAATATTCTCGGAATTGGACGGGACGAAAGCCAAAGTCAATATTTACTAGAAGGAACATAGAGTCCGAAGGGCAGCCGAAGGGGGGGGGCTCGATGTGGCCACACCTAGGTCCGGCACGGGTACACCCTAGGGCATGCCGCCCTATGGTGTGGGCCCCTCGGGCGCCCACCGATCTTGCCCTTTCGCCTATAAAAGCACCCTGATGCAGAAACCCTAAGTACCCGATAAAATCTCCACGAAACAGTCCGTAGCCGTCGCCACCATTGTCCCTAGATCGGGGGATCTGAAGCTCTTCCCAGCACCCTGTCGGAGGGGAGATATCATCCCGGAGGCCTTGTTCATCATCATGCCAGCCTCCGGTATGATGTGTTAGTAGTTCACCCTTGGATTATGGGTCCATACAGTAGCTAGATGGTTGTTTCTCTTCCTTTATGCTATCATTTTTAGATCTTGTGAGATCCATTCATGATCAAGATCATCTATTTATAATCATACATGTTGTGTTTGCAGGGATCCGATGAATATTGAGATACTATGTCAGATTGATTATTGATCCTATCATGTCTGTGTTATTTGTAATCTTGCATGCTCTCCATTGCTAGTAGCTATCTTGGCCAAGTAGATGTTCGTGACTCCAAGAGGAGTATTTATGCTCGATAGTAGGTTCATGCCTCTAATGTCTGGGAAGTGATAGAGATCTCTAATCTTTGTAGATGTGTTGTTTCTACTAGGGATAAAACAACAATCTTTTGTTCATGGAACAATTGTATTGTTTACTTTACACACATTGCTTAATGCAATTATACTGCTTGCAACTTAATCTTTGGAAGGATTAGGATGATAACCTGAAGGTGCATTATTAGTCATAGATGCAGTTGGATTACGGTCTATGTATATTGTTGTAATGCCCAATCAAATCTCATATGAGTCAAGATGTCTAGTATATGCATTGTTATGCTTTCTCAATCTGTCAATTGCCCCGCTGTAATTTGTTCACCCATCATGTTATATATCTTAAGGAGAACACCTCTTGTGAACTGTGGACCCCGGACCAATTTTTATCATTGATACATCATCTACTATTATTGTTTACTTTCTACAAGCAACTACTATATTCCACACTATACGTTTAATCCTTTGTTTTCAGCAAACCGGTGAGATTAACAACCTCACTGTATGTTGGGGCAACGTTTTGAGTTTGTGCTGTGCAGGTTCCAAGTTGTTAGCAATACCTTGGAGTTGTTTCCGTACTCCTACTGGTTCGATAACCTTGGTTTTATAACTGAGGGAAAACTTACTCCTATGCTCTTCACACCTTCCTCTTGGGGTATCCCAACAAAGCTCTCTGATGGGCCGCATCGATGGGTCTTGTGGCGAAATGCCGTGACGCCTGACAACTGCGAGGGAAAGAGAATGCTGCCGACGTTCATGCGTGCATCAAGTCAATTGCGGACCTCTGCCGTGAAGGTTCGAGTGCGCCTTGCCGCCGAAGCCGAGGCGGCCTCCATGATCGTCCCCATGGTGGCGCCACCCTACCTAACCCTAATTGGCGAGAGGGATCGATGAGGAGGAGAGAACCTAGGGATATGGCGGCAGCGATGGTGGTTGGTGGTGGTGGCGGCATCTTGGAGCTCGCATACGACAACGCTGTGATCGATCTTTGGTGGCGGTCGGGCGCCTCCTACACCGCAGACGAGAGGAGGAGGGCGTGGCGGCGGCGCTTCTGACGGCGGGCCGGCATAGACAACGACATAGAGGAGGATGACCATGGCGGAGTCAGGTAGCCTTCCAGCGTCGCTCGTGGTCATCTTCGGCGCCTCCTGTGCAATCAATAATGAGATGGGATTTGGGGAGAAGGAGCGGGTGGGTTATATGACTAGGGCCTTTAGCCCCGGTCATTAGCATGACCCGGGACTAAAGGGTATTTAGTCGAGTTGTGGCATCAACGGGGCTAAATGTGACCTTGATCCGGTTAATGCCATGACCGAGACTAAAGGTTTTGGCGATCCAGGCGCGCCAACCGCCTTAGTCTGGTTTGTGGCTTGACCGGGACTAAAGGTACTTTCAAAAATAGTTTTTGAATTTTTTCTACAAATTATGGTTCCTGCCTTATTGCACATTACAATGTTAATAAAAAATAAAATAATATCTATCTAATAAAAGTATATATATCATATCAAAATGTTCATAAAAGAAATATCTATCTAATAAAAGTATATATATCATATCAAAATGTTCCTAAAAGAAATATCTATCTAATAAAGTATAATTAAAGGGTTTTGTGGGTTTATTTTGGGAGTAACTTTTTCAATAATAACATGAGATGAACTTGTATTAATTTGGATTATATCTATCTTGTATTAATGTGATGAACTCCAAGCTCGGTATCATTTTCAATATGGGGATTCTATCTATATCTGGTTTTGGCACATTAAATCATATATTTTGCATACTTTCGAATCTAATAAAAATTTCAACATAAAATGTGTTTGAATTTGATTGACTAATCCAAAACCATTTTCTGTTTTCTAAAATAGTTAGTCTAACTATTAAAATTAGTAATTGGGAGTAAATATATTTCCGTGGCCTTTAGTCCCGGTTGGAGCAACTAACCTGGATTAAAGATATTTCCTGCAATTCTTAGAGCTCTCAAGCCTTTATCAAACTCACAAGTTGTAACAAAAATAGGGTTAATTCACAAAAGCTCCATAATAAGACATAATATCTTAGTACATCTTCGATAAGCTCCTCGAGATCAATATATGGGAGTGCCTCTATGGCGAGCTCCTTGAAGATGTCTGAGGACGGGATCCTAAGACATCTTCGAGAATCTCCTCCATAGTGGTGTCCCTCTTGCACCATCTTGCAGTTTATAAATTCTCTAGATAGATCAATACGCCAGGGGAGCTAACAAATTTCACATATTAGGGAGTGTGAAATAGCATGTTGGCCCCCATGTGTGGTTTTGGTAATTAATAACAATCTCTATGGACTAATTCTTGTATCAAGTTGCACTTGTAGGAATTGTCCATTAGCAATGCTTGAACCATGTGGTGGTGTCAAGGTTGAAATAAGAAGAAAATGAAGAAGATCAAGTGATGACCAAGATGTTCAAGGAGTGATCCAAAGATTGGTCATGGGAGTGTTGAGCCTATGGAAAGTGTGTCTTGAAGAATAAGATGGAGTGATATCTCTGGTGTACCTTCAAGGCACCAACATAATGAAGAAAAGAAGAAATTAAGTGCAAGTTTAAGATGAGACATCTCGAAGAGATCATATACTTGGGGCTTTCCATCATTATGGTGATCATGGATATGTGAAGATATGCCTAAAAGATAGGCTCTCCCATAGTGAGTATGGGGGAGCAATTTGCAAGACTTCACCAAGCTAGCGCAATCAAGAAAGGTGTCATGGACAAGATCGATATCGTCAAGATCAAGGGGAATATACTCAAGGCAAATGTATTTTCTTGATAGGGTTTTTTTTCTTACCGGTCTCATGGTGCTAGTTGGGGAGACCGGTTTATAGGATAGGTAACCGTACTATCAAGAGGGGCTCTCGAGTGAGTAGCTTGATCATATCCTTCGGAGAGAGCTCACACCTTTGCATACTTGGCATCATAATTCTTGGTTGTTATTTGGATCTTATCCATATGAGGTTCTAGAGCTTGTCGTAATATTCATAATAAGCTCTAGTTCATCGAAACCGGATTTTATATGCATTCTCTATTGCGTTTTCGATATTGGAGGTTTTACCGGTTTGTCTATTAGAGATAGGTAAAACCTTCCATTATTTGGTTTTTACTCATGTGAGGATTTATATCTTGTGTTAATCTCCATGACAAGCTCTAGGTCATCAAAAACGTATTTCATATGCATTCTCTATTACGTTTTCAATGTTGGAGGTTTTACCGGTTCGTATTTTTGGGAGAGGTTAAACATTTCGTCATTTGGTTCTATACTCCCTTGCTGTACTACTATGTTTTTCTGTATTGTCTTGTAGAGCTTATTGTCCTCTTTAAAACGACCCCAAGATCATCAAAATCGGAGTCCGGATACAAAAGTTATGGCTATTTTTGTATTGGTCTTTCTGCCAGTTTTTGTAAGACCGGAGACTCCGGACTAAATCTTAGGTCTATCTCCGGACCGCGTTCAGTTCGTCCTCCAGATTGTCCCTGTTTGGCCTGGGTACACCGGAGACTCCGGACCTAGTCCGGAGACTCTGGACCGGGCGATTTCTAGGCCTAACGGTTGGATTTCTAGGGACCTATTTAAGGGCCCTTTCTTCCCCAATGGTTACCTAACCATTCTTGCAAGTTTTCATCTCCATTATTGACCTTATTGAGCTTGCTTCCCCTCAATCCCTCCTATGATTCTTGCATATTCTTGAGGGATTGAAAGAGGAGATCTAGATCTACAACCCCACCAATCAATCTCTCCTCTAAGTGAGGGGAACATATTGGGATCTAGATATTGGATTCTTTTGTGGATTTTCTCCATTGTTCTTCCTCCCTTATTCCCCCATAATCTTTTGTAGCTTTTTTGGAATTTTGGAGAGAAGGATTTGAGCACTTCTTGTTCTCTTCCCATTGTATTTGGTGCATTTGTTTGAGTTCTCGGTGAGGATTCGATTGGGTGAAAGTTGAGAAGCTTTTTACTCTTGGGTTCTTGGAACCCTAGATGATTTGGTTGTGTTGCAGGTTTGTGGATTACTTGGAGCCTCCAATTAAGTTGTGGATCCATTCCCAAGATTGTTTGTTGGGGGCCTGCAATTAAGTTGTGGAGAAGTGCCCCAACCTTGTGAGAGGTTCCAGATTGACACCGACAAGTGCACCGATAGTGGAAGTGTGGATCGATCCTGTTGGGGTGAGATTCACCGGATAACAAGGGAGGCCTTTTGTGACATTGGTGGTTTTATACCACCCCCTCTCCAAACAAGACGTACTCCATGTTGGGAGGAACTCGGTAAAACATCGTCGTCTCTGCATGCCTCGGTTATCTCTATACCCGAGCTCTTGCTTATAAACCTTACTTTGTGATAGCCTTCATGCTTGAAGTATATATATATATATCTTGATATCACATAGTTGCTTGTCTTACTTAGCATAAGTTATTGGTGCACATAGGTGAACCCTATTTGTTCTAGGTTTTTTGCTGACAAAATAAACGCTAGTTTAATTCCGCCTTTGTTAAGCCACTCTCGGAAAAGTTTTAAACTGTCTATTCACCCCCTCTAGGCGGCATTTGTATCCTTTCAGAGTGCCTCTATGGCACGATCCTCGAAGATGTCTGAGGACGGGATCCTAAGACAACTTTGAGAAGCTCTGCCGTAGTGGTGTCCCTGCTCTCGCACAACATCTTGCAGTTTATAACTTCACAAGGATGCATCTTGCCTATTTATAGATTAAGCGGCACAACATAGTGTCGACACTCACCCTGTCATAGTGCCACCACCCACCGAAGTAGTGTCACCACTCACTGGCATAGTGCCACCACTCACGACATAGTGTCAACACTCACTAGCATAGTGTCGCCACCCAATGAAATAGTGTCGCCACTCACTGGCATAGTGCTGCCACTCACGACATAGTGTCGACACTCACCCATGACGTAGTGTCGCCACCCACTGAATATTTTCGCCACCCATGTTTAGTCCCGGTTGGTGTCTCCAACCGGGACTAAAGGTTCATCTTTAGTCCCAGTTGGAGACACCATCCGGGATTAAATGGGCTCACGCTGGCCCCAACCTGCCACAACCCCTTAAGTACCAGTTGGTGTCTCCAACCGGGACTAAAGGTTCATCTTTAGTCTCGGTTGGAGACACCATCTAGGACTAAATGGGCTCGCGCCAGCCCCAGCCTGCTGCAACCCCTTAAGTCCCGGTTGGTGTCTTCACCCGGGACTAAAAATGGAGTAGAAAATTTGTGATAGTGTGCCCATATTATGCGGAATCACGACATATTTTGTGATACTATACCCATATTGTGCACACTTGTGCATCTTGGGATGGCGAACAATGTTGTAGGAGAAAGTTTTCCTTTTTGTCGCATGGAAAAGCCATTTTCCATTTTCTAAGCGCCAAAAACATGGCGTTTTGTGAAGCAACCACCAAAGGGATAATTCAAAATGATACCACCCGATTTTTCAAAAATACTAGACCACCTTACATGGACGATGTCCCAACCGGGGTATCTCAAACCTTTGTCCACCGGGTAAAAAGACAAATGTCTGTAGACCGGTAGGAAGTGGGTCGGCTTGAACTATAGGTACATGATTTTTCAGAGATCCAATGCAAGTTTTAGCGAGGCTCATCCCTATCTTCACCTTGCCGTTTTGTCCATAGTTTTAAGCAGGAAAATTTTGAAGCAGCATAAGAAATTCAAAAATGGTCCAAACAAAATCATTCATGTGGTGTCATATTATGTGACATAGTTGCAAGGAAAAATACCAAACTTGGTATATTGATTGCATCTCAAAAAATCCTTCTCAAAATGAGCTATCATGTTCGAGGTTTCATGGCTTTCGGTCAAAATGACCAATGTTATAGCTAGAATCATGGCATAGTATATGATACTATGCCCATATTGTGTAGGCATGTGTATCTTGGGATGGCGAACAATATTGCAGGATGAAGTTTTGCTTTTCATCGGAAGGAAAACCCATTTTCCATTTTCTGAGCACCGAAAATGGCGCGTTTTTGAAGCAACCACCAAAGGGCTAATTCAAAATGATACCATCCCATTTTTAAAAAATATTAGACCACCTTACATGTATGATGTCCCAACTGTGGTATCTCAAACCTTTCCGTCCACCTTGGGTGAAAAAGACAAATGTCTGCTGAATCGGTAGGACGTTGGTCCGGTTTGAACTACAGGTACATGATCTAATGCTTATGATTTTTTGAAAAATAATTTTTAGACTCACCATATGATGTTTCTTCAGAGATCCAATGCAAGTTTAAACTTGGTATCATGATTGCATCTCAAAAACCACCAAAGGAAAAATTCACAATACATATAATCACTTGTTTCCTAAAATGCCTTGCTTATGATCGCGTCGGCCGTAACCATGGAGTATCGTCATCATTTAACAGGATGCTTGGGCCAGTGTTCACTATGAAGGGCAAAATTTTATCAAACTTATTATAATCTTCTCACATGTTTGTCTTGTCCTCCACTCCCACGATGTTTCTTTTTCCTGAAAGGGATATGTGGCGCTTTGGCTCATCGTATGATGTATTCGTTTGCTTGTTTTTTTGGTTTGGTAGACATGTCCTTCATATAGAAAACCTGAGCCACATCATTGGCTAGGACGAATGGTTCGTCTGTCTATCCAAGATTGTTGAGATCCACTGTTGTCATTCTGTACTTCTTGTCTATCTCAACACATCCTCCAGTTAGCTTGACCCATTTGCACCGAAACAAATGGACCTTAAAAGAAGGTCTATAGTCAAGTTACCATATCCCCTCTATGTAATCATAATATGTGTCCTTTTCATCGTTGTTGTTTATTGCATCAATGCAGACATCACTATTTTGGTTGGTGCTCTTTTTATCTTGGGAGATTATGTAAAATGTATTCCTATTTATTGCGTATCCTTGGAAAGTCAATACAGTCAAAGATGGTGTCCTGGCCAATAAGTATGCCTGATCTCCAACAGTGGTGTTACTCATGAGATGTGTTTGCAACCAACCACCGAAAATTGCCATGTGTTCATGGGTAATCGAGTCATCAGACTGCCCCGGGTATTTGGAGCGTACAATATTCTTGTGTTCATTGATATATGGAGCCACCAAGGTGGAACTTTGTAGAACTGTGTAGTGTGCTTGAGTGAAAGAATGCCCGTCTCTATTTATTATTACTTTCTTTTCCAGCGTGCCTTTTTCACTCAGTCTCCCCTCATGTCGCAATTAAGAAAAACCAATCGGCTTAAGGTCAGGAATAAAGTCAACACAGAACTCAATGACGTCCTCTGTTCCATAGCCCTTGGAGATGCTTTCTTCTGGCCTAGCATGGTTATGGACATATTTCTTTAAGACTCCCATGAACCTCTCAAAGGGGAACATATTATATAGAAATACAGGACCAAGAATGGCAATCTCTTGACTAGGTGAAGCAGAGATGCGTTATAATATTGAAGATGGATGGTGAGAACACTAACTCAAAACTAACAATACATTAGACCACATCATTATGTAACCTTGGTAGAATTTCTGGATCGATTACCTTCTGAGAAATTGCATTGAGAAATAAACATAGCTTCACAATGGGTACTCAAACATTTTTCGGTAGAATCCCTCTCAATGCAATCAGAATCAACTGCGTTATAATCACGTGGCAGTCATGAGACTTCAGATTCTAGAATTGTTTCTCTACCATATTTATTATTCCCTTTATATTTGACGAGAAGCCAGACGGGACTTTGATACTGCTTAGGCATTCAAAAAATATTTCCTTCTCTGTTTTGGTACAAGCATAGCCGGCAGAATGACGTCCTTTTATCCGTCTTGTTCTCTTGATGCATGATGTGTGGTTCTTTCATACGTTTATGGTCCTGCCGTGCTTCCGGTGTATCTTTTGTATTCTCATACACTCCCAGTAATCCTAGCAGGTTCACGCAAAGATTCTTCATCACATGTATCACGT
Source organism: Avena longiglumis (assembly GCA_030063025.1). Classification (NCBI taxonomy): domain Eukaryota; kingdom Viridiplantae; phylum Streptophyta; class Magnoliopsida; order Poales; family Poaceae; genus Avena; species Avena longiglumis. Next base: position 95,393,442 of record CP125976.1, read on the forward strand.
CGATTGAAGAGCAGATCTCTTGGACTTTCCAATAAGGTAGCTCTCAAAATATAGATTTATTCTTCCACATGGACGCGTGTCCGGTAGCATCATTCAGAACAGATTGACCGTCGGGACCCTTTCAATAGATTAGTTTTAGATCCTTGACCATACCTAATATATCTTCACCGGTACGATGGACAGGCTTCTTCCGGTGGTCTGGATCACCTTTGAAATTCTTGTCTTTCTTTCTTATGGTATGCACAGTCAAGAAATCGGCGATGCCCTAGGTACACAACCATCTTACATTTATCCAAATATATACTTTTAGCCTCATCTCAATAGTGCGTGCATGCATTGTATCCCTTGTTTATACATCACGAAAGGTTACTAGAGCAGGCTAATCATTGATTATTCGAAAATCAACGCTCATAGGTCATATTCCTCCTTCTTGTGCTCATCCACACACGTCGCCCGTTTCGTGCAGAACTGTAAAATTCTTCAAATAATGTCCTTAGATACACATCAATATCATTGACAGGTTGCTTTGGGCCTTGGATGAGCACTGACATCATAATAAACTTACGCTTCATACACAACCATGGAGGAAAGTTATAGATACATAGAGTTCCAGGCCAGGTGCTATGACTGCAGCTTTGCTCCCCAAAAAGATTCATGAAATCTGTACTTAGACCAAACGTTAAGTTCCTTGCATCATATGCAAATCCTGGGTAATCTCTCTCGTTTTTCTCCACTGCGACCCATCAGCGGGGTGTCTTAACATCGAGTCTTTCTTGCGGTCTTCTTTGTGCCATCGCAACAACTTGGAATGCTCTTTATTTTTGAACAAACGTTTTAACCGTGATATTATAGGAGCATACCACATAACCTTAGCAGGAATCCTCTTCCTAGGGCGCTCGCCCTCAATATCACCAGGGTCATCTCGTTTGATCTTATACCGCAATGCACCGCATACCGGGCATTCATTCTTATTCTCGTACTCTTCACCGCGATAGAGGATGCAGTCATTAATGTATGCATGTATCTTCTGCACCTCTAATCCTAGATGGCAGACAACCTTCTTTACTTTGTATGTAGTGGCAGGTAATTCGTTATCCTTTGGAAGCCTTTTCATTATTTTCAGTAGCTTCTCAAATCCCTTGTCAGGTAAACCATTTTCTGACTTCCATTGCAGTAATTCTAGTGTGGTACCAAGATTTGTGTTGTCATCTTCGCAATTTGGGTACAACAATTTTTTGTGATCCTCTAACATGCGCTTGAACTTCAACTTCTCATTTTCACTTTCGCGTTCTCTCTGTGCATCAACAATGGGCCGGCGAAGATCATCAACAAGCTCATCTGGTGCCTCTTCATCTTCAGCTTCATCCGTTGCAGTATCACCGTATTCAGGAAACATAGGATAGTTCTCATCATCCTCTTCTTCTTCATTTTCTTTCATCATAACCCCTCTTTTTCCGTTCTTGGTCCAACAATTGTTGCTAGGCAAGAAACAGGACCGAAGCAGGTGGGTGTGAAGGGTTCTCGAGGAAGAGTAATCCTTCTGATTCTGACATACAAGACATGGACAACACATAAAACCATTCAGACTGTTTGCCTCAGCCACACCGATAAAATTACGAAGGCCCGTAATGAACTTGCTAGTGCGTCGGTCACCATATATCCATTGTCGGCTCATCTTATATAATTAATTTTATGAAAAATCATTACAGAACATCTATAGAAATAACCTCTGTACATCGACACATGCATTGTATCAATGACAGATGAAAAGATTAAGTTGCTAACCTCGATCGAGGAGGAAAGAAAGATGACAAAGATGAAGTGTGGCTCAGGCACTTCATATCATGTTGGTTTTGGGTGAACTCAAGTGGCATCATGCTCTCACGCATTTTATCGAGCACCTCTTGTGCATAGAAGGGAAAAACAAAACAACATACACTACTTATGCATTAGAGGGGAAAAACAAATTAGCTCACACAAGCATGTGGGCCTGGGGTATATATACAGGAACATGGACCTTGAATCCCGATTCCTATCAAAAATCAGGACTAAATGGGTTGCGGCAGCTGCCACGTGTGTCGAAACCCTTTTAGTTCGGTTCATGCTATGAAGCGGGACTAAAGGTCCCTCATGAACAGGATTGATCGTTGTCCTGCCCGTCGTCTGGCCTTATAAAGCGGGACTAATGTAAGCTTTAGTCGATTTGTAAAGCAATCGGGACTAATCACTTGGTGGCTCCGCGGAAGCCACTGTTTTCTACAAGTGGTAGTGCAATGACCTATTTTCCCTGAGTTGTTTCCATGCGTTGATGCCCTGCGAAGTATGTTGATGACCAAAATTGTCGAGTGAGGCGTGGCCCGAGTTGAGGGGGAGGCCTCTTCGGGTGACACCTGAGATGTGGGGGTCGGATCATTTGGTTCTAACAAAAAAGGTCATAGTTTTATTAGCGTTTAGACCCTCCCAGATGGCGTGCAGATCATTTGGTTTGAAATGATCATAGAGCTATGACCAATTCATCCATGGTTACTAGGAGTAGGTCATGAGTTAATGATTTCTTGTAGTGCGATCAAACACTATTGACTTTTGCCCTTCTCATTATAGTGCGTCCTCACGAATACCCACGCCGAGCGTTTTCGCCGAGTCAAGACCATTTGACTGTTCCTGGCGTTCATTCTCACATGGGTGTGGGACCTACAAAATGCTGACATGGGGCCCTAGTAGTGCAATGACTTATTTGCCCTGAGTTGTTTCCACACGTTGATGCCCTGACGGAGTATGTTGATGACTCAAATCGTCAGGCAGGAAGGGGGTGGCCCGAGTTGAAGGGGAGGCCTCTTCGGGTGACACCTGAGATGTGGGGGTCGGAGCTCTCCTTCTCTTCTTCACCGTCCGGCGAGGGCAGGCCAAGCCGTCCGCAGACAAGGGGGGGTGACGTAGACAGTGACGGTAGAGCATGAGCGGGATGAAGTGGTCCCTTTACCGTCGTACCGGAAGTTTATCATGGATGGCTCTGAGGAGGGGGTGAACCGTCGGAGGTGGCGAGATAACCGACATACCAACCACTCCGGAAGATCTGAATCATCTTTTCCGTGCCTTTTTAAGTTTTTTTTACTGGATAACTATCGGCCACTTGATAGTCCAATCGTGACGTTTTGCTCGGTGGTAAAAAATGATTCGATCTGTCGTCCTCTCTGTGCCTTGAGAGTGATCGTGACGCATGGAACTGAAGATGCTTGATGTGCACAGCTACAGGCATTTTGTTCGCTTGAATTGTTGTCCAACTAAATATGTTCTCCCTGTTGCTTATTCTTGTTTGGGATCTTGTATAGTGGTCTGTTGATTTTCACATGTGTAGTCTGTTGCAACTGCAATGTGCGGCCAATATGTTGTTTCAACAGTTTTGAGATTGCTCGCCGCGCTTCCCACATGGTGTGCACCGGAGAGATGTTATTTTCTGTGTAACGCTGAAGATGTTGTACACGTTCTTTCTGCAAATTCTTAGAGTAGATTTGGATTAATATGGTCCAGCTGTTCCCATAGATTACGTGGTGCAGATTAATCCATACAACCACACACCTAAAATTAGGGACACTTTTTGAGCAATCTGGAGTTCAAGACTAAGTTAACCCGGCTCGTGTGATAAAAACAGGCAGGCTAGCCTTGACTCAAATACTCAACTCATGTTTGAGCCAAGCTATAGAAGGTGGAGAACGGAGCAGTAGCTAGTGGTTGGGTTATATTTGGCGCATCCTAGCATCGGAGTTTGATCTCTGTTAGAGGTGAATTTTCGGAATTCTCATGCGCTTCTACTATATCAAAAAAGTGTTTAGTTTTTTCTAGCACTGTTTTTTTTTTCAAACTATAGAAAGTGGCTCATACTCAAGTCGTCATTCCTTTTTGAGTCAAACGAACTCGAGCCGAGCTATAAGTATAACTAAGTTTATTTCGTGAATAAGTATAACTAAGTTGCAATTGGTTTATAACTGAGTTTTTTACATGCGGCATTAAGCGAGAGACGTAGACACACCTATTTTATTTTGCAAATTGCCCGTTCGGATGTTAAGATCTCGGAAATCGACCATTCTGGTTATGTAATTTGAGCTATTCGAGCGCCCCAGTATTTGTTACTTTATGCAATTTATACTCTTGATTGATGATTGATATATATTGAAACTTAATTACGAGCCTAGAAGCTTAGTCCAAAAACTATATATACTCCGTACAAGCTAGCACCTGGACAATGCCCTCCGGGCCTCCGGTACATGTACTATGTGTTTATGCAACTCAGATCGAGCTAAGTACACTCTCGACCTTAATTAGAGTACTACGGAGGAGTACTAGCTATTACTGCATGTAAACATCTCTGCCGTACCCCCTAGACTTAGACACAGATGCTTGACGGCTACGGCCGAACGGACCGACTTCCGGCGAAAACGCGGTCGCTTCTCCTCTATTGCCGCCGGCGAGCATCCCACTGATCGCGCCGCTGACCAGCCCTGCTCCAAGACCCCAACCGAACTCCATGTTGCTGCTGGTATTTGCCGTCGCCGGCAGATTGGGAGCGACGAGCCCGGCTGGTTTTGGGGGCGGTGACGCGGTCACATGGACATGGACGGCTGGTTTCTTCGGTGACGGCGGCATGGATACATGACCGTATGGTGCTGGAGACGGCGGCACGGTCACATGTCCGGCGGCTTGCTTCTGAGAGGGCGGCACGAACGCATGATTGTATGGTGCTGGAGACGACGGCACAGACACATGTCCGGCGGCTTGCTTTTGAGAGGGCGGCATGAACGCGTGATTGTATGGTGCTGGAGACGGTGGCATGGACACATGCTCCGTTGGCTTTGGAGACGGCGGCATGGTATGACCGGATGGTTTGGGAGTTGGCGGCGGCGCAGTTACATGTCCGGCGGGTTTTGGTGATGGCGGCACGGTCACATGTGCAGCCGGTTTCTGAGACGAAAGCACGGCGACATACTCAGAAGGTTTTGTAGACGGTGGCATGGCCACTTGTCCCGCTGGTTTTGGAGACGGCGGCACAGACACATGCTGCGCCTGCGCGGCGGGCTTGTGAGACGGCGGCATGGACACCACCTGGCCGGATGGTTTCGGCGAAGCAGGAGGCATGGACACCGCACGCCCAAGTGGATCTGCTGACGGCGGCGCGGACACCGCAGGCCCGGCCGGTGTCCGAGACGGCGGCATGGACGCCACACGCCCGAGTGGATTTGTTGACGGCGGCACGGACACCACAGGCCCGGCCGGTGTCCGAGACGGCAGCATGGACACCACACGCCCAAGCAGATTTGTGGACGGCGGCGCGGACACCGCAGGCACGGCTGGTGTCCGAGACGGCGGCATGGACACCACACGCTCGAGTGGATTTGTTGATGGTGGCGCGGACACCACAGGCCCTTCTGCGGGTGTCCGAGACGGCGGCATGGACACCGCACGTTCGACTGGGGTCCGAGACGGCGGCATGGACACCGCACGTTCGACTGGTTTCGGAGAAGGCGGCATGGACACAGCCTGTCCGGCTGGTTTCGGAGACGGCGGCATGGACACCACACGCCCGGCTGGTTTCGGGGACGGTGGCATGGGCACCACCTGACCAGATGGTTTCTGGGACGGTGGCGCGGTAACATGTTCGCCGGCTGGCTTTGGAGGCGCCGGTGTGACGCCTGCTGGTTTTGCAGATGGTGGCACGGCCTCGTACCCGTAAGGTTTCGGGTCGTCGCCACGGCCACGGCTGCTGTCGGTGGAGAAGCCCAGGCCCCATGCCCGGGCGGTTTCGCAGTCGACGAAGGCACGGCCACATAGCCGGCAGGGGCAGGTTTCCCAAGCACCGGCGCAGGCACGTGCCCCGGCCAGAAAGCTTGCGGTTCAGGCGGCGGGCCCAAATGCCCGGGCCAGAAAGCTTGCGGTGGCGGCGGCATCTGTTTCTCTGGTGACGGTGACGGGTACACGGACGCCCCGACGGACATGTCGTCGTCGTCACTTTCCCATTCCACCGGCTGCGGCGCGATCATGGGGCCGAGACGGTACGTCAGGTAGAGCTCGCCGCGCGCCTCGGTGCGGTGCACCTTGCGGATCTGGTAGGACGCGAACTGCGGCAGTGTGGGCCCGCCGAAGTCCTCGCCGCCGTGGCTTCCAACGCCGGCGAGGATCTCCTTTAGGGGCACGATGACCTCTCCGACGTCGCGGTCGGCGCCGAACGTGCGCTCCACGCGGAGGAGGATGTGGAGGCAGCCGCCGCCCATGGTTGCGTCGGCGGTGGGCGGGACGGCGAACCGGAGCGTGGCGTTCCAGGTCGGGTTGCGACCTCCGTGGGGGTCCGGCGGGGTGCACTGCCGGGTGATCGGGTCGCCGGAGATGGTGGCAACGGCGTACACCTCCATGCGCGTGATCAGGTTCACGTTCTTCAGGTCCTTGGCCGACAGGAGGGTGACCTCCAGCACTCTGTACGCCATGGATGTGGTGTGGAAGCAAGCTGGACTTTGCAGCGAGCGCTCACAAGGTGATCGCTGTGACGGTGGTCTGGAGCTGGGAGGGAGCTAGCTAGGAATGTGAGATGTATGTATAGGAGGCGCCTGTGTGGGCAAATAAGATTCCCGCTTGGAAGCATAGCCGGGTGAAAAGCGAGTGATCATCTTCATTGACACGACACCTATCTGATTCCTGATCATTTGTTGCACTATCACCTTTGAGATTCGAGGTATGGGTGTAGTGGTGCATCGCGCCAAATTCAAGAACAAAAAAAACTACGCGAGAATAATACTCCTTCCAATCAGGCATTTTATAAATAAAAGCGCGTCAAAGTATAAAGTCAGACATACAACCAACACGGCCGTGGCCAAAGAAAAAGGAAAAAAGTCGCACCAACGCTGGAGCCACAGCACATCAACGCCCAAAGGAAAAACAAAAAAAGATGGAAGACCAGGGGAGGCCATCAGGGTGTCGGGGAAATACTCCCTCTGTTTCAAATTAGTTGCCTAGCTTTTTATGGAAGAAATTAGTTTTAAATAAGCTAAACTACACACTAAAACGCTGGACGGTGGGGTTTCTATTCTTCAGTATACAGATGATATCATACTTCTTATGGAGCATAATCTAGAAAAGGATGTTAATATGAAGCTAATACTTTCTACTTTTGAACAATTGTCTAGGGTAGAAATTAATTTTCACAAGAGTGATTTTTTTTGTTTTGGTAAAGAGAAAGAGTTGGAACTTGAATATAGGAATTTTTTTGGCTTCGAAACTGGTTCACATCCATTTTGTTATCTTGGAGTACCTATCCATTATAGAAAACTAAGAAATTCAGAATGAAATCATGTGGAGAGCCGTTTTCTCTGAAAGCTAGGTTGCTGGCAAGGAAAATTGCTATCCTTTTGGGATCGTCTGGTTCTAATTAACTCGGTTTTAACTAGTTTATCGATGTTTATGCTCTCATTTTCTAGAGATACCTAAGGGTGTAAGAAAACGCCTGAATTTCTTCCGGTCCAGATTTTTTTGGCAAAGTATGGGCATTAAGAAGAAATATAGGTTATCAAAGTGGAATATTGTTTGTCGCCCTAAAGATTAGGGGGGTTTAGGTATAGAGGTTCTTGAGATAAATAATATGTGTTTAATTAGCAAATGGCTATTTAAATTACTAACTAAAGATGGAATGTGGTAACAATTATTACATAAAAAATACCTTCAGAATAAAACTTTGTCTTAGGTATAAAAAAAAACTACAGATTTTCCCTTTTTAGAAAGTTCTTATGCGGCTGAAGGAAATGTTCTTTGCTAATGGGATTTTTAAAATAGGCAAAGGTGAAACAGTCTGTTTTTGGAAGATGTTTGACTAGGTGATACATCCCTAGTACAACAATATTCGACCTCATACAATACTGTTTAAAGGAAAAATGTGCTGATGGAAAATGTTCTTGCACAAACACCTCTTAATATTATTTTTAGGAGAAGTTTGATTGGTAATAAGTGGACACGGTGGTTGCACTTATGCCAACGTATAATGATGGTTCATCTTACAGACCATCCTGATTAGTTTGTTAGGAAATTAACCACAAAGGGTACCTTCACTATAAAGTCTATGTATTTAGATCAAATAAATGGTCATACAAGATTCTTACACAAGTATTCTTGAAAATTAAAAATCCCACTTAAAATCAAAATATTCATGTGGTTTTTTAAGAACAGAGTGCTACTAACAAAAGATAAATTGGCTAAGCACAAATGGAATGGCTATTAGAAGTGTTGCTTTTGTGATTCAGTGGAGTCTATAGAACATTTGTTTCTTTCATGCCCATTTGCTTCCATTATTTGGCAAATTATTTTCTTCACTTATAATATACCTCCACCATCCAATACTAAAAATATATTTGGAAATTGGCTAAATAGGGTTGATAAAAATACTAAAGCGAGAATCTGTATTGGAGTATCTGCTTTATGTTGTTTCATATGGACGTCCAGAAATAACATCATCTTTAATAAACAAACGGTACCCTTTTTTGCAGGTTATTCGATTGGTGGCGCATTAAATACAACTATGACCCTACATTCTTTCGATGGATCAGCGGGAGCCTATGAATATTGGATGCAACCGGTTGTTAATGGTTACACAAGACTTCTATTTTCAGGCTACTAGGTGGCGTCACACTAGTAGACTACATAATGGATAACTTTATATTGCTATCTTTTTTAGATGGTTGATACATGTCTCAACCCTCTCTGATCCATGAATGTAGCACTTTGAATCTTGTTTTGAACGTTGCAATAAATGAGGCTGTGTGCATCAATTGATGCAGAGTCCGGGCTTCGCTCCCCATTTTGAAAAAAACACTAAAACACACATATAATATATACCACCTCTGTCTCAAAGCTTAAGGCTTATATTTTTTTTTCAAAAATCAAACTATGTAAAGTTTGACCAAGTTTTATAAAAAATATTAATATTTATAATATGAAATCATACCCTTTCATACATCATGAAACATATTTTCACATGGTATCTATATAATATAATAGTTCTTGTTTTTTTTTAAATTTGGTCAAATTTTCCGTTACTTGACTTTTAAAAAAAGTCTTAAGCTTTTGGATGGAGGTAGTACGTATCTAGACCAAGTCTGACCAAAATCGTGACAAATAATTTGAGACAAAACAATAGCAACTTTTATAAGATATAACACTCTTGAACAAAATCTTTATTGAAAACTTAACAAAAACATAAGGAGATTTTTTTGGCATGGTAAAAAATAAAGGAGGCTACTATATGGTTAAATGGTGCAGGGACTGTAGATCCAAGAAAAAAGGTGGCCCCGGTATAAAAGATTTAAGGAAGCAAAACATGAGTCTCCTCATTAAATGGTGGTGGAAGCTTCAAAATCATGATTGTCTTTGTCAAAAAAATTAAGGTCAAATATCTCACAAACAAAACTACAGCTAGTGTGAAAGAGAGATTTACTGATTCCCGTTGTTGGAAAGCTTTGTTGAAAGTTAAAGAAACCTATTTTGCTGGGAGAAAAATCAATCTAGAGAATGGTAACTTGACCAGATTGTGAAAGATCCTCTTACCGATGAGCCTCCTTTCTATGAAAAATATCCTATTTCTTTTGAGATTCGTCAGTTTCAAGAGTGCACCGCTAAACAGTTGATTGAGGCTAATTACATTATTCCCTTTTGATGTATCCTTCATGGTGAAATGTTAACTCACAGTGGACCTCTATTTGTGAAACCATTTCTTCCTTGAACTTGTCCCATGTCCTTGACAACATATCATGGTTTCTCAACCCTAGTGGCCTTTTTACTACCATGCCAATCTACAAATGGCTTGAAAGGAACATTGCTGGCTCTAGTAAAAAATGGATCATGCCAAAATTCTCCTGAAGATTAAAGTTCTTATGTGGCAACTTTGTCAGGATGTTATTCTTACAAGGAAGAATATAAGGACAAGGAACTGGCTTGGGTCTCCCCTTTCTTCCTTCTGTGATCACGTGGAGACAAATGACCATCTCTTCTTTACTTATCATGTTTCCAGAGTGGTTTGGGGTGTGCTTGGGAGCTATAGGTACTAGTTGTGTTCCTAACAACTTCTGGCAAGCCATGGAGTGGTTGCATTCCTTTACCTAACAGAGAAAAAAATTGTGGTCTCGATTGCTTCCATTTGTTGGGCCATTTGGAATACATGCAATAAAATCACTTTTGATAAGCAGAAACTTAAACCCCCAAGTGAAATCACATTTTTCTCCTTATCTCTGCTTATATATTGGACATGTCTATAGAAGGGAGATGACAAAGAAATGCTTGATGATGGTGCTAATAGGCTGATATGAACGATTATTATTATCTTCTCATGTGGGAATTCTAGAGTTATCCCTCACCCCCTGCTGATGATTATTAGCGCTTAGCTACTTGGTGGGAATCTTAGTTTGCTTGGAGTAGTCTTCGCTTGGTGGTCATTGGTGGTCACTGAACTACCCTTAGTTGTTCGCATTTCTTCTATTTTGGAAATTTGATTAGACATTTGATGTTGAACTTGTGAGAAATGGTGGTACTAGGTTTTTGTCCCACATTGTGCTTTCTATGGCGAATGCACACAATGGGTTTGCTTATATTGCTCCAACTCGCTTCATGTTTTCCTACCCCCTCTCTTCTTAAACTTGAACATGTTATTTCTATTGTGAAATGGAAAGGGGTGGAAACCCGCTTAAAAAAATAGCACTGTTGAATCGTGTAAAAGTTATGGGTAACATACATCTGTCATGCTGCAAATTTTCGAATTCAAATTCGTCAACACCACTTAGTTGCCAAAAAAGGTAGAAAAGAACGTGTGAACAATAGAATTCAAGTACTCTCAGGGTGGGCTCTGGCCCAGGGCAAGAGGGGCGACTGCCTAGGACCCAAGCAAAGAGGGGGCCTATACTTTTATAGTATGTATACATATGGCAAAGTAGAGATAAAATGAAAAGGCCCATCGCATGACCAGACCAAGCGTCAGGCAGTAAACAAACGCATGCACACATATGGAAAACCAAAAACTTCCACACTCCACCGATTCATTTTCCCTTGATCTAATCCCGAACGGCTCACCTACTCGCCTCGTCTGACTTTAATCGCTAATTCCTTGTTCCTAATCCCCAATTTCCTATTCCCAATCAAGTACAACTGGTTGGAGACGAACTGACGGATGCAGGGCTGGAAGGAGGCATAGCTGCACAAGAGCTCCCGCTGGCTATTGCTAGTCTGCTACTGCCTGGGGCAAGGCGGAAAGAAACTAAAAGAGAACAAGATCGACATGTTAATTCTCAGATCAAAACTGGTCGATTGTCGTGGTATTGCCGACGAGTACGCCATAGAGGGGTCCTCACAGTGTGTGTTTAGAGACGTGGGGGAAGGTGGACGGTTGGTGCAGTAACACGAACCGGGTTCAGATCCCTAGCGGTGGCGGAATCCTACTCCTGCTATAAATCACTATAAGGTCAATGCGAGATTCAGGGATTGGTTCGCTATGCGAGGTGTATATGTCGATACTAGGTTGTCGAGATTGTGCCCTAAAGGCTCCCATAGGCCCGACTTATATAGTCGCAGTCCTAGGGTTACATGCAAAGTCTTAGCGGACAGATTCTGAGTCCTACACTGCTTACAACTAGTCTGGCGTGTCTTGGACTCCAAGGCTCGAGTGCGTCGGTGACTCCTCCGTAGCCTTCCTTTATCAGCATGGGTCTCCCTTGGATCCATCTAATGGGCCACCAGTGGCCATGGGCCATGCTACCAACTGTGGGCCATATGGGTTATCCGGATAGGAGACATGCTATGAGGATACCCATATAGCATATCCCCAACAGTAGCCCCTGGAGAACTCCGAGATCTTGCGCCGTCTTGCCTCTTCAAGTTGAATGCTCCGTCTAGATGGATGTCGGCAAATCGTCAAGCAATATCTTGTAGTCTTCTCAAGAACCCTGCAAGGCTTTCTCCGTCTTCAACTTGTAAGTCGGAGATTTGATGAATATTCTATCGTACTCTTCCGTTGTCGGACTAGATCCGTCCATGCCGGAATATTCCGATGTGATGGTTCACCTGCTAGTGACAGCTATGACGATGTAGGCATAGGTCATCGACGCCTCGTAACTCACACATGCAGAGAACGCAATCATGTCCGATTTTGCCGCGCGAGCGATACGAACCGTTGGCGGTGACGGTTGGGAACGTGGCAAAATTTCCGCGCACACGTCGCCCATGCGTCAACCATTCGATCGCCTTGCACGCATCTTGACGCCATGGTTTATAAATTGTAACTGTGGTGTAATTTTATTTTTCACCTCATTCTCCTCCTGCGTCGTCTTCTTCCTCCAGCGAGCACCTCCTCGAGATCTCCGCATGTTTCGCGTAAAACCCTAACCCTTCAATCCTCCCAGTCACCACCTCTCTCCTTCCAATGGCCAGCAGCAGCTCTGCTCCCTCCATGGCGGCGTCCGGCGATACTGCGGCAAATCCGATGAGCACCGTCCATGTGCCCCCAGAGGGCCTGGTGCTTCCCAAATCAGCAGTGATAGAATCCGCCGGCGGCGACCACAATCCAGCGGCGGTGGAGCTGCTGGAAGAGGAAGGCGATTCCCACAAGGTGGATTGGCGCGGTTAGGATATTACGGACCGTGACATCAAAGAACTACTCATCGAGGGCTACCTTCCTGCGACGGAGGGGCAAATGCAGCTGGCGGCGCCCGGCGGTGAGGTCACCCTTCTCCCAAGCCGAGAGAAGGTGTACCTCAAAGCTCAAGCCCTATGTGGCGTCTCCTGCCCATCTCAATTTCTTCCTAGCTTTCCTCAACCATTACAGTACAGCCCAGAACCTCTCCCCAATAGCATCCTCGCTCTTAGCAACTTCGGCGCTTTGCGAGGTTACTTAGGGATTAGGCCTAGGCTGAATCTCTTTATCTACTTTTTCTTGTCAAGCGGAAGCCGGGCCGGCAAGGGCGAGCTCGAGCTGTGGGACCATTAGCTTTAAGATCTGGCACGGGTGGCGGTTCCCGACATTGTCGGGCATGAGTCTTAAGCGGCAACATACATACTTCTCGTCCGGATATCGCTCTGTCGGCGAGAAGCAGCGTGTCCGGACTTCATCGATGGAGCTGCCGCGAAGCCTCAACATGGAGATCCATGCCTCCCTTCCCCCGACATCGGCGCTTCCCGCTATAAGGCGGATAGAGTGGTTCTTAGAGGCGGGTTTTACGGATTGGACTGGCCATGTGCTGGTTACGTCGGTGGATCCAGCCTTTGCAACCGCTCGAAGTTGATGCAGTACTCTAAGGAGAGGAAGGATAGCCTCGCATCTCCAAGGACAACTTCTCCGGCGACTCCGTCAAGCTCGCCTCAAGGACATTGTCAAGGTGAAGGATAGGAAGCGTGGCTTCACCATCACCTCGACATGTTCGAGGAGGCAAGTGCCCAGAGGTACTGTTTATTCTCCGTGTATGACATTTTCTCCGGTTTTTCCGTCTTGCCTTTGTCACCTAACACCTTATGATTTCACTCACAGCTTAAGAGTCTAAAGGAGGGCGACATGGCTGTCCAAATCTATGACCAAAGATGAAGGAAGTCAACATGTAATGTCGGACAATGTCACTTGGCAGCGGAAGAGCTCCACCTCTAACGCTGTCGACGGAGGCAAGAATAAGAAGGCGGAGGGTGGATCCTCCAAGAAGACTATCGCCGCCCTGGAGGTGGAGAAAAGAAAGGTTACCGGGATTCCTTTTGCTAAAGCACCCCCTGTTGTGTAAGCCTCTTTCTCTCCGACATTGTCCATTGCTTGTCTTATTCCTGTACTTATACTTTTTGCACGTTTCAGGAAGAAGGCCACTACTAGTTTGAAGAAGACCTCCAAAAATTTGGGGGCTTCTAGAAATATCAAGGATATGTTGCATCTGACGTGTCTCCCCATGCATCTCCCGCCATCGCCCCTGTCACTCCCAGCAGCCTACACCTGCTCCGACAAGTTCACAGGCCAAAGATGCACCTGACCCTTCCGCCATGGAAGTGGACTCAGGTGCCTCCGCGGAGCTTGCCGTTGTCGGAGAACAGGCAACGCAAGAAGGTGCCGCAACTCAAATGGCTGAAGCTCCGGGTAAGGATGTCATCGGTAGCGGTAAGGCGGTGGTGGAGAGTGGTACGTCTGTCGAAGGTGACGCCTTCGCACCCAAGAAAACCATAGAGTTCCCGAAGATAGTGCCGGTGCCCGTCGGTAGCTCGCTTTGGTTCTGATGCGGCAGACATCTCCAACATGCGGTCTTGAGGAGCTTCTCCGGCAAGAAGAAATATTGCAAGGAAACAGTTTATCCTTCGGCAAGTTGCTTGCTGAGAGTGCTACAAACCTCAAGATCATCGCACTTGTAAGTTTTATTTTTTTTTCCATTTCATATGAGTATCCCACTATAGCCCCCGAGGATTTAGACGGAAAACCATAGGTCTTTGCATCTGAATGCTCCAAGGGTAACTAAGCTAGAAAAATTCTCACTGTAGCCCCCAAGCATATAGTTTGAATGAATTATTCCGACTAGATGCTTTTAGAGTAGCATACGCAGTGTTTGTAAATTTTAGATACTGTAGCCCATGAGCCTCTAGTTGTAACTGAATTAGTTCCGACTAGATTCTTTAAAAAAGACTAAGCATATGACTAAGTTAAAAAAATTATATTGTAGCCCCCAATCTTCTAGTTGAAAAACTGAATCAGTTCCGACTAGATGCTTAAAGAAATACCAAGCATATTGCCAAGTTAAAAACTCTCACTGCAGCCCGCAAGCCTCTAGGTGGATATTTATCCGGCTAGATGCTCCAAGTAGACTAAACAACGTTAAATTTCTTTCCATAGAATGAGAATGCTCGGAGAGGCGTGGACAACGAGAAGTACCAGAAGATGCGTGCGGACTTGGAAGCCGAAAAGGGTAAAACTGCCTTCTTGAAGGAACAAATCATCAAGAGCAAGAGTCTGTTTTTCCTTTCTTTTTCATATTCCGACTTGGTCTTGTGCCAACATTCTCCAGTACTCGCGTGTCTTTGTTCTTTCTCGACTTGCGAAACCATTTCCAAGGCTAAAGATATTGTTGAGCAACCAAGCGATTCGGTGGATAAGCGAAAACAAGATTCTTAAGCAGGAGAGGAAGGATATGCTGAAGATGCATGAGGACTCCATGAAATTCATGCATGATTCTGCCAATGAAGAGATGAACCGCTTGAAGGAGGAGATCGAGATGCTAAAAGAGCAGAAGAAAGCTACCGATGAGCAGAATCAACGCAATCTTGAAGAATACAAGATCCTCCGACAAGAACGGGATTCTATGGAGGAAACTTTCCAGCAGGCTGAGATTAGCATCTTCAGTAAGTGATTCTCCGTCTTGTACTTTTGTAAGTTGGATACTTTGAACTTTTGTTTGACTGAACTCATGCCTTCCTTTGTCGGAAATTTACAGCCCATATTGGGTTGACCCAGTCGCCTCCTCCGCCAAAAGAATGCATGGTCCTTGCCGACAACTTTATCAACACTTGCCATCCACGGGACAAGGAGATAAAGCACCTCGGATCAACATCAAAGCGGTGGATTAGTGGCAAAATTCTCGGAGATCTTGCTTGAGCCCCGGCGTGTGCAAGTTGGAAGCTTCATGTACATGGGCTGGCGTGAGGATGGGCATCAATGGTGGTCGCACTACTACTTGCATCGCCCATTACGGGACAGCGATGACCTATCCCCCCCCAGCGTGGGCGATGATGGCCAAAATAGATCCGAGGCTATCTTGGGGTTGCTTTTCGCGGGTTTTTGACACGTCATGGGTGATTCGCGTCTTTGTGCGCATTGTATGAATTGACTGCGGGTGGCAACCAAAGCTCCTCCGAGTCCCTCAACACCTCCGACTTTGAGGAGGATGACTCTCCTGCTGCTGATGACACTTCGTCCAAGTCGCCTGCGCTAGAGGAATGAAAAACAATATGTAATATTTGTTTCCTCTGGAATTTGTATGCGGAAAAAACTACTTGTTAACTTAAGGCGGAAAACAATGGTTGTTATTTCCTGCTACTCAAGAACTGGTTCTAGCACGTATATATTTTTTAAGCAAGTGCTGGCTTATCCATTACTTTGGTTTTTATGCTTGACTTTTCATGAGTCAGAGGACTCGTTATCGGAACCATGAGCTCAGGCAATGATGCCCAATGGCACCGTCAATATCCTAAGCACAAAATCGCCGACAATAAGTGCCAAAAGTCACTACTCCAGAATCCACATAAAAACAACAAAGAACATGTAGACCAGAAAACTTAAGCTAACGCCCGTAGGCGGAATTTTCACAAGTGCTATCGCAAAGCTTGTGCATAAAGGTTTTATATGATCTAAAAATGAACACTAAAGGAGGTAAAGACTCGAAATATGAGTGAACGAGGGCTTTATTTCATTGATCATATAAGAGGTACACAATAGATAAAAATGCTAAGTGTAGAAAGGGCGTGGATTGTGCTATGTTCCATGGCGGATCGGCTCCGAGTAGTCATCATTGGTCGGATCGCTTATGATCCTGTTGGGTCTATCCTTGATCCACGATTGTCGATGAGGTAGTAAGACCCATTGAGTAACGCCTTGCTTATGATGAGCAGTCCTTCCTATGGCGGGGATAATTTGTGTGATTTCTTACGCTTAAGTGGGACACGGGTCCCCCTCTTTAAGCGGCGCGCCAATGGCGACTATGGTAGCTGCGTAGCTTCTGCTGGTAGATGGTGGATCTTTGGCATGCCAATACACGCTCCTCCTCGAGAAGGTCCACATCTAGGCGTCTGGATTCTTCAGCGTCATCTTTGTCGTAGGCGAGAACTCTTGGTGCATCGTGAAGGATGTCAGAAGGCAGGATGGGTTCTGCTTCATATACCATGAAGTAAGGGGTGTAGCATGTGGATCTGTTGGGTGTAGTTCGTAAACTCCACAGCACATATGGCAATTCCTCCGCCCAGGCTCCAGCTGCTCTATGTAGCGGTGCTTCCAGACGTGGCTTGATTCCCTGCAGAATTAATCCATTGGCTCGCTCAACCTGACCATTGGACTGCGGATGTGCCACATATGCAAGGTCAAGTCGGATGCCTTTCTCCCAACAATAAGCCTCCAATTCTCCGAGTGACAAGTTTTTGCCATTGTCGGTGATAATGCTATGCGGGAGACCAAATCTCACCACTAGATCCCGGACAAACCTAAGGGCAATTGCCCCATCGAGCTTTCTAATGGGTTTAGCTTCTATCCATTTGGTGAATTTATCAACTGCTAATAGCAGATGCATAAACCCACATGGTGCCGTTTACACCAGCGGATGAGCCATGTCCGACGAATTGCTGTAAGCAGCCAGAGATTATTG
>CP125976.1:95410925-95612375 GCA_030063025.1 Avena longiglumis
CCTCCCATTTTTACAGACCAATTCATTTTGGCAGGATAGGTCCAACTTTATTACACAAGGAGTTGCGTCAAAGCAAGATCTAACCAGCAACGATGAAACTCCATTTTTAGCAGTAGAGTACAAGTTCCATCAGATGCCTAAAAATGCTCTGCATTGGGACTCCCAATGTTCCTTAGCCAGGCGAACACGCTCAACTCGCTCCATCTGCATCCTCTTCTCCCAGTACTCTGGACAACTGTTGATAGTTCAACAATTCAGCACTGGTAAACCAATCACGAGAGACAGAAAAGTGTTCTTGTTTTCTGTCATGTCTCTGTTCACTGAGAACTAGTCAGGGTGTACACGTACCTATAGCTTAGTAACATGTTCAGCTCATCCAAGTGTACAGCATTAGGAAAGACCCCAGCCTGAAATGAGAATTAGGTCAGTCAGCTAGTCATCCACATATATTTTTCCAGGGAACTGATGAAATTATTTATACCTGTCGACACAAAGGGCACTTTGATTTGTGATGCGCAGACTTCAGCCCATCAACAATCGTCACGGATGCAGCAGAACAACAACACAAGTAGCAAAATATGTGGCCACACGAGAGAGAGACCGGATCAAACATTGTGTCCTGCAAAGAATCGAGAAATTACCTAAAGGGAATTTGTAAGGCTAATTAAATATACCTGGGCTTAGATGTCAGAGGTGCAAACCCACCAAGCAAATTGAACATGTCAAGCTAATGTCAACACGCATAGAATCAAAGAGGCTGCAAGAGAGCGTAGGCTGGTCATCGTCAAATGTGAGGGAACAGTCACCGAAGAGCTCCATCGCGGCCTCGTTGTTCTTGCTCCTTCTCAGGTTCATGTAGAAAGCCATTAGCTCGGACAGCCACGGGGATTGCAGTATCTCAATGTGCAGGCTCTGGGCTTGAGCTTTGAACTCCTGCCCTTGCTTCGAATAATGTATCTGCAAAGTAGATGCTTTTGGTCATTCTTTTAGTTTACTCTCTGATATCCAGCTGTTATTAGAAATGCAAACGTCAGTTAAGGATTCGATAGCTTAAATGCCAGTGTTTTTCACTCTTAAAAGTAAAAAGCAGGACCAAATCCGAGTCTAAGGCCATATATATACCTTGTCATACTTCTTGAGAATTTTCCTCATCGCCACGGCGTTTATAATTGCATATGTAACCAGGTCCTTGCCTTGCTGTATGAGTTGCCCATGGCTCCTGTGACACCTGCTGGTGAACCACATGGCGTACTTCTTGAAACCTGACGCCAGGTGCAGCTCAAGCAGCTTCTTGGCCTTCTCGTTGAAGCAGCCAACGACGGCCGACATCTCGTCGAGAAGGGACGGAAAGAAACTCCCGTCGCACACTGCATAATAGCATTTGTTACTAACAGTTTGTCAAGGAATCGAACCATGGAAGGTAATATAAACGCCACTTGAATGAACTAGAAGAAGTAAGTATTCGCAGTGCCAGCTGAACCGTCCATGGTTTGTTCTTCCTTTTGTCGGCACTTTGCAGAATTTACAAATAAAATTTGCCCCAATGTTGAAGCAGCAGGCAGCTTCTGTGATGTGAATAGAGAGTTGGAGCGGAAGGCACGGAGGTACCAATCACACGAAGCTCCTTGCTAAACCAAAGAACACAGGGGTTGACTCTAAACTGATTGGTTTCTTAATTAATCAAATGCCCTTACGGGCTGGTCTCTGTTTTTTGAACTGATAGTAGAACACGCATGCAGCTATGTCAACTACGTACATGATGGCTCTTTTCTAAAAAAGAAAACTAGTAAGTACATGATGGACAGCACCTAAGTCAACCATGAGATAGTAAAACCACGGTGTAGCTTAGCTACGCACGCAGAATTTGTCAAGCTGATCCGCCGACAGTGACCGGGTTGTGATTCTGTTATAGTAGGTTTGTCATTTTGCCATAGGTGGAATCCGGGAATGTGATCTTATTATTATATTATTATTCAGACACAAGAATAAGAAGAAGAAAAGAAGTCGGGAAATGAAACGTTCGAGACGGAGCACGAGTCGAGCATGGGCGGGTCAGAATTGGCACAAGGAAGGAACTCACAAAGTAGTATAATAATAATAAAAAAAATATGGAACCGAAATGGTCGTGGTTTGTGTTCAAGGAAAAAAGAAATGGTCGTGGCTTTTTCACCTGAGCAATGGCCGGGGCCGCCGGCGTCCGAGGAGGAGGAGGGGGAGGCCGTTTGGTGGTGCGAGGTGAGCTGGGAGCGGCATTTCTTGAGCATCTTCTTGAGGCGTTTGAGCCCCACGCCGGGGAGCTCCTCCTCCTTCGTCCTGATCCGCCTCATGTACGTCTCGTACTTCTTGGTGAACTTCATTGCCGGGCGGGCGGGCGGGCGGGTGGCTAATTCCGCCGTGCGGCAAGACCGCCGGAGCAGAAATGGCCCAGGCTCGTCGGATGTCTCAGCGGAAAGTTTGTGAAATTGGGGGTGGGGTGGGGTGGGCAGGTGGCGAGGGAAGGAATGTGAGGGAGGTCACGGTGCAGATTAGGCAGGAGCACGGGAAAGGAAGAGAAAAGGCAGAGGAAAGGAGCCACGGCTCACGTGGACGTAGGGGAGGGAGGGAGGGGGCGAGAGGAAAGCTTGACGACGCGATTAGGGAAAAACAGAGGCTACTTGCGACGGCAACGGGCGGCATATATCGCCGACGGCCGCGATGGCAGCGCGAGAGAGATTCGCGACGAGACGGCGGGACAATTTGTGTATGTAAAATGATACCGTTCACCCCGGGGGATCGCGTGACTCACGTCCCCCGGTTCACGAAATCAACAGCGTGTCGACTTATACGAGACACGAACGTACATGGGGCCACCACCACAATCTTATCTCCAGGATTGTCTCTTCCATCCTTCCTAAACCAAAAGTCCATGGCACTCACGACTGCTTCTTCCCTACGATGCGCCCTGCTCCTCCCTCGGTGCCCCGCCCCGCTCCTCCCTCGGCGCGCCCCCTGTGTGATGCCCCCGGCTCCTCCCTCTGTGCCGCGCCCTACTCCTTCCTTGGCGCGACGCTCGTCAAGAACTGTCGTCAATCGACACGTCTTTCTTGCAAGCCGGCAGCGGCGACAAAATAACGCTGGCGATGGAAGCTACGCGCAAGCCGGTGGAAAGCTACAGCGACAGCGTCCGTACCTTCGGCGGTGGAGAAAGGCTACCAGCGAAGACGGTACCGGCGGTGGCGTCATTCTACTGCGGTGGCTCGAAAGTCGGCAGCGGTGGTCTCTGTAGCGCCGGAAGCGTCCGTCGCCTCCCTCACTGTGTGTTCCACCGCCCCGCACCGGCGTCGATGGAGCAACGCGCCACCACTCCTCGCCCGGTACCATGGCCGAAACGTTAGCCCTGCCATTGCTACAAGCGTCGGATGCCTGCTACATGTGGTGATGGGCTGCTATAATCCCATAGCGGCTCTGCTACAAGCATCGGACGGGCGCTAAATGCTCCGGTGGTGCTACAAGCCCCTAATGGTCTTGCTACGGTGCTACTCGTGCCAGCGGACTGCTACAAGCTCGCAATGGTGTTGCTACAAGCACCGGTTGGCGGGCGCTACTCGCGTTGGATGCCCTGCTACAAGCTCGTGGCAGACTGCTACTTACTGGCACCTGCTACTCGCCTAACGGACTGCTACAAGCTCGCCAATGGTCTTTGCTACACTGCACCGCGGCGCTGCTACTCGCGTTGGATGCCCCTGCTACAAGCTCGTGGCGACGCTGCTACTCGTGCCTGACGGCCCTGCTACAAGCTCACAACGGTGCTACTACAAGCTCACGGCGGCGCTGCTACTTGTGTCGGATGTCCCTGCTACAAGCTCACGACGGCGCTGCTACGCATGCCCGTCGACGTTGCTGTGCCGAAGAACTGCAAGCTCTGACCGACCGTGTTGCTACCGTAGAGGATGGAGCGGAGGATGTGGGCCTTCCCTACCGCTGTCGATTTTCTGCAGCGAACGCCGGTGAATTCTGCAGGGCGTGCCGCTGCGTCGCGTGCCGTCTTATCTGTCTCCTTCCCCATGCGTGAGAGCGGACGGTTTTTGTTCTGCATTGCCTTGACGGTTCACGGGGCGATGGAGAGAGAGGATGGCGCGATCGGGGCAAATTCATTGATCCCGGTTTGAGGGGATCGGAGGTTTGATCCGGGGACGCGTAGTAGGTCCCTTGTGTATCGTCAGAGGTCGTGGTCGCGGTGCCCCGCTCGTTCTCCTTGGCGTGTCGTTTTTTGCTGTCTTTGCTCCCTGCTTTTACGATGCGTGCCGATCCATGACTCGGTGAGGATATATATTAACAGGATGGATAGATTAGGGTAGGGTATGGCTCCTCATTACGTGCGCAACACAGAACGTACAGCAGGCAAGCTAGGGATAAATTTGGGCCGGGTTTGGTTGGGTCAGACGACCACGTACGACATCGGGGAGAAATGGACGTGGCATGTGGAATGATTGATTGATCGACGGGCAACAAACAGGGCAGTCGGATAACGTACTGTCCGTTCACGGAAGTGTTGCGTTTGTCTACTTCTTCCGTGCTATCGATCTCTGTTGGTGAATATATAAGATGATTTGGGCTTCTGTTAGATGCCAAAGACCGGCTAGGTGGTATCATACCGTGCTAACTGGCTTCTCGGACGAGCTAAAGAGTATTTTTCTCTCTTGCGCTTGAAAAAAATATACTGCACCTCAGAGGAGGGGTTTTTCCTTTTCTAATTATTGTTTATGAATCCAAATAAGGAGTACGATGCAAGGGCACGTCGAGGATGCTGCGGGCGCATGCATGTACATTCCCCTCTTTCCTGCGAACGGATCAGTTGGTGCTTAGGAACGTGCCTAGGAAAATTAATAGATTTTCACTAAATCAGACTTTGGTGGGGAGTTCTTGGTTCTTGAAGATTGGTGAGTCTCGCCTCGGCGGCCGTGGTGGCGAGGAGAGGAGGAAAAGTGCCTTTGTTCGTTGCAGATCTGGAGCTCCGAGTTTGGGGGACACTGGTGCTGTGTCCAGTTGGAGCAATCTCCGGCAACTCGCGTCGCTATCTGAAAACATTTGGCAGCTGCTCCAGTCTTCGGGGAGTTATTCTCCAGCGTTCCTTCGACGGCAGTTTGTCATCCTTGCGTCGGAATCCATGGTTGTAGGGCAGCCTCCCCTCCCTTCGGCGTCGGCGATGCTCATTTCGGGGCGGCGTTTGATCTCGTTAACCTCGGCCAAGATGCCATTACGGAGGCTTGATGGTGTTGTCGTTGTTGGCTCCTCCTCTTGATCCCAAGTGGTTTCGTCCCCGCGATCGTGAGGATGACAGCGGCGCTCGATCTTGATGGAGTTGGAGCTCCGGTTCTTGATTGCGTTTCTTTGATTCTCCGAGGACTGATGTGCTCATTGCAGGGACCTGTCTGTGTCTTTCTTTTCTTCAAGTCTCTTTCTTATGAGAATGAATGCACCAGGTCCTTGGGACCGTTTCCGTTCAAAAAACTTGATATCAGAGTAGCATCTTGTCCTGGGGCACGATCGGAGAAACATCATATTTTAATGTCCTAATACGTGAACATCAGCACGAGTTGACGAGCACACTTAAACAATGCATAGATTGAGCGCGTCAATCGTAAAAGATTGGTTTAGTTTAAGGGAGTACCTAGATCTCAGGCGTCTGAAAACTTGTTATGTCTAAGTCGCTGACATCATCCTACTTTTTTGCTAATTCTGTTCAAACTAGTTGTAACATATAATTTATCTTAATTACCGATTCTGGCAATTCTGTTCATTAAAATCACTGTTATAATTTAGTTGCAACTCATGTGGAAGTTAGTGTTAAAGAATCATGAGATAAATCCGATGAAAGAGATGAGAAACTAGCAAATCCGTTGGTTTAATAACTAACAAAGTCAAAACTTTTCCATCTAAAGCTCGAGGACAATGTCGACGAGATATGAGGCTTTTTAGGGGAACGAGATATGAGGCTGACTCGTAGTATCTCTATAGTCTATGGGCCCTATACTTTTCAAGCAGGCTTCGACGGCAGCGAGGCGTGCATGGAAAAGCGCTTCTTATGCCTGGGTAGCCCACGACGTAGGATGCAAAGCTCCATTCAAGCTCCACGAACCTAATCTATCGTGCAATACCTGGGCTTAGAAAGCAGGCCGGCTGGGAAGGTTCTCTCTTTCTCCTTCTCTTTTTCTGTAACCATAATATTTTCTTATTTTTTCTATTTTATTTAAAAACCCTTTAAAATAGTTTTTAGACAATTAAAATATCAAAAAATTATTCTAAATTTTAATTAAAGAGGAAATATTTATCAAAGAAAATATGGATTGAATAAAAATAATTTTTGGGACCAAAAATATGCATGATGATATCATGGTGATGAAAAAACAAAAACAACATGCAATCTAATATGAAATATTTTTCGGGCGTTATAACTCAACATTACTAACAACAGATCTCATCCTGAGACCCAAGGAAAGACAAGGGGAAGATTTGGTTAAACTACAAAATCTCCTTGCGCCGTATTGATCTTCTCGACACCACTAACAATAAGTTGTTGCCCACATCTTTTGGGATTCATCCGGAGAACGGTCCTATTCAGAAAAGAGGCAAACATATTGTGCAACCCACATGAAAAACTAAGACTTGAAAAGGCAGATAAGAGAAGACTCCAAATTTCGTGAAGTTAAGAAGAGAATAGAATAAAGGTGAGTAATAAAGAAGATCTACTAGGACCTAGCAAACACATTTTTAGCAAAAAAATAATAGTTAGAAGAATCTTATTAGTTGTGTTGGCAATATGAGGTTGGTGGCGTTCATGCGGCACACAACAAATCTCGCACCACTGGTAATTGTTACTGGTGGTGTTCATGCCGTACACCACTAGTAACATGTTTAGTGGTGGTATTCGGTCTATAGGCCACCAATAATGTGCACACCGGTGGCGTCCGGGAACATTAGACACCACTAAAAGTAATTAAGAAATTAAAAATGTCAGCATTTACTAAATACAACAACAATAATATAATAATTAATAGTAAATAAACGAGTCAGTTCACCACACGTTATTAAGAAACAACATTTCAAAACAAGTATCAGAACTAGCTAGCAAGTTGCATCACCATACATGCACTTTACATGTTCTTAATAGACATCTCAAAACAAATTATCACTCGGAGTATGACTACGAATCTAACATCAGTTGGTTATTATGAATGATGATGTCGATGAAGAACATAATCTGAAGGTTACTACGCGAAGTGTTTCTGCCAGTGAGGAGTATGACTTGAACAACTTACAGATTTGCGGCTTGAAGGAAGTTCTTACATCTTATCTTTCCTTGTTGAAGACGATGTGGCTATGTGTCACCGTATTGTACCCAACTGTGTTGACGCCACCTTACTCCAAGACGTACTCCAACCGAGCCTTCTTGAGGAATTTGAAGAGAAGAAACAAACGCTCATGGTAGTTTCTAAGATGCATAAGTTAGATATAGCTTGATGTTAATTACATAGAGCACCATCATATATAGATACAATAAGAAATGAAGGAAAAAATGGTAACTTGGAAACATACCATATTGTGTAGCTCAATATTCGTATTTGTCAAACGAGTGACAAATGACAGTCTGATGAAGGAATTAACTGGAGGAAAGTTATCAATAAGGCACTTCTCCTCAATATATGTAAGGTCGCATCTCTAAGAGAAATTTGTAGAATTCACTGGGTGATCATTATTGCCACCCTCCTCAAAATGGACACCCTCAGTTGAAATAGACGACACTGTTCTTGACCGTAGCGTGCTGTGCGGCGACGGGCGGCCAGTGGCGAGAGTGGGGTCGGCCGAGCAATGAGCGGGCGACATCTGGACAGCCTTGAGACAGGCGGCGGCAGCCAGCGTGCATGCGGCGGGCTGCGAACGCGAGTCAATCTGGCGGCAGGAGCGAGGCAAGCCAGCGAGCAGCGTGCGAGGCCAAGGAAACTGGATCTGGATCTGGGCGTTTCTGGGAAAATAACTGGGCCGGCCGGTACTACCGGTCCACCCGTGCGGTACTACCGGGCCGGCCGGTACTAAATATGTACCTAGCGAGGCAGAAAGAAAACGGCCCGTTTTTAGGCCCGGGCGGTAGTACCGGCCCCACGGGCGGTACTACCGCTTGACCCAAAAACAGACTGATAGGCAAATATTTAAACGACAATAACTTTTGACTGAAAGCTCCGATTGACCCGATTCAAATTGCGTTGGATAGAGCACAAGGGCTTTCCAATAAAAAGTTGAAATATTGATTATCACCAAGTGAGAAAGTATCAAGTAGAATAATGTGATATACCTCACTTGGTGAGAAACCGAAAAGCCGCATAAATCAAAATCGCAACAAGATACAAATGGGAGATCCGATTTTGATGAACAAGAGCTTGTTATGGAGATTACCACAAGCTCTATATTCTCATATGGATAAGACCAAATAATAACCAAAAACGATGATGCAAGTATGCAAGGTTTGAGCTCTCTCCGAGCGATGTGACCGAATTACTCATACGAGCCCTCTTGATAGTGCGGTTATCTATCCTAAACCCGGTATCCTACATACAACAAGATAAGCAAAGGAAAACCTATCAAGATTATACCTTTGACTTGAGCATTCCACTTGAGCTCGATGTGACGATCTTGCCCTTCTCAAGATAGAACGCCTTTCTTAATTCCTCATCATCGACCTCGCATATTGAGCTTGCCCAACATATCTTCTTTGCATTTCATCGACCTTGACACATGCTCCAAGCGATGCCAATGGACAAATCCTACAAGTATAACTTAATACACACATTAGTCCATACAGATTGCCATTAATTACCAAAACCACACATGGGGGCCCAACATGTTCTTTCAGAACGGATGCGGGACAAACTCCTACCATTTGACCGCATACGAGCCATTCAAGAGGAATTGGCGGGGTTCATACTTGATGAGGTCGTCACGCCTGGCGGAGAACTCTTTAGATATCCAAAATAAACGTGTACGGAGATATTATATTATATATATGCTTGAACATGTCTGTCTTGTACTTGATGTTTCAACGTGTACGGAGAATACCACAATAACGATGTTTGTGTATAATAATAGCTGCTTAATTATTCATGTACTCTTATGTACCGATGATGTATGTGTATACCTCTCCCGATCGATCCCTCCCCGTCCCCCGCGCCACAATCCGCCCGAGCAGGCGGCGGATTCTGCGCGGCCGACATTTATGTCGTTTCTGCCTTGATGAGAATCTTTAACACGGTTCATTTACGAACCGGTGTTAAAGGAAACCCTGATGCGGCAGCCCCATCGCCACCCTTTAACAACGATTCGTATAAGAACGGCCCAAGGGAGAAACTCTAACACGAACCCTCAACAACGGTTACATAACGGTGTTAGAGTGTTACTGCCAAAACTCACCGGCGTGACGAGCAACCTGACGAAGAGGAGGCTCCAGGAACCTTGGTGGGCCCTGGTCCCTCGGGCAGCCCGCAAAACTCCGCACATGTCACGGCTTGGTTCGGCGTGCCACACGACCTATACAGTCGGGAAGGTGAAGGATTGCTCGATTGATTTCTGCATGATAAACAAGTATCGTAAAATTCGAGCCGTGGCGGCTCCGGGTTTCCACAGATCGGCTCCCAGAGCCGATTATCCCATGGTTCTGCATTAGATTTACGATAACATGGGGTTTTGCTTTATCATTACAAGTTAAATCGATCCACGATAGTTTAACGTTTTCATCACGTAACTGGAACGTCCTACACGTAGTTGAGCCTGGTATATACAAAAGATGAAGAATACTAACCCTAGAGGAGGCCTAATAACCAACGTAAAGTTTAATTACCGGAACAACTTCTCTAGAACTAGTAAGCCACGTCTTTACGTACTACTGGATCGTTCAACCCGTTTGTAAGGCCTGACTACGTAGATATCAAACTAAACCTTGGTGAGCAAGGCACAACCATAACAGATCGAAACAACTAAGTAAAGATCAAGCAAGATGCTACCCTCGCACTTGGGAAAAGGTGCAAAGGTAGCGAGATAACTAGAGGCAGCATATCTTAAGCAATTATAGCGAAAAAACACCGATGCTAGCCTCAACAAATCCATGATAGTAGTGTTACTGCGCCATCAACAAGGCTTGATGCGAGTAACACTAAATAACGCATAAGTAAAACACGCCTAGATCGCAAGATGCGATCTAGGCGCATAACACTACCCGAAAGAAACCCTAGAAACAAGGGGTGGCGATGCGCCGAGATTGTGTTTGTTGTGAGCGTGATTGTCCTCCTTTCGATAACCTTAGGTACATATTTATAGTCAGGAGACTCTCTACTTTTGGAATAACTCTACAACTCTATCTTTACCTAAACAAACGAAACCTAAACTGAAGCGAAACCTACTATGATACAAGATACACGGGCAATTTAGCCCAAATCCACGCACTAGGCGATCCAACAACATGTTGAATATATGCATCTTCCAAGCCCATCTTGATCACGGCCCATCTTCTTCTTTGGCCAAAATATGGCGATAACATGCCCCTGGTTTTGGCAATAATAATTCCAAAACCACTCTGATATTTTTTTCTTCCTCTTTTTTGTATCGGGTTGCGTTGTGACAAATCGTTGCGAAACGGATCGTCACGCCACCCCTTCATCATGATGCCTGTCTTCTCAACTCCTTAGCGATTGCATGATTTGTGATTTTGGCGGCATATTAGGAAACCGCTATGGCATTGAACGTCACTCCACTATTCCCTTATTTAAATTAAATCGGCGATTCGGTCCCCATCTTCCTCCGATGGCAGAAACCCTCTTCCTCCGAAAAAAACCCTCTTTCTCCGCCATGGCCTCCTCGCTTCCTCGCTGTCCTCCCACGCCTCCAACTCAATGGCGGCCGAGCCGGCCGAGCACCCGCCGATAACGGCGTACAACACTCGCCCCACAATGGTGGGGCGAGAGGGTTGGACTTCGCCCGTTGGTCGGAGACGGCGCGTCACGGCCGGCGAAGAAGACCGAGTTCCTTGCGATTGGGAGCGGAGGCGACGGCGATGGCGCCATGTCACGGCGGCGTCGACTCCTCCGAAGGAGGAGGAAGGAGGACACCTCCTCCGAGGAATACCGGCGGTGAAGTACTTCCGCACGGGTCCGGTGAGGACAAGCGGCAGCGAGGACGAGAAGGCTCTGCTGGCTTCTTCAGCAGCGGCAAGATGACGCCGATGGCGATCTTGAGATAGCGCACAAGGCGGCGGCGGCGGCGTGACGACCTCGGCCTAGATTAGGAACCGAGCAATAGTAGTAGTAGCAATAAGCCCCCCTTTTGTAATCAATCAGCTTTTTGTAAGCAACCAGCTTTTGAATGAATGAAAAATTTGTTCTCTCGAAGATTGCTTTTGTCGCCCCAATTTTGCTGATAACTTAAAATAAGTCGATGCTCCAGAAGCCGATAACAACGTATCGGCTTTCACCTTGTTACGTTCATACGATCCAAGCCACGACTCAAAGAGCCGATGCACATCGGCTTTCCAACGTTGACAAGGTCAAAACTTGGTCGCATACCTAGGCAAACTCAAGCGGCCATTTTCCGACTTCAAATGGTAACTGCGACCTTCTTCAAAAAGAGCGACCAGATCTCCAATTGCCATCGAAATCGTGCCACGAACAAGCAGCGATGTGAGCAAGGAGGAATATGACGAAGCCGAGAAGCCGAGATCGCCGAGGAGGATCGTGTCCGTGCTGACGCACTCCATGCCTTTGAAGCATTTCTTCAGTAGCTCGTATGTGTAAACTGGCACCTGTTTTTGACATGTGTGAACCTCTAGAGTCGATGACCGTGCATCGGCTATATTTTTTTTTCTTTTATTCGGCCGATTTTCGATCACCCACATTCTTGTCCAACATCTCACGTGCTTTTTACAGCCGATTTCATGTATCGGCCCCATGTTTTATCATCCATCATCCCACATGCTTGGGAAATATTTCTTGAGATGTTGACCGTTGACCGCCACTGGGAATTTCACGTCGTCCATCTCCTCAAGCATGTATGCGTTTCCTCTTAAAACTTGATCGACCCTCTACGGCCCGTGCCAATTTGGAGGCCATTTACCATATGTTGCATCCTTAGTCCCTAATGGCAACACGGCTTCCCCTACAAGATCACCAACGTGGAACTCCTTTGGCCTCACTTTCTTGTTGTATGCACGAGCTACCTTGGCCTTGTTCTCTTTGATCTTCTCAGCGACCACACTGAGCTCGGTTAAATCCTCAACCGTCACTCATCGAGGTTGCATATTCTTCGATTGTTAGATTGTCTGAAAAGTGACACGTCTCGATCCGGTAGTGATTTCCCGGCAATCTGACTTCTTGTCCATATACTAGATGGTATGGCGAGGTTTTAATCGCCCCATGGCATGACATGCGATAAGCCCACAATGCCTCGACAAAACCTCGTGCCAGCGCCTAGGGTGCTCATCGACTTTTCTCTTGATCGACTTGATGAGGCTCGGTTGGATGCTTGACTTGCCCATTCGCTGAGCATAGTATGGAGATGACCTAATCGACGATCCCGTGTCCTCGCAGAACTTTCTAAACTCTTGAGAAATAAAGACCGAACCTCCATCGGTCGTGATAGTTTGGGAATCCCGAATCTATGGATGACATGTTCTTTCACAAAA
Organism: Avena longiglumis; assembly: GCA_030063025.1. Taxonomy (NCBI): domain Eukaryota; kingdom Viridiplantae; phylum Streptophyta; class Magnoliopsida; order Poales; family Poaceae; genus Avena; species Avena longiglumis. The sequence goes on from CP125976.1 coordinate 95,423,626, forward strand.
TTGATAACATCCTTTGAGTTTCTTGATTTCATCGGGACAGCCTCCACCCATTTAGTGAAATAATCGTGATGGCCAAAATCCACATGTGGCCTTTGCTTGATGGAGGATTGATTTTGCGATCATATCCATGCCCCAACCTCGGAATGGCCAAGGCTTGATGATGGGGTTCATTCTTGTGGTACCATCTGAATTTTCCCAAATTTCGACATGCTTGACACCCTTGTAGTAGTTGAAACAGTCCTCAAGCATGGTGGGCCAATAAAACCACGATCGCTGATCAACCATTTCATCTTGTGAGCGATTGGTGAGTTCCACAGCGCCTTGTGTACCTCGTGTAGGAGCCGATTGGCCTCGGCTCCCCGGACATTTGAGCAATAACCCTTCCAGTCCTGTAAAACATGTCATCCCCAATAAGCACATACTTCATGGCCTTGTACCTTATCCGTTTAGGTGCCCCGAGAATCCTTCAAGTAATTGAAGATATCGGCTCTCCGATCGTCGACTTCGAGGCATGCGAACATCGGCTCCCTGCTACATCCTTGTATGAAGCCATTGTGCAAGATCATTTGCCTCTATGTTCGACGCGGGATCCGGTGAAGTTTATGTCTGGAAGCTGCGTCATCGACTCACGGCGATTACAACCATAATGGGAAGAGGACTCGCTCACACTTGTACTCCTCCGTGAGTTGGGAAATCACCAACTTGGAGTCTCCAAAAATTTCCACGCTTGCTCCCGGCCGAGTAACTCCATCCTGCGTATCGCCTCGTACTCGGCGACATTGTTGGTGCGAGAGGTAGACAATCGATGGAGAAGGAAAATGTTGCCCCAGGCGACAGTAAAATGCCGATGCCGCAACCATCGTCACAAACCGATCCATCGAAAAACATAGCCCACGCTCTTATAGCGGTCTTTGCTATGTTAGTGTTGATCCTTTCGGCGATAAGGTCGGCCAATGCATCCCTTAAGCGCTTTGCGGGTTGATACCGGATGTCAAACTCGATAATGCAAACATCCATTTGCCCGATCGGCCTTTCGGCATAGGAGCGGCATGTGCTTTATGACGTCGATTTGCATATGATGATGATCTCTGGCGATAGCAAAATGTGGCGCAACTTGATGCGATTGAAAAGCGGTGAGGCACAACTTATCGATATCAGGATACCTTGTCTCTGCGTCCATCATCCTTCTGCTTATGTAAAATACGACTCGCTCCAGCCCATCATAAACTTGCACCACCACCGAGGCGATGGACGTGTCGGCTACTGACAAGTAAATGTAAAACGGTCTGTCCGGCTGGGGTGGAACCAACACTGGCGGCTTTGTCAAATATTCTTTGATCTCGTCGAAGGCTCGTTGTTGTTCTGCCCCCCAGCGGAATTCCTCGTCAGATTTAATTTTCACCAGTCCCATGAACGGTTCTATTCTTCCTGATAGATTGGAGATGAATCTTCTGACGAAGTTGATCTTAGATGAGAGATAGTTCTTTCTTTGTGGTAGGTGGCTTCATTGTCCGTCTTGCCTCGACTTTTCGGCCGATCTCAATTCCTTGTTCATGTACCAAAACCCAAGAAGCGGCCGTAGTCACCCGAGCACACTTCTTCTTGGATTCATCCAGAGCTTAATTTTCTTGTTCGGTCGAGCAGCGTTGAAGATCGTCCAAGTGTCCGTGCAAGCGGACTTGACCACCACGTCATCGATGTAAATTTCCACCAACTTGCCGATCGGATCATGGAAAATGTAATTCATGGCTCTTTGGTGCGTGGCGTAGGCATTCTTGATCCGAGCGTCATGACTACATACTCGAACAACCCATCGAACTGGGACTCGAGCGCCGTCTTGTGTATGTCTTCGAGCCATAAAATTTGGTTGTAACCGGCATTGCCATCCATGAAGCTCAAGATCTTATGACCCGGTAGCTGCGTTGATTAACGTTTACGCCAGCGGCATCGGATACTCATCCTTTGGGGTAGCTGTTGAGATCCCGAAAATCTATAGCAACACGCCAGCGGCCATCCTTTTCTCTGGTGCGATACTAGAAATCCATTCATACCTGCGGGGCTGATTAACTTGGTCAACATTTTCTCGACCTCCTTCTTGACTTCTTCCGAATTTCGGCCTTCATCGTGCAGTGGCTGCTGGAGCGGCCTAAATCCCTTTTAAGCGGTAGTCGATGCTCAATGATGCTCTGTCTAACCAGGCATTTCTATGTAGTCGGTGAGCGATGCGGATATTTTTCAACAGGCTATCATCGGACCCAGACTCGGATCTAACTTCTTGGCGATAAATGTTGGTCGTGGCTTATCCCCGGGACCAATGTCGATCTCTTCTAGTTCATCGGGATGTAAACCCATACCCTAGCTTTCTCACACTGTCAAATCGATGGTAAACAGGCAAGCAGTAGGTGAGGTAACAAAAATAATTTGGGCGATTGCTGAATCGGCCCCCTTGATTGCATTAGTCAAGGATGGTTTACACCTTATTGTTTTACAATGGCGGGGCATCTCCACCTTTCGACTACGTGATCCGCTTGTCGTATGATTGGTGCTTTTTATTTTTTGTGGCCGATCGCGAGGATCGGCCGTACCACGTCCGATCGTGGACTTTGCTACTCTGTCAGGCCAGTGGATAAGACCAGCCTCACCCCGTTTTTTGTAGCTTCAATGCGCTCACGGTGTCGGGCTGATTCGAGATCGGCTCTTGGTCTTACGCTTCCCAGACGTTCATGCCAGCTATGGAGATCTCGATAGAATCATCTGCATGGATGACCTCCACTTCATCTCCATCCCATTGTATTAGGCTTTGGTGCATTGTGGACGGAATCTGGCGATTCGCGTGAATCAATCTCTCCCTAGCAAGACATCGTAGGTGCTTTTGTCCACGACAAAAATAGCGTGGGTATGGTTTTCACCTTTGTCGGATCCACGTTCGATCGCCTTGCGTTTCCAATCGACCGTTGAAGTCGCTTAACGTGGCGTTGGTTTTGATCGGATCTGCGGTGGGCGTCCCAAGCGTCGTAGCATGGAGTATGGCATGATATTGCCCGCTCGGTGTCCACCAACATCTTGGCGACGGTTGCCCATTGATGTAACCTCGTGAGTGCAGGGCTTTCGGATGTTTGTAACCCTTCTCACGTGGCCTCTCAAAGATAACTTTTCGTGGGCCGCGATCGGCTGTGCCCTTGGTAGCTCATTGGTTCTTGGCGGCGAAATTCGGCGGAAGTATGAACACCATGTTTGTGCGGCCGATCGTACATCGGCTTTTACTTGGTTTAGGCGCCACTCTTTCCTTGTCGGGCGGTCTTCCGTTTCCAAGGTCGCCTAATTTTGACGGCGGATCGGTCGCGCTTTCTTTAAAGCGTGGAATCTGCCTTTAGCTTCCTCCAAATTCTGCGCAGCTGCACTCTCGCTTTTGGGTATGTCTCGAGTCCGTCGGGACACCACCTTGGCGGTGATATCATCTTCTTTTGTCATCCCTTGGCTTCTCGAGGCCCTTTGCTCGGCGGACTCCTATGCAGCTCGAGGTGGGAGAGGCCCTAGGCGTTTGAACACGAAACTAGCCTCTTGTCCTCCTTCGCTGTCCGCATTCGGGCGGTTGTCGTAGGTAATCGGCTCATTCCGTGTCCCAGCAATACTTGAAGAAGGACAACCCCAATGTTTGTGCGCCTTCCTTTTCTTGGCGGTCCCCTAGCGAGGTGCTCATATCCCTCATCGTCTCCATCGCGGCGCCATTGGTCATCTTGGCGCTCATACTTGTTAAGGATATCGTGGAATGTGGCTTCCGATACCGCACTTTCCTCACTGTTCCTGTTAAATCTGCTTTGTCATTGTGGATGGGCGGTCGCATGGACCAACCTCCTTTCTTTCTTTGCCCGAGCGACCACCTTCCTCCTTATGCGTGTCATGGTGGTACCCGGACCTGCCATATTAACACCGAGCGAAAAATCCGATTGGCGCCTCGCGGGCTTGTGATTCTACCATGTTGGCCTTGGAAATGGGTTTGTGTCCACTTTCATGGCGAACTGCCAAGGATCGACGGCCTTGTTCTATCGCCATTTGGATTTGGCGGCGTAGCTCTTGCAATCATTGGTGGTGTGAGTGAGCAGTGATGCCACTTGCGGTATGGTCTCCGTTCATTTCTCACGAGGGATTTTATGGCCTTGGGTAACCTCGGTGCTTCTCTTTCGAGAATAAATCGAATATCTGCTCGGCTTTGCTCACGTCGAAGTCGAACCCTTTTGCCCTTCTTTGTTTCACCCATTTGCGGATCAGGATCGCCCCAGAGCCCATTCAGCCACGGCCACCTCTGGTCTTGTGTAGGATCATCTTCTTACATGTCGACCAGGCCTATCGGACGCTTGAACTTGTCTTAGTATAACTTCGGTGGCTGTTCATACATCATCGTTTACGGGCCATGTCGCCAATGAGTTGTACTCTACTTGAAAGCGGATCCTTGATGGGTCTTGAGAGACCCAACACGCTAGCTCATTGCTTCCTTCTCGATTAAACGATGAGTAACATCGGTTCTTAGCGGTCTGAAGCCGGATGTACTCGTCTCTGTTTCTCCCTTCTGCCTTTTGTGCAGTCTGCAATGCCGCCTCGGTAGCCTCTGAATGATATTGGATGGAACTGCTCTTCCGGTTGCTTCCAGTGAATCGAATCGGTGGCGAGGTGTACCACCCAAAAGCTGGTCTGTCGATTGCGCAAAAACCTTCACGCATCGATCCGATGCGAAATTATGCCTAGCTGTGCGGTATCGGCTTACGTGCTCGATCGAGCTCGACCCTTCGACCCGCTAAACCTTGAGAACTCGGGGGCCGATACTTGGGTGGCGCGGAATCGGATCAAACTTCGTTGAATGCGGCTTTGAATAGCGATTGTCCTTCTCTTGACGCGAAGCTGGTCTCTCAAGATGGTGATTTGCTCCTTTGTTTGAGCAGGGCTAGATTCTCATGACTTGTTCGATGGCATACTTGTCTAGCCGCTTTGTTTGTCGGCGTCCATCCCGGACATCGCTGCTCGAACGCCGCTCACGGAGCTCACGCCCAGAACCCCCGTAGAAACTCCTGCGGTTGCAATCTGGTTGGTGCGTGGCAGGTTGTTGCAGTCCGGCACGTAGGTGCATATATATCCGTGTGGGATTTCCTTAGGTGGCTCAAACAGGAATTGGAAATCGCCTGGGTCGCCTCCAGCCTTATAGACGACGTACGCCGCTGCTCCTGGTGGCTCTGGAGCTGCAAGCGTGAATGGCAGCTGTGGCCTAGTCTGGAGCGGTCTTTCTCCCTGGTGAGTCCCTAAAGTAGGCCCCGACGAATCGATGTTTCATGATTTCTGAACTACGCGAACCGCGACCGCTCAGCGTTCACGGGCTCTCGGAATGGCGGTGCGAGAATGAGACACCATGTAGTTGACTTCACTGTCGTGAGCTCGTGCTCTCCTCCGAAGAACAGGCAGATCCACCTCATCAAGAGCACCCTGGGAGAACCCCTCCACTTGATGCCATGCTTACGGGTCCTCTCAAAAGAGCCGATGAGATTGGCTTCAAGATTTCTGATCTCGTCGCCGCCGCCTTGTGCTCCTCGAGCTGTAAATGCGTGGCGGTCTGCATTCTCCATCGCAGCGTCGGATGTTGGCGTGAAGGCGTTTTGAAGGTCCCACCGGCGTGCGAATGTGTTGCTGCCAAAACTCACCGGCGAGCAGCGAGCAACACGAGCCGGGAGGCTCCAGGCCTGGTGGGCCCTGGTCCCTCGAACGGCCGCAAAACTCCGGCACACGTCACGGCTTGGTTCGAGGCGTGCCACGACCTATACCTGGGGAAGGTGAAGGAGTGCTCCGATTGATTTCTGCATGATAAACAAGTATCGTAAAATTCGAGCCGTGACCGGCTCCGAGTTTCCACAGAATCGGCTCCCGAGCCGATTATCCCATTGCATTAGATTTACGATAACATGGGGTTTTGCTTTATCATTACAAGTTAAATCGATCCACGACGGTTTAACGTTTCACCACGTAATCGGGCGTCCTACACGTAATTGAGCCTGGTATATACAAAAGATGAAGAATACTAACCCTAGAGGAGGCCTAATAACCAACGTAAAGTTTAATTACCGGAACAACTTCTCTAGAACTAGTAAGCCACGTCTTTACGTACTACTGGATCGTTCAACCCGTTTGTAGGCCTGACTACGTAGATATCAAACTAAACCTTGGTGAGCAAGGCACAACCATAACAGATCGAAACAACTAAGTAAAGATCAAGCAAGATGCTACCCTCGCACTTGGGAAAAGGTGCAAAGGTAGCGAGATAACTAGAGGCAGCATATCTTAAGCAATTATAGCGAAAAAACACCGATGCTAGCCTCAACAAATCCATGATAGTAGTGTTACTCGCCATCAACAAGGCTTCAGTACGAGTAACACTAAATAACGCATAAGTAAAAACACTGCCTAGATCGCAAGATGCGATCTAGGCGACATAACTCTACGAAAGAAACCCTAGAAACAAGGGGTGGCGATCTTGAGATTGTGTTTGTTGTGAACGTGATTGTCCTCCTTTCTTCGATAACCTTAGGTACATATTTATAGTCCGGAGACTCTCTACTTTTGGAATAACTCTACAACTCTATCTTTACCTAAACTGAAACGAAACCTAAACTGAAACGAAACCTACTATGATACAAGATACACGGGCAATTTAGCCCAAATCCACGCACTAGGCCGATCCAACAACACGTTGAATATATGCATCTTCCAAGCCCATCTTGATCACGGCCCATCTTCTTCTTTGGCCAAAATATGGCGATAACATAGAGGCCTCTCCGAACTAGTGTTAGAGGCCTACCTGTGCACTAGTGAACCCATTCTCTTAATGTTAGAGCCGAATTTAGCGTACTGTTTACCGGTTCCTATATTTTTGCTCCTCTAAACTTCGATCGCCGGATTCTATCCCCTTTATTTAGGCTCCTAAATTTAAACTTTGTCTAGACACTTGATCAAATACATTGCAATAAAACTAAAACACATCAAAATCAAACTAAAACACTTAGTTCATACACACATTGCATAGTTCATACATAGATTCTAACACTAGGATGATCGCTGGTGTCGGTGTCCATCGCAGAAACCCTAGCTACGACGTCGAGCGTCGGTGTCGATGCTTGCCAAGGTTGTCGAGACACATCGAAGCTGATGGTGGAGTCGGTGTTGCTATCACCGAGGTCGATGACCCCCTACGCTAGCATCGAGGAAGACACAGCCGCGTTGCGGAGGAAGAAGGCCATGCCAACATGGAGGAAGAGGTGAGGGCGCGACGTGCGGCATACTCCTCGTAGCGTGGCCTCATAGCAGCGGTCAGATTCTGGCGGAGCTCCGCCATGTACCGCCGCCGGCGGCCTTGATCCGCTCCCGCCTCTCGGTCCTCCGGCGATCGCGCGGCCGCCATAGCGGGAGGAAAAGAGCTCCGGGACCTTGTCGGGCTGGCCTAGGGGGAAGTTGAGAGGACCGCAATCGTTGCCGTAGAGCTCGGCGTTCTTGATGTCGTGCGCCCACGCCGCCTGCCGCGCTGATTGGAAGGTTCCAAGCTAGTGGTGACGGCCCGTGTTGCGGTCGGTGATTTCGATGACCCAGATCCCCCACTATCGTTGTCACACGCCGTGGTAATGTTTGTCGGCGGCGGTGGGATGTCTGGTGACCTCGATCTCCGACCACGGGCGCCGCCGAATGACGCCTTCTGGTGGCGGCGGCGACCTGCGGTTCGATCCGGCCATCTCCGACGGGTTCGGGTGGAAGGAAAAGCAGTGGGGAGCAGAACGGCGGCGACGGAGAAGAGCGGTGGAGTTTTTCGCATCGGCCACGGGGAGGAACAAATATGAGAGAGAGAGAGAGAGCCGAAATATTTGGGGCCGGATTCCTATATTTGCTTCTCTAGAGCCTTGTAGGGGGTTTAGTTAGGTGCTACTTCGACCGTTAAAGGAGCAAATATGCTTATCCGGCCGCTGTAAAGGGATGGGTTAAAAATGCTTTTGGGTGTAGTGCGAGATGGAGCTTGCATGTCATTCCTTCCTAAGGCTGGTCATACAGGTAGTATCATACTACTAGTATCATTCATATAATATTAGTGTATGATACTATTTTCATAGTGCATGGTATCGTATGATATTATCATACTATTACTATATTTAATGAATTATAGAATCTCAATACAAAAATTATGTATAAGATTTATTTGTATGAGGATTTTCTAGTTTTACGTGCTATGATACGGTATCTACCTATGATACTCTAACCATCTTTTTTTTTATTAATTGTTGTGTCGCATCAGATTTTGCCAACATGACATGCATGATACTAACTATGATACTCCCACTAAGACCAGCCTAAGGTGTTGCTTTCGAAGAATCTTTCCCGCTGACCACGTGTTGTTAATGACGGTGCATGCTTTCCGTTGTATTTTGTTTGTGTGCATTCTATGATGTCTTGATTATTTCTTGACACGGTTACGATTGGAGATTCTCGGTATACTTGCTATCAACTTGATGTTAATATATTACTTTGTATCTCGAACCCAGTTTGTGGCAGTGCAACCGTTGTTGTTTATAGAGACAACCATAATTTCAAAGTGGGACCCACTCCGTGCCCCTAAGCTGCTTGTCATCAGATCCCATCACAGCTCTAAGTTTAGTTTGTATGACCGTTTCTAGTTTCTTCATAATTAAGTTTGTTCGAAAAAAAGTTTCTTAATTTGTTGATGTTGTCAACGTCGCTTAGAGACATGTTTCTTCAGCAGAGAGTTTGGATGCTCGGTAGCTAGAACAACCGATGCCATAGCGTCGAGGTTCGCACATGATCTGGTATGGCGGCGGCGTTCGCACACTATTTACTTGTTGAAAGCATCACGGGGATTACTCTCACGGTACAAACACATGATCTGGCCTTCGGTTGTTGGATGCAGTGCGACGCCGAAGCTTGCATGTTGTTCTCTTTCTGGAGGTGTTGGTTTCTTAGAATCTTTCTTGCTGTCCATGTTTTGTTAGTGACGGCGGATGTTTCCAGTTCATAGCTTATTACTAGTGGAAAACGGGCCTATTGTCCCGATTTCTAAGGGTTTTAGTCCCAGTTGCATAATTGAGACGGGGCAATCGGGACTAAAACTATCCCCCTCCCCTCTTAGTCTCGGTTATGCTGCGAACCGGAACTAAAGGGCATCCACGTGGCCGTCAGGATCGTTATTTTTCCGCTGTGGCTGCATTTTAGATACTTAGTTGTGCCGTGACAGAGAATTTATTTTGTATTTTTTCTATTTATTTATTTCCTATTTATTGTTTTTATTTTCTAACCAATATCATCAGCGGTCTCATCTGATGCCCGTTCTTCACATCCTTACTCTTCATCGTCTTCTATTGCAGTATCACCGTATTCAGAGAATATAGGATAGCTGTTATCATCGCCTCTTCTTCATTGTCTTTTATCATAACCTCCTTTCTTCGTGCTTGGTCCGACAATTATAGATGGGCATGAAACCTTTTCAAACAAGGTGGCCGCGAATGATTTTCGAGGAAGAGTACTCCTTGTCGTTCCGATATTTAACACATGGACAACTCATGAAACCATTCTCCTTGTTTGCCTTAGACACATCGATAAATTTATCCACGCACTTAATATACTCAGACTCACGTCGGTCACCGTACATTTATTCTCGCCTGTTCATCTGCATCATATAATTAAATTTATCAAAAACCATTACAAAACATCATGAATAGTGAAATGACCACTTTATATCGACACATGCATTGTATCAATGACAGATGAAAAGATAAGGTTGCTAACCTCGATCGAGGAGAAAAGAAAGAGAAGAAAGCTCAAGTATGGCTCGGGCACCTCATATCATTTTTGTTTTGTCTGAAACCAAACGGCATCATTCCCTCAGGCATTTCATCGAACACCTTACGTGCATAGAGAAAAAACTAGCACACACATCTCACACCTTCCACCAAGAAAAATAGAGGGAAGGAGAGGGCTGGATGTATATTTATAGACAGACTATTGGTCTCGGTATGCGACAGGACATGAGGCCTGCCGCATACCTTTAGTCCCCGTTTGGGCTCCCAAGCGACGCTCTGGCCGCTAGAATCGGGATGAATGCGAGCATTAGTTTCGGTTCGTGGTGTGACCGGAACAAATGATCCGGACGCTTTCGAACGAAAGGCATGTTTTCTACTAGTGGCTTGTTCTCTTGATTATTTCATGACACGCAAACTAGAGAAAAGGCTATAGGAGACATGCTTATGCGAGGCACATTTAGACCATATGCGCCTCCTATAAAATAGGCGAGGCACACTCCTTATCCATGCGCCTCTAGTATAAAAATAGGCGAGGCACATATGATAAGAATGTGCCTCCTATAATCCCTGTACGGACGAAATCTAGCAGCCCCATATTATGCGAGGGCATTCTAGTCATATGCGCCTCCTATATATATCAGATAGGAGTAGTTTGACCTCCTATATATCGGATACTGAATATTCGCAGAGTGAAAACGCACACGATTTTTTTGGGCGACAAGTATATATTATGCAATACGGTTGTGACTGGAGAAGTCTCGTGTACTTTCTATCAACTTGATATTAATTAATATATTACTCTGTATCGAAATCAATTTATGGCAGGATACATAGTGAGGGTATTATAAATGGTATCATAATATGATACCCATGTAACTAGAAATTTTAATCATAAATGCAATATTATACACAAGTTTGCATCGAGATTCTATAATAATTAAATACAATAATGTTATGATACTATTAGATGATATCATGCACTATAAAGATAGTATCATACATTTGTTACTCCCACTACGAGGCTGGTCATAGTGGGGAGTATCATATTACTAGTATCATGCATATGTACTAGATTATAATACTACTCATATAGTGCTTAGTATTATCTAGTTGTATCATAGTCTCATGGTATTTAATTATTTATAGATTCTCAATGCAATTTGATGTATAAGATGTGTTTGACATTAAATTTTCTTGTTACATGCGCTATGATATAGTATCATATTGATACCACTAGCATCTATTTTTTATTAATTATTATACCACATCATTATTTTGTCAAGGTGGCATACATAATACTAGTATCCCTTTTGCTAACTCTCGGTTAGCCGAGAATTTCTTTAGCTCTCGATCGAAGCCATCGGTGGTTTGATTTTTTGTCGCTTAGATCGAGCCAATTTTTCCTGTCTCGTTTTCTTGTTGGGTAGGTCCGTTTGGCTGTAGTTTGTGGGCTTCTATTTTATTGTTGCGCTGCCAGAGTAACGGCCTCGATTTTTTGTGAAGGAGGGCTGAACTGTTGCTAGTAATAGGGGCTCGATTTTTTGTGAAGGAGGGCTGAGTTCAGTTTGTATGGCCCTCTCTAGTTTCTTCATAATTTGTTGACGTTGTCAACATCGATTAGTGGCACGTTTTTTTCAGCAGACTTTGGATGCTCGGTAGCTAGAGAAGAACCGATGCCACATTGCCATAGCGTCATGCTAAGCTCCACCCAACCAAGCAGGCACGCTTGGCCACCGTTCGACGACGTACGCAGATTCCAGGGCATGAATATGCATCGGTGCATTTTACAGGTGGAGGCGCTCACGTGAACGCAGCGTACTGTTCCATGCGCGGCACCGCTTGCCTCCGCGTAACTGTTCACGCGTCCGCGTGTGCTTGCCGCGCGCATAACTTTGCAAACTGGCCGATTCTACTTGTATCGTATGTACGCAGTTATGCCGCGGGTTCACACGCGGCCCTAGTAGCTACTACTCCGTAGAACTGAGCTTTCGGCTGAGCATAACATGGATCCACCACCGTCCACCGGCTAACTTTCGCGGCCGGCCGCCACTAGCTCAGCCCGCACTAGCCAGTTTCTGTAGTCGCTCAGAATCTTGGTCGCCGTCGCCGTCGCCCTCGACGTCGAAAGGGGGCAGACGGAATTGGCATACGGATTCCCCAAGCACGCGGACCCCCCGTGGCCATCCTCCATCGAATCGGCAACTCGTTTCATTTGCCGGCCAGCTAGCCACGTGAAGGCCCTCGTGCGTAGCCCTGTGTGCCGCGTGCGGCGGCGGCGGCGTCTCCGGCCACGGAAACAGTATATTAGTTATTGGCAGCGTCAGCAGCAACAGTGACCCGGTCGATGCTGTATCAAAAGATATCTATGTTGTGTATAACTTTTGGAGTGTTATGCTTATGCACGCCTTGCAAGAAGAAGCATGGATTCGGAAGATTAACGTGAGTGGAGAATTTTAATGTAACATGGTGGACAATTCGTCAATCTTTCAATTCATACAAATGACCTGCAAACTCTCTTCGTCTCTGCCTCCCGGGCAACTACGGACAACCCCCTTCCCCCCACCCACCACTACAACCACACCCCCCATGCGCCGCCACCTAGAAAAGGCCATCTTCGCCACCCCGTTCACCTTGCTGCTGCCCGAGGAGGCCGCCGGCGGTGGGGTGCCCCCAATAAAGCCCCCCCTAGGAGTTTTTCGCCCCTTTTCTTGGCCCCAACAATTTGTGCAGCTGCCTTGTGCAACCTCGACTGGTTGGCCCTAGACTGGATCAGGAGGGATCCCCATCAATTGTTGGTGAGGTGTGTTATTTTGTAGAGTCTACTTTAAACCTTGGAAAATACATTGAAATGATGATGAGAATAACAGAAGAAGGAAAAATAGAGTTCAGAGGGTGGTAATAAAGAAGAGAAAAATGCACATATTGAGAAAAGTGCATGAAATAAATAAATAAAAATGTTATAAATAAAGACACCAATCACTAGTACACACTCATTACTTAGAGACGGTTTACCTCTAAAACAGAAACAACCATGTTCGTTCAGCAACCTCAAGCGGTCCGTCTCAGGCGGTTAGAAATGAACATCGTCTAGTACTACATTCTTCTCAGCTGATCTTTAAAACAAAACATCTCTATGAGTCATGCGGCCCGCCTCCTAGCTAGCTCACCCACTCTAGAGAGTAGGTTGTTTTGTTATTATGTCTTTTCTTTCTTTTTAGTTGAACTATATCCTTTTAAATGCATATGTATAATATTTATATTTTTGTTTTGTTTTTGTTTTGAGTTTTTTATTTTCTGCAAGATTTTGTTGGGGATTGCCGTTGGGTGCACTGGTCACCCAACTGGACACATTGAGGACATGGTCCTATAGCCTGTTCGCCAACCACTGCAAACAAACCGATTCAGACACTTCTTTGTATCCGAAATGCGGGTCATCGTTTGGAGATGCCTGCTTTACAGTTTATCTCTAGGGTTCAGGTTATGTGTTAAAATGTAGTAGAATTGTTGTGGATTTTGTACGCCCTCTCTTGAAGTTGTGGTTCTGAGTTAACCACTAGTGGGAAAATAATCACTCAAAATCTCCTTTTGAGTTGCTGACGTATAGTGTCCTCACCATTTGTCAAGAGCATACTGGTCCAGTAAAAGGGTATAATTCACCGAGTATGCGGAACACATAGTACTATAGTGTACGTTGTTCTCGCTATATATATATAGGTAAAATGACTATATATAAATATATATATGCCTTAAAAGGAATTGAACCAACATAATGTACTCAGTCTGCATGGCTTTTCGTCGTGTATATTGATTCATCCTCACCCTCAATCTTTGATGAAAGAAGCTCCTTGCTGCTAGTAGTGCATGTACGACATGCCCGGCCTGGCGACCTCCATTGATCCGCCTATATAAGCACACTCACCACCCGGCCCCAACACCACCTCCAAAACAATAAAAACAGCTAGAGATCGATCGGTCTAGAACCTGGTAGCTAGCTAGCTTTCCAAGTTAGGCAAAAGAAAAAACTATACTCAAGATGTCGGCAGGAGGCGTGTGGGTGTTCAAGAACGGGACGATGGAGCTGGATCACGAGGCGGGGGCGGCGACGAAGAAGGCGCTGGTGTACGTGCCGGCTAACGAGACGATGCGGTCGCTGGAGATGCTGGAGCGGCGGCTGGGGTCGCTGGGGTGGGAGCGCTACTACGAGGACCTCGCCATCGTGCAGCTCCACAAGCGCGACGGCAGCATCGATCTCATCTCCGTCCCGCGCGACTTCTCAAGGCTCCGCTCCACCCACATGTACGACATCGTCGTCAAGAACCGCGACCACTTCAGGGTCGTCGACGTGCCCACGACCTCGACGTCGACCAGCTAGCTAGCCAGCCATCTTCACCGATCATCATTTCCCAGCCGTCCGATACCGCCGCTACCTATTACAAGATGGTTTCGAGCCACGTACATAAATAAGATAGACGTACGTACGTCATCATATACATACGAATAACCGCGCGATCGATCAGATGATTGAGCTCATGTACAACGCTGTATCCATGTGTGTTGTGAGTGTGATGTAACTATGTTCACATATAGGGGAATGAAATTTTCCCATCAATTTATCGGTTAAAAGAATCAAGATTACAAGCGGGGTGTACATGTGACTCCAACCTCAAGATCTCTTTAGTTCAAATGAAACCCTATGGTTTAATTTGCATGCAATTTCATAGGAAAATCGCTATTGACTCCAACCTGATCATGTTCTGTTGTTTCAATGGTAACTATGACTATGCATGTGATACTAGAAGTTTAACTTAATTACCTCAAGATCACTTTGGTTCAAATGAATTTTATACGAATTTTGAAGGATTATATTCCATAAGAAGTTTCCGTATGAAGTTTGTGTGGTTTGGAGAATTGGAACACATAAATTTGATTATGATCTAATTGCATGTAATTCTATAGGAAAATTTCCATTGTGTCAAACCTTATGGAAAGTTTTCCTTGTTTCCATGAAAACTATGGTGCAAACCTAATCCTTTAAAAAATTCTTGTATTTTCTAGGTGGCTTAATAAAACATATTTTATGCGTTTATGTATCTCAGCTCATGTAGGATTCAACATTGTCACAAAATCAGCACGTTTTTGAAATCCTATAAACCATAGAACCTATATTTTATTCTTGTATGTCATATCCTAGGTTTGAGGCCGGGCCGGGGTCTTAACCTCCATTTCGAGAAAATCCTAGGTTTGAGGCCAATTAGATAAGAGTTGTTGGGCTACGGTAAGCTCTTCGCATAAGTCAATGCTCCATGTTATTGCCCATCATAGACATGCATGATTGCCATGAGGGGATGTCCCCATAAACCAATTTTCCAGTTCTTCCTTGAAAGTACTGAAATGTTAAATGGCCAACCATTTGTGAAAGGAATGACCATACATCATTGTAGTATGGAGCATTGTTGACCTATGATCTAGAGAACCCATCGCCTCTCCCACCCTGTATGACGACACGGACGATGTTCGCCCACGAGATGACCTCCTATTTTCCTAAGCATATAACAAAGTATAGTAGAAAGTGTTTGACCAACGTTATCAAAAAGGGAGCGCCTAGATATCTCAGGCGTCCGAGAACTTCTTATGTCTTAGTCGGCTACATCCTACTATTCGTACCGATTCTCAATTGAAAATCTTACTATTTGTGCTAATTCCGAGTTGCAACCTAGTTGCAATTTATAAAGTTTGTACTAATTCTCAGTTGCAATCCATTTACAACTCATTAAATTCTCAGTTATAACCTAGTTGCAACTCATGTGTAACTCTTATATTTTATGAATCACGGTGTAAATCCAATTGTAAGACATGTGACTTAAGCATGAGAAAGAAGTTCTCATACGTCTAAGTACTAGCAAATCCGTATCTAAAATGAGTAAAAAGGGAGAAGTAGCTAGACCCATCTTCGTTATCAGAAATGAGTAGGAGGGCATTAATTTTTAATCTAACAAGTTATCTTTGTTGTGGGAACCAAAATGGAATACATTGACGTCGTGCGGTCGATCGTGACTGTTAGCGTGTGAGGCACTTATCTTGGGTTTTGCTTCTGTTTGTCCGATTCATTCATTCCGTTACAGTACATGCATGGCTGCCAGTAAGAGTACGTGGCCAAGCTGGACGCATACATACATGCATGCACTTTTATCGATCGATATCCGACGACTTATCGGCGGCGTCTGCTGCGAGAATATCATTACATATATGGCTGTAAAGATCTTGGTTGTATATAATGGAGCCTCTTGCCAGTTTGTCTGGAGGTAAATAGTGCCATGCCACATCTCTCTAGCTAGATTCTCCATATGGAGCAGAAAGCTCAAAGCTAGCTTTATATGTCAACTGGATGCACCGTGACCGTGCCAGCTGAGAGCTACTCTGCTACTACTGTATTTTAACTAGAGATAACCATCTCCCATGGTGGAAAGGGCTGCGTTGGCCATAAATGTGTGTGTGCTCTGTGCTTTGTGTGGTTCTGATGAGAGCATGCATGCCTCATCTTTTATTTGCATTGTCATGTTGCAGCAGTTCTTCTTTCCGAGAGTATATACCGGTGGGTAATCCATTTTGTATCAACAAGGTTGTTATCTTGATCCAAGGGATGATTTCACTATGGTTTCGAGAAAGCAAAAGGTTACATTAGTTTGTTGGTTTTAGTAAGGAGAGTGAACTTAATTTACAATATGTACAGATGACTGATTGTTCTACACATAAGCGCATCTGGTGTAGTGGTATCATAGTACCCTCCCACGGTACTGACCAGGGTTCGATTCCCTGGATGCGCAGTTTTTATCTGTTATCCACTGTTATTTTTTGCTTACTGTCGGAGTCAGACTGTATCAGCATACTATTCGAGCTGTGCATCAAACTGCTTACGGTTCCTCATTCAGAAGCTTACCCAAGTGCCAAACCTTAGATTACCGTCTTCCGTGCTAACCCTAGCAACAGGGCCAATAGCTCTTACTATAAAATTTAATTTAAGTTTTATTTAAAAATACACACGAGTTTTTAGCTTGCTTCTTACGAACTTCACTAGGCAACATGTGGCAACAGCATCACTGCAACTGGTCTAATTCATTGCAGTTTTTTGAATGTAACATTCCGCATCAGAAGCAAACTGATTCGTTCGTACATCCCAGGCCCACAATGCACGGCGAAATGTATGGTTGATTGTAATCTGAAAGTTCACATGATACAACCTCAGAAATTCAGGAGCTTGCTAGTGAGTTTCGGTAATAACTATTGGTGTTTGTTTCAGTAATAACCATGGTATACACCCCTAATCCCGCGGTAAACTTTGCATTTTTCAGGTGCCTTAACTTGAACACCTCTTAGAGCATCTCCACTCGTTGAACGAACCCAGATCGAAATCCGGACTTTTTTTGGCCGGATGAAGCTTGTTTTCGGCCTGGGTACGTCCAGTTTCCCCTTCGCGTACCCAGCCGAGTTCCCGTGTTGACTAAAATTTAACAAATTTCGCCAAACTTTAGGCGAACTTTGAGCGAATATAAACGGTTTTGGGCGAATATGGGCGAACTTTGGGCGAATATAGTCGATACGGACGAACTTTGGACGAATATGGGCGATATGGACGAACTATGAGCGAACTTTGGGCGAATATGGGTGATACATACGAACTTTGAGCAAATATGCCCGAATTTTGGGCAACTTTGGGCGAATCTGGTCTATAGGGCGAAATTTGGGCGAATATGGTCGATACGGACCAACTTTGGGCGAATATGTCCGTATTTTGGAAAAAATTTAGGAGAATCTGGTCTATATGGACAACTTTGGGCGAAATTTGGACGAATATGGGCGATACAGACGAACTTTGGGCGAATATGCCCGAATTTTGGGCGAACTTTGGGCGAATATGGTCTACATGGACGAATATGGTCTATATGGGCGAACTTTGGGCGAATATAAGCGAACTTTGGGCGAACTTTGGATGAATAAGGGCGAATATATGCTGACTAGGCGGGTCCACTCGTGAATTCTCTTCATCCGGCGTTCCCAGGACGTACCCAGGATCCTGGGTTCGGCCTGGGTAGGCCGGACCAAAACACGCCGAAATCCGGACAAAAATAGGTCCTTGGGTACGTGACTGGGCCAATTTTTGATGTCCGGACCGAAATTCGGCGTCCAGACCGGCCTCCTGGGTAAACGAGTGAAGATGCTCTTACACATTTCCTCATTTTCAATTTCTCTATAGGATCAAACATGCCATGCAATCGTCCGCAATAAATGATCTTTGACCCTTCGTTTAATGACGAGATCTCCCAGTGTCAATGTTGGTATGGTAAGATTAAAGTTTATAGGTATGGTTTTTCAGATCTCGATTTTATATTTATTCTCACGATTGCTGTTAGGAGAATTATACTCATAATATTTGTCTCGGCTACTACGTCCTCTACTTTTGACTCCCTTGTGACGTCAACCAGCTATTCAGTTTTTTTTCACTGGAATACCGGTGGTGGTACTCTTGCCGATGTTGGTTGATTGCTCCAATGCACTTTCCTTGCGAGTTTCCTTAGCACACTTTTCTTCTTCTTTATCCTAGGAGTAAATTTCATATTTTACCCCCTAGTTTAATATTTGTGACACCAATTACCCAATTTAGCATACATTTATTCAGCTTACCCCATTTAGCAAAAATTGTGCCAATTTTTACCCCTTCTAATTTTTTAACATATACCGCTATGATTGACCCAATAATCAGGTTCATGTAGCGTGCCACAATGCAAGTGTGAACTTGCCACGTGATTTTTGTTTAGCGACTTCACATCAAGTTGATGGATTTCCTTCCCTACTAGACCTCACGACATGTACAAAGCTAGCTAACTAGATAGTCTGATCAATTTTGTGGTGGAAGTAAGCTCGCCCTACAGAGCACACAGACCAGTACTCGCCAATGTCGTCGCCCCCGTGTCGCCGTGTACGTTTGTTAGATTGACTGAGAATGAAAGAACGAACGGCATGGATGCTAGCTAAATTGGGATGTAATGTGATTGATATACCACCAACAAAAGTATGTTGCTGCAATTCCCTCGTTGTCACTTGATCCAACGCCAAACATGTAGTTCTTGACATCATTGCCGCTGGTCATTACATCGCAAGCACGATACCAGCGCGCTCGCTCTGCACGGCGGAAAGCCCAGAACCTTGCTGCCAGGCATTTCTCGACCGTGCGGTGTTGTCTTCCGCAAGAGGAACAATCGCTACATTCTCAGATGATACCTTAGTATCCAAAGCCGATAAAACAGGGAAGTAGAATAATAAAAGGGATAAAAACTGGCACAACTTTTATTAAATAAGGTAAAACGGATGAATAATTGGTAAATAAGGTAATTCCTGTAAAAAATATCAAACTTGGGGTAAAAAATGGAATATACTCTGAAGGGAATATGCCCTGAGAGGCAATAATAAATTGTTTATTATGTGTATTCCAAGTATATGATAGATGTTTATTTTGCATGCTATAATTGTATTAATACGGAAACGTTAATACATGTGTGTTTAATAAACAAACAGAAAGTTCCTAGTTAAGCCTCTCTCATAAACTAGCTCGTTGATTAACAAGATGATCAAGGTTTCCTGATCATGGACATTGGATGTTGTTAATAACGGGATCACAACATTAGTGTAATGATGTGATGAACATTCATCCGTATAGCATTACGATCAAAGTCATTGAGTTTATATTGCTATAACAACTTAAGTGATCCTAATCCTTAGACCATGAGATCATGTCAATCACTAACACCGGAAGAGTTTCTTGATAACATCAAACGTCACACCGTAATGTGGTGATTATAAAGATGGGTTCAGAACTAATAAAGTGTTATGTTGAGGCTCATGGATCAAGAGTGGAATTTGTTCATCCCGATGACGGATAGATATACTGGCCCTCTCGGTGATATCACATTGATTAGCTTGCAAGCAAGTGATTTGATCACTAGAATGTTATATCACGAACGAAAAGAGTGCATGTCGAACGAGATCAAACTAGGTATGGAGATACCGATGATCGAATCTCGGACATGTAATATATCGTGAGACAAAGGGATTAAGATACTAGCGTAAAAGGTTCCGACGATCACAAGAAAGTCATCGTTGAATGTGGGAGTCGATGGGTCTCCGGATCCCGCTTCGATTATTGATCCGAGAGGGTCTCGATCATGTCCGCATTATTCACGAACCGTAGGGTGACACACTTAAGAGACACCGACATCCAATTGGAGCAAAAGTTTCATGCCGAAGAATAAACAAGCGCAGGAATTTATTTCACTAGATACCAAACAGGTTTTGGTGAAATTGCATAAAGTGGTTATGCATGTGAAATAGAATTCTAGCAAGGGGTTATTTGTGAATGTTTGTCATTAAAGTAATTGACAAAATTCTGAATAAAATAAAAGAGTTTTATTTAATGAGAGTTTGCATTAAATTTGGTGGAAATTTAATGAGATTTTTAGTGGGATTTTGAGTGGACTTTTGAAGGGTCATTTTGTGAGTGGAGTGTCCACCCACATGATGAGGGAGGCAAGGGGCAGCCCCATGCGCTGCCACCCCTTGGGGTCCCTCCTCCTATAAAAGGAGCCCTCCTCTCACTTCTCACTCACACCTCCTCGTGAAGGATCTCTCTCCCCTCTAGAATTTATCCCCATGGTCTCGGACTAGCGAGATACATGTTCCAGTGGCTATTCGGCAAGAAAGAGTTGTGCTTCGCTGCATCGCTGGGCGAGGAGGCGGAGGTTGCTCGGTGCCTCGAGCGTGTGTGAGCACGGATGCGCCCGCTGATTTGCGGCGCTAGGACTTCCTCTCGATCTTGAGATCGGCAAGATCGTCTACATCAACCACGAGTTTGGACTCGTTAAACTTTGTCGGTCTTCAAGGGTATGTTCTCTACGGATATACATCCGCCGTTGTTTGTATCTAGTATAAATAGATCTTGGTATATAGTTCACACCGTAGGAAAATTTTTGTTTTCTATCTGCGAACCCTTGATTGGCATCGAGCGGATCTATGCGTAGATACTTTACGGTAGTACACATATGAGTATGTGGGCGATGATGATCATGTTGTTGCTCCTTTCTTGTGATTTTGGATATTGGTGGCATAGTGGGATGAAGCGGCGGACAAACTTTACATGTCCTCGCACATGAGACTGTTCCACGCTTGACATGCAACTAGTTTGCATAAGTGGCTAGCGGTGTCCATCTCTCCTACTATAGTCAATATCTATTTTGCAAGCGAGTTGTCAACAATTTGATTATCCTCGTTGTGGTTCATGTTAAGTAGGTAAGAACGGTTCTATCTCGAAAGCCCTCAACGTAAAACTTGCAATGGATAAATTAGGCGTCTAGTTTAGATTGTTCTTTGGGCTAGTGTTATGATATGGTAGTGTTGTAAGTAGAAGTATGAGATGATACTCTTACAACACACATAGCGTGTAAAACCCATAGATTGTGGATTTACACATATAGGTATGATAGTGATCATACCACGATGCACATGATAGAGATCATCTGCGGGAACCATATAATTTCACTATTAAACATATGATGTTTGATTGCATTTTATATTGCTTGTTTAGCGCTTTGTTAAGCATAATAAGATGATCCCTCATTTTAAATATCAAGATAAGAATGTGTTCTCCCTTTAGTATGCACCGATTATGTTTTTCGCTCCAAGACATCACGTGATGATCGGGTGTACTTGGATCCTCGACCATACTTGGTGTAAAAGTTACACCAAAATACTAAGGTTCTAACTTGGCGAGCCTAGCATGTCTGAGACATGGCCTCGGAACCTGACGAAAGGTTAAGCATGAGTCATATAGTTGATATGATGCCCATTTGATGCTCGCCTTTGAAGCTATACCGACTCACGTGATGATCGGACTTGGTGTAGTGGATTTGGTTCATGTAATCACCAAAAGGACACGAGGGATGTCGCTTTTGAGTGGGAGTTCATTCGTAATATAGATTAGTTGAACTCAATCTATCATACACTTAGTCTAAACTTTACAAATTCTGTTGTAGATGGCACCACACCTTTTAATTTCAATGCGTTCATGGAGAAGAGAAACTAGCAACGAGCGGTAGCAACTTTCTTGAATGGGCCATGAATTTGAGGATTCTCCTCTCTGCACAAAAGCAATATGTGCTAGAAGCGCCAGTTAGGCCCCCACCCTTTTGATGCCCCGACGAGGAGAAGAATGTCTATCTGTCTCGTCGGAGGACCACAACTTAGTTCATTGCGGCATATTGTATGGGCTAGAGCGAACTTGAAAGCGTTTGGCGGCAATGCTTTTGATACAATGGGTGAGTTGAAAATGATTTTCGACACACATCTGCTGTAGAAGCTACAATGCTTGAGAAAAGTTCTTTAGTGCATGATGGAAGAGAACAACTCGTTAGTGAGCATGTACTCAAGATGTCGATTCGCCGATAAGCTTGTGTCCTTGGGAATAACGATTCCCATTGACTTAGGCATCCATCGTGTTCTGCAGTCTACGCCACCTAGCTATAAGAGCTTCGTGATGAACTATAATATGCAAGGCATGAAGAAGTCTCTCCCGAGCTTCACAATGCTTAAAAGCTGCGAAGTGGAGATCAAAAGGAACATCAAGTGTTGATGATCAATAGGAACTGGTTTCAAGAAAGACAAGAAGGAAAAGCGGAAGGAAGTAAGGCGGCAAGCCTGTTGCAGCGCTGAAAAAAACCGAGTTGGACCTAAGTCCGATACCGAAAGTGCTACTATTGTAAGGGGATGACTGGGCATAAGCGCCCCAAGTATCTGGCGGACAAGAAGGCCGGCAAGGCAAACAAAGGTATATATGATATACATGTTATTGATGTGTACTTGACTAGTGCTCGCAATAGCACACGGTATTTGATACTTGAGTTGCTAATATTTGTAACTCGAATCGTGGGTCGGAACAGCGACGCTAGCAAGGGTGAGGTCAAGATGCGTGTCGGCAATGGATCAAGCGTTGATGTGATCGCCGTCGAACGCTACCTCTCCACTTACCGTCGGGATTAGTTATAAACTTAAATAACTGTTATTTGGTGCTGCGAGCATGAACATTGTATCTGGATCATGTTTGATGCAAAGTGGTTTTCATTCAAATCGAGAACAATGGTTGTTCCATTTATATGAATGAAATCTTTTATGGTCATGCACCAATGTTGAATGGTTTATTTCTGTTGGATCTCGATGATAATGTTACACATATTCATAATATTGATGCTAAAAGGATTAAACTTAGTAATGATATATCCGCATATATGTGGCATGCAATCGTCTAGGTCATATTGGCATTAAACGCATGAAGAAGCTCCATTCGGATGGACTTTTAGAATCACTTGATTATGAATCATTTGATACATGTGAGCCATGCCTTATGGGCAAGATGACTAGAACGCCGTTTTCGGTTCAATGGAGCAGGCAGTTATTGGAAATCATACATTCGATGTATGTGGTCCAATGAGTGTGTCGGTGAGGTGGATATCGTTATTTTGTTACTTTCACGGATGATTTGAGTAGATACGGTTATATCTACTTGATGAAACACAAGTCTGAAACCTTTGAAAAGTTCAAGGAATTTCGAATGAAGTGGAAAATCATCGTAATAGAAAGATCAAATTTCTACGATGCGACCGTGGAGGTGAGTATCTAAGTTCTGAGTTTAGCACTCACATGAAAGAGTGTGGAATTGTTTCACAACTCACACCTGCGAACACCACAAATGAAATGGTGTGTCGGAACGTCGCATGTCGTGCTTTATTAGATATGGTTCGATCTATGATGTCTCAGCGGACTTGCCGTTGTCATTTTGGGGTTATGCACTAGAAAGCTGCATTCACTTTAAATCGGGCACCATCTAAATCCGTTGAAACGACACCGTATGAATTGTGGTTTGGAAACAAACCTAAGCATCATTCTTAAAGTTTGGGGTTGCGATGTTTATGTGAAGAAACTTCAACCGGATAAACTCGAACCCAAAGCGGAAAAATCGTCTTCATAGGATACCCTAAAGAAACTATTGGGTATTCCTTCTATCACGCATCCGAGGGCAAGGTTTTTGTTGCCAAGAATGGATCCTTTCTAGAAAGAGTTTCTCATGAAAGGTGTGAGTAGTCGGAAGGTAGAACTCAAGAGGTTATGGAACCTTCTCTTCAAAGTATGGCGAGTAGCCTTGCAGGAAGTCGTTCGGAGTTGGCTCCACTGTTGAAGAAGGAACTAATGATAATGATCATGAAACTCCGAAGAGTACTACGAACCTCGCAGGTCAAGCAGACGTCGGCTCTCCCATGTCGGAAATCTGTCATAAATTTCATGGTTGATGAAAATAATGACCTGCGGCGTATGAAGAAGCGATGATGAGCCCGGTTCCAACAAATGGTTAGAAGCCATGAAATCGAGATGGAATCCATGTATGAAAATCAAGTTTGGAACTTGGTGGAATTACCTCACGACCGAAAGGCCGTGGAGAACAAATGGATTTTCAAAGGAAAAGCGATCTTGATGGTAATGTGACCATCTATAAAGCTCGACTTATGCAAAGGGGTTTCGACAAATTCAAGGAGTTGACTACGATGAGACTTTCTCTCCGTAGCGATGCTAAAGTCAGTTAGGATTATGTTAGCAATTGCTGCATATTTCGATTATGAAATATGGCGGATGGATGTCAAAACCGCGTTTCTCAATGGTAATATTGAAGAAGAGTTGTATATGATACAACCAAAGGGTTTTGTCGATCCTAAGGATGCTAACAAGGTGTGCAAGCTTCACGATCCATCTATGGATTGAAGCAAGCATCACGAAGTTGGAATCTCCGCTTTGATGAGGTGATCAAAGAGTTTGGATTTGTCAAACTTATGGAGAAGCTTGTATTTACAAGAAAGTGAGTGGGAGCAATGTGGCATTTACGATACTATATGTGGATGACATATTATTGATCGGAAATGATATAGAACTTTTAAAGCAGTGTTAAAAGTTATCTAAGCAACAAATTTTCAATGAAGGACCTAGGTGAAGCATCTTACATATTAGGCATAAAGATCTATAGAGATAGATCTAGGCGCCTAATAGGGCTATCACAAAGTACATACCTTGATAAGATTTTAAAGAAGTTTAAAATGACGGAAGTAAGAAGGGGTTCTTACCTATGTTGCAAGGCAAGACATTGAGTAAGACTCAAAGTCCGGCTTGAGGAAGAAGAGATAATGGACAAAGTCCCTATGCTTCACCATAGGCTCTATAATGTCGCCATGCTATGTACAAGACGGATGTGGCACACGCTATTAGTTTGACTAGTAGGTACCAATCGGATCGAGTTGAACATGGATAGCGGTCAAGAATATCCTTAAGTACTTGAGAAGAACTAAGGATATGTTTCTTGTATCTGGAGGTGAAGAAGAGCTCGTCGCTAAGTGTTATGTCGACGCTAGCTTTGACCGATACGGATGACTCTAAGTCTCAATCCGGATCGTATTTCTCATGAATGGCGGAGGCGGTTAGTTGGAGGAGCTCCAAACAACCTGTGGTAGCGGGATCAACAACGGAGGCGAATATGTTGCTGCTTGAGCGGCTCGAAGCGATTTGGATGAAGGAGTTCATATCCGAACTAGGAGTTGTGTGGCAAGCGTTGGACCCAATGGTGATCTATTGTGACAACAATGGTGCCATTGCCAATGCCAAAGAGCCAAGGTCTCACAAGCATTCCAAGCATATTAAGCGCGGTTTCACTCCATCCATGAGCATGTCAAGGATGGAGATATAAAGATTTGTAAAGTACATACGGATCTCAATGTAGCGGATCCGTTGACTAAAACTCTCCCTAGAGCAAAACATGATCAACACCAGAACTCAATGGGTGTTAGATATATCACTATGTAACTAGATTATTGTCTCTAGTGCAAGTGGGAGACGAAGGGAATATGCCACGAGAGGCAATAATAAATTGTTTATTATGTGTATTCCAAGTATATGATAGATGTTTATTTTGCATGCTATAATTGTATTAATACGGAAGCGTTAATACATGTGTGTTTAATAAACAAGCAGAAAGTTCCTAGTTAAGCCTCTCTCATAAACTAGCTCGTTGATTAACAAGATGATCAAGGTTTCTGATCATGGACATTGGATGTTGTTAATAACGGGATCACAACATTAGTGTAATGATGTGATGAACATTCATCCAAGTATAGCATTACGATCAAAGTCATTGAGTTTATATTGCTATAACAACTTACGGTGATCCTAATCCTTAGACCATGAGATCATGTCAATCACTAACAGGAAGAGTTTCTTGATAACATCAAAGCGTCACACCGTAACGGGGTGATTATAAAGATGGGTTCGAACTAATAAAGTGTTATGTTGAGGCTCATGGATCGAGAGTGGAATTTGTTCATCCCGATGACGGATAGATATACTCTGGGCCCTCTCGGTGATATCACATTGATTAGCTTGCAAGTAAGTGATTTGATCACTAGAATGTTATATCACAGGAACAAGAAAAGAGTGCATGTCGATACGAGATCAAACTAGGTATGGAGATACCGATGATCGAATCTCGGACATGTAATATATATCGTGAGACAAAGGGATTAAGATACTAGCGTAAAGGTTCCGGCGATCACAAGAAAGTCATCGTTGAATGTGTGGGAGTCGATATGGGTCTCAGATCCGCTTCCGATTATTGATCGAGAGGGTCTCGATCATGTCCGCATTATTCACGAACCGTAGGGTGACACATAAGAGACACCGACATCCAATTGGAGCAAAAGTTTCATGCGAAAGAATAAACAAGCGCGAATTTATTTCACTAGATACGAAACAGGTTTTTGTGAAATTACATAAAGTGGTTATGCATGTGAAATAGAATTCTAGCAAGGGTTATTGTGAATGTTTGTCATTAAAGTAATTGACAAAATTCTGAATAAAATAAAGAGTTTTATTTAATGAGAGTTTGCATTAAATTTGGTGGAAATTTAATGGGATTTTTGAGTGGGATTTTGAGTGGACTTTTGAAGGGTCATTTTGTGAGTGGAGTGTCCACCCACATGATGAGGGAGGGCAAGGGCAGCCCCATGCGCCACCCCCTTGGGGTTCCCCTTCCTCCTATAAAGGCCTCCTCTCACTTCTCACTCACACCTCCTCGTGAAGGATCTCTCTCCCCTCTAGAATTTATCCCCATGGTCTCGGACTAGCGAGATACATGTTCCCAGTGGCTATTCGGCAAGAAAGAGTTGTGCTTCCGCTGCATCGCTGGGCGAGGCGGAGGTTGCTCGGTGCCTCGAGCGTGTGTGCGACGGATCTGCGCTGATTTGCGGCGCTAGGACTTCCTCTCGATCTTGAGATCGGCAAGAGATCGTCTACATCAACCACGAGTTTGGACTCGTTAAACTTTGTCGGTCTTCAAGGGTATGTTCTCTACGGATATACATCCGCCCGTTGTTTGTATCTAGTATAAATAGATCTTGGTATATAGTTCACACCGTAGGAAAATTTTTGTTTTCTATGCTGCGAACCCTTCATACTCTTATCCTAGGGATATACTTTACTAGTTTGAAACTTGTCATAAATAAGGTTCCGTCTACCTTTACTTTATTTTGAATCATTTGTTTATTCAGAATAGAAAGATTCTGAATTCAGTTAACGACGAGATTTAGTATATTTTTCTTGCATTTTCATAACTCGTGAAATGCCGAGTAGGCACGAATTCCTCCAATTTGCAACCTACCGTAGGATTTGTTATGTAAATAGGTATATGTTCCATTCCATTATGAATTGTGATTGTATGGCCAACCATTGTGGACAGCGCGTGTGCACGCAACCTTGGTATTGCGACTGAAATTAAGTGTATCGAAGAACCTTGTTAGCATTATCAGGTTTATGATTTGACATCTATGTCAAGATTGTGCTATGAAAGAAAAAGATTTTACATACCTTGGAGATTCACTTGATTTCTTTTAGACTTTATTTTGTAATCGCTGGAGACGGTTTAAGTATCTCCACATTCGCTAATATAAATATATTGTGGTATTGATGGTAAAGGAAAACATGACATGGCATCTCAATCATACTTTTCCTTGTTCCTGCATTTTTTTGTTTCAATCCTACAAACCAGAGGCCATAGTTTATTTTGGTAGGTTCTATATACTAGGCTGTATTGCAATTATAAGAATTGTTGGGCTATGTTAAGCCTTGCCATGGATTTTCTATAATGATATAAACATGCACCGTAAGTTGTAGTGTGGAGGCTTATCGACTTGTGGTCTATGGAGCCCATCGGCTGTCCCGCTTTGTATGGTGACTCCGTCGTTCACTCGAGGCGTGTCTAGATATATGCGAATTAAGATAAATCTAGATCATCGTATTCTATACGGAGGAGTATGAAACAAAAATGGAACATATTAACTTCGTTCGGTTGTGTGCTGCGGATGTAGTGGTATACCTATAAGGCTGCAGTTATCTTCGGTTTCGCTTGCAATGTCTGTTGATCCATTGACTTACTGTACATATATGGAGCCTCTTGCGAATTGCATATGGGGCTGTACGTACGAGTAAAAGGTCTTGGTTATCTGGAGGTAAACAGTGCCATGCCACATCTCTCTAGATTCTCCATATTGAGCAGAAAGCTAGCTCAAAACTAGGTTTATCTGGCAACTGGGTGCACCGTGACCGTGCCAGCTGAGAAAGTGAGAGCTACGGTATTTTAACTAGAGATAACCGCGTCTCATTTTGGAAAGGGCTGCGTTGGCCATAAATCTGCTGTGTGTGTTCTGTGCCTGTGTGGTTCTGATGTGAGAGAATGCATGGAGGCATCTCCACTCGTTGAGCGAACCTAGGCCGGAATCCAGACTTTTTTTGGCCGGACGGAGCTTGATTTCGACTGGGTATGCCTAGTTTCCCACTCACGTATCCAGGCGAGTTCCCATATTTAAAATTTAACAAATTTCGGTAAACTTTGGACGAACTTTGGGCGAATATAAGCGGTTTTGGACGAATATGGGCAAACTTTGGGCGATATGGACGAACTATTGGCGAACTTTGGACGATACCGACGAACTTTGAACAAATATGCCCAAATTTTGGGCGAACTTTGGGCGAATCTGGTCTATAAGGGCGAAATTTGAGCGAATATGGTCGATACGGACCAACTTTGAGCGAATTTGCCTGAATTTTGGGCGAACTTTGGACGAATCTGGTCTATATGAGCGAAATTTGGGCGAATATGGTCGATACGGACCAACTTTGGGCGAATATGCCCGAATTTTGGGCGAACTTTGGGCGAATCTGGTATATATGGACAACTTTGAGCGAAATTTGGACGAATATGGGCGATACGGACGAACTTTGGGCCAGTATGCCCGAATTTTGGGCAAATATGGTCTACATGGACGAATATGGTCTATATGGGCGAACTTTGGGCGAATATGGGCAAAATTTGGGCGAACTTTGGATAAATAAGGGCGAATATATGCTGACTAGGCGGGTTCACTCGTCGAATTTGCTACCCAGACCAAAACACGCCGAAATCCGGACGAAAACAGGTCCTTGTATACGCGACTAAGCCAATTCTCGGTGTCCGGATAGGCCTCCTGGGTAGCCGAGTAGAGATGCTCTTATCATGTTGCAGCAGTTCTTTCAGAGAGTATACAGTGGTGGACTGGTGGGTCAGTCATTTTGTATCGACAAGGAAGAGTGAACTGGTTATTTAATATGTAAGTTATGACTTCGCTAGTTCATACATGAGCGCATCTGGTGTAGTGGTATCATAGTACCCTGGATGCGCAGTTATTTATCTGTTAGCACTTGTATTTTTGCTTACTGTCAGGGTCAGACTATATCAGCATACTATTTTGAGCTGTGCATCAGACTCCCTATGTTTTTTTACTGAGGCAAGCCTAGAAGTGCCAAACTTTAGATTACCGTCTTCCGTGCTAACCCTAGCAACAGGGCCAATAGCTTACTATAAAACGTAAGTTCACGGGTTGTTGTTTAGCTTATTTCTTACAAACTTCACTGATGGCCATGAGGAAGGCTGGGTGCAGGTGGGTCGAGGCGGCCGTCCCGATCGTGAGCCATCGTCTTTGCCTTAAAAGGAAGGCCTCGAGCGTAGTCTCGTCTTCAAGCGTTGGGCTCGTGGGAGATGTTTTTAATGCCTCGAGCGTGACCACCGGGTCAACACTTGCCGTGAGTCCTTTAGATGCATCCATTGTCGTCGTCCTGGTCACCGGGAGCGTTTCTGTCGCGCTCGCTTTCCTGCTGCTTTTGGAGATGAGGTGGTCACTCGTGCCCGCTCTCCGGCCGCTCGTGCTCCCTGCCAGCGGAGCCGCTCTCCGCTTTCACCTCGCCTTACCGTCCCGGAGTTGGGCTGAGATCGTGGGGCACTCGTCGGTGTTTGCAACGGTGCTGCCAAGACCCTCCTAGGTGTTGCGAGCATTCGAGGTCGCCGCTTTGGACTCTCTCTTCGATCCTGTGTTGCCTTGATGCGTATGGAGATCCTCCAGCTGGTAGAGGTCCGCATCGAGGAGGCGTCTCGCCCCCTCCGTGAGGAGGTGGCAGCTCTTAAGCTGTTGTTGGCGCGTGGTGGTGATTCTTTGGGGCCAGCGGAGGCATGCCCTTCTGATGGTCTAGGGCTCGCCAAAGCACGTGATTTGGTGACATTTGACTCGTCTGAGTAGAAGTCGTCTATGGTTGAGGATGAGCAACTCTACGGCTGTTTCTCTCCTCGTGGCCCGTCATCGCAACCTGTTGTGTCGACTGCCTCTCAGTGCGAGGGCATGGGCTTGATCATGCCTCAGGCGCTTGGCATCGACACTGTTGTATCTCTCTTGCCTGAGTCCGGCAAGCTTGTGGCTCCCATAGGTGATGGGGTCGATAAGTCAGAAGTGTTGGCTCCTTTGCCTGGAGCTGTCGTCGCTAGAGAGATTTGCGATTTTCTTGCCACCTTGGCTGTTGCATGTCCTGGATCCAACAAATCGTTTGGGTATAAGGTTAAGTCCTTGAGAGGTGGCGCTAGACCAAGAACAACCTTTGGGAAGGAGAAATCAAGCGAGGAGAGGGGTGCTGCCAGATATACATCTGGAGTCTCTTGATGGTTGCCCCCCTTTTTCTCGTCATATCTTTGTCGGTGCAGCGCAGGAGTATCGTGGTTGGTGTGTTGTTTCGTGTGGCTATTTGGATCTTCTCTTAAGTTTGGTTGTCGATGTGTGTGGTGGTCGGTGTGTGTGGACGTTTGCCCGTGTGTTGTTGGTTTTTAGGTGGGCTTGGCCTTGGTGTTGTAGGTTTTTGTCCGGTATTTTCCTAAAAAAACTGGACACCTTCTTCTTAATTAATGAATGGGGCAAAGCTTTTGCCTCTGTTTCAAAAAAAAAAAAAACTTCACTAAGCAACATGTGGCAACAGCATCAGTGCAACTGGTGTATTTTTTTTTAATTCATTGCAGTTGTTTGAATGCAATTCCACATCAGAAGCAAACTGATTCATACATCCCAGGCCCACAGTGCACGGCGAAATGAATGGTTGACTGTAATCTGAAAGTTCACATGATACAACCTCAGAAATTCAGCAGCTTGGTAGTGGGTTTCAGCCTGACAATTATAGCCACCTGAAACTACACGAGAACAGAACTCTTCGACCATGAGGATCGAGGACTAAGACCAGACCACCGCTCCTTCATGTCTGTTTTTTCGCCCGAACATGGCAAGGACTGCACGGTGAGCGAGGTACAGCTAGAGCAAACATGCATTCTGGTACCTACACTCTCCTTTGGCCACATGATTAAACCAAGCATGGTCGGGGAGCAAAGACCATTGTGGACTTCTTTTCTCATGTACTGTAGATGTGTCGAGAGTTCCTCTGTTAGGGGACATCCCGTCCTGGTCGATGGACGAGGAACAATAGTCCTGTCACTCCGGTGATGGCATCCATCCCTGGTCGATGATCCGTTGCCAGCTCATATCCGGGCAGGCCTCCCCACGCCTCCTCCCCCTCGCCGCCACCGGAACGCGCCGACGGCGAACCCGCTCGACGTGGGTGGCGGCGGGGCTCCTTCTTCTCCCCCTGGTCTCCGGCGTCCGGTGCGGGTCGGATCTGGAGAGCGGCGGCGGCGCGCGGGCGTGGGGCGCGGCGGCGATCGGCGAGGTTTCGACGCGGTGGCGGCCTTGGTGATGCTCGGCGCTGCGGTGGAGGGCTGCGCCGGCGTGGAGGGCTGCGTGGGCGACCGTCTTGAGCGGCGGCAGCTACTTCCTTCGGACGGCAACAGTCGGGGGCTTTGGGTGTTGCAGGCTCGTTCCTGTCTTCTGGCGGCGCGACCTGATTGACGGCCAGCGGAGGTGGCGACGGTGAGGTGCTAGCCGAGGGCGACGGAGGTCTCTGGCGGCGTGGGCTTGATCCGTCCTCGATCTGGGCCAGGCGGGCCTAGATCTGGGCCTGATCTGGGCGCTACGGGCTTTGTCCAGCCACGCTGGTGGCATGGCTAGATGCGAGCCAGGTGGGCCCACGTTTGGTTGCCACCATTCGCTAGGTACGGCCTGTGGGCGGTGCGGAGGTGTCGCGTCCGCTTCGTTCGATGTCGTCGGCTTGCCCACCAATATCCCTCGGCCGTTCCAATGGGTTAGTCGTGGTTGTAGCTATCAGCTGACGGGAAGAGTCTGGGGGTCTTAGACCGGTGGCGGTCCGGCATGCCCGGGTGAGTACGGTGGCGATGGCGCTGCTACTTGGCGGCGGGGATATGCCATAGCAGATCTTATGGTGGACGGAAGGGTAGGGACTAGTACAGGGTTGGCGCTTTGGTGGTACCCTTTGTAACACCCTCAGAATCGGACCTATGCAAGTTTGAGCAAAATTCGCCAAAACCCGCATAGAAACGATTCAAAGGTGCCCACCAGGCACTTTCGTGCGGGTGGAAAACGAAGTAATAACATTACACAACAGTCCTCGATGGGACCCACAGAACAGATATATATAACAGCGACTCAAGGAGTCAAGAATACAGCTATAATATTCAAAGATCCAAATCACCTTAAAAGCGATAGAGCGTCCAGCTACGGACAAGATGCAAATGGGGCTAAGAGCCCTGAAGAATAACAATGGCGTCCATAACCCGGCCCAGGCCAAACCGGAAGGGTAACCACCTAACGACGCCGATCTCAAACTGCTTAAACAAAGGGGTGCCGACAAAGGGCAAAGGAAAAGAAGGGCGTCGATCTTGAGGCGATTACAGCGAGGCTAGAATTCGCGGTCCTCGCCACAAAGGTATGGTGGATCGGCGGCAGCGGCATGCACTAAACAACCTATAGAGACTCGATACAATGGCGGTTATCGAGAGGGTGAGAATGACCTATCCGTATCCAACCTGGGCGGTTAACACCAAACAAACCCATCCCCTCGAGACCAAACGAGGAAGTCAACCGAGGAACTCACCGTTGCGGTTTACTTATTTGGTTATCGTTGCAGCAATTACTAGTCGGGTTAAATAATCATCCGATAAAGTAAGCGGTGCACTTTTAGTTAACCATTCATTGTAGTTGCAACAATTACTAATCGAATCTGATAGCATGAGGTAAACCCAAAACCCAAAGCTTGTTGGTACTTTTATTCAGCCATTCCGTTGTGGTTGCAATACTTACTAGTCATTATACAATTATGCATGGCGACAACCAAACAAGCAATTGTGGGCAGTATTATTAGTCATTCCGTTATAGTAAAGCTGATTACTAGTCATTATAAGTCAAATTTATAGCAATAAACTTTAGTTATGCTTGTCTATGATCGAGATACTGTGCTCCAAGTCGTCCATATCCGCGGACACGACTTTCAGAAAGTTTTACCCGGCCGGGGTGCACCAATAGCAACACACGCTCGATCAACCTCGGAAAAACCAAATCAAAACCCAACGAGGCTTTCACGACTGAACAATCACAGGATTCAGAAATATTTCAGGGGGCCACCCCTTGAAGTACACCCGCAACAGAGTAAGCAAGCTCCGAGACGGACTCAAGGTTTGCGTCAATGGCTGTAAACGACAGCAGATCCCCAATCGGGGACTGTCGATACCGCGAAAACATTCCGCTTACCTAAACAGTACAGTGTGCTCCTCGCACAATTTTAAATACAGAAAGTAGCATGGCATAAGTACAGAATAGTAAATAAAACCTCAAACTAGTTTGTGGCCCCAAGAAATAAGACTGAATCAAGCTCTGGCTCAGGGGGGTCCCATATACCTCCCGGATGTGGTTAGCGCGATAAATCAAGGAACAGGTATCAAGTACTCGGGGTCTTACGGGACACAAGTGGGCGTTCGGAAACCAAATATTTTCTATCACCCACCGATGCCTCTGCTTATTTCAATTTTAGTTGTTAAACAGAAATTAAAGTGACGATAAGTAAAACTAGAATCATTTCCAACATCAACATGCGGCAATTCATCAACAACTGTGGCACTTGACAATACGCAACAGCACTTGAGCAAGCGACTACGACGCGCAAGTCCAACTATCTACCAAACAACAGGTAATAGGATGTGTCCAAGGCAATATAGGCTGCACGGTATATCACAGGTACGGAAACTAAAGCATCGCAACACAGATAGCAATAGATCAACAGGAGGGAAGTAAATACTATAAAAGTAAGATAGGTAGAAAGGGGGAGATGCTCGCCTGAAAACATTGTCGAGGTTCAACCGAAGATCGGGACAACGCTCACATCAACTCAACGGTCTTATCCGCGAAGAAGCAAACCACTAGAATAAACATCGGATGCAATATTTAATACAACGGCAGAAGATCGGCATGATGCATGTATGATGTATGTCATGGAAAAGGTGCGATGCGATTAGGTCATATTAAGTGGAACCGGGGGTCCCGACAATTATTTAAATGGTTCAAGTTGTTTAGCTACCCCGCAATTTAAATGTTCTTTAGCAAAACAACAGATGGAACCGGTTCGCTACACATGTTTAACTGAGGCCAATATGAGACTAGATTTGCCCGCATATGGGCCCCATGTTTAATTATTAGGTGAATCGGCATAAGGCCCCCAAACCACATGATTATGCATGCGAGGAGAATGATTAATATGCAACAGTTGTTATTATGTTATGAAATAGGGTTTTCGGGAAGGGGTTCACACATTAGGGGTCTCGACGATCTCGGGTTCCGGGGTTCGGGGTTCGGCCTCGGTTCGAGGTTGACAGGCTCGTGGGATCGTTCTCGGACTCCGGGGTAGGTCTTGGCGCATCCGGGGTCTCCGGGGCATGTTGTCGGTCATGGCGTTCGAGACGAAGCACTTGTCGCGTCGAGGTCTCAGTGTCCGGGGTGAAGATCTTGGCGTTCTCGGGCGATCTTGGCATTCTGCAGGTTCGGTCCTGGCGCTTCAGATCGACCTTCGGTTCAGGGACTCAGGATTCAGGGGTCTCGGCGTCCGTGTGGCGGTCTTGTCGTTTCGTGCAGGCGTCCTCGAGGTCGATGGCGAACTTGTCGTCGGGGGTTGATGCGGGGTTCGACGGTGTCTTGGCGTTCGAGGAAGATCATGGAGGTCATCGGTTCGGTTGGTCGGTGGATCTTGGGTTTTGAGTCTCGTTGAGGTCCACGTCGAAGTACTTGTCGGTGGTCCATCGGCGTCACCATGCTCCTTCTCGATACCTGTCGGCGAGATCTTGTAGTACCTTGTCACCTCACGAGTACACGGCTTACGCAGTTCTTATCGAGGCGGTCTTGAACACCGGGGGTCGGAGGAGGCGGTGGCAGCGGGTCGGGACAGGCGGCAGCGGAGCGAACGGCAGCGGCGGAGGCGGGCGACCATGGCGCCGCGGAGAGCAGGCGGGCTCGAAACCTGGCAGGCGGCAGCGGGCTCGAGCGGGCAGCGAGCGAAGGTGTGGCAGCTGGTCAGAGGCGAGGCGGCAGCGGGCAGGTGGATCTGGCCGGGCAGAAGCTTGTGGCCAGCGGGCAGCGAAGCGGGCGGGCGAACGCCGGTTGAGGCGCCATGGCAGGCGAATGGCGTGGCCGGGCAAGCCGGGAGGAGGAGGAAGGCGGCTAGGCGGGCTGGGGCGAGCGCTCGGAGACGAGCACGGCCGGGCGGGCAGCCCAGCCGGAGTTGGGCGGCGAGGAAGGGCTCGTGGCGAGTGCGGGGTGGAGGCGCCAGGCGAGGCGGGGCGGCAGCGGAGGAGGCGAGGCGGAAGGTGAGCGGCGAGAGAGGTGAGGAGGCGAGCGGCTGGACGCTGGAGGTTGGGAAGGAAGGATCTGGCGGGGGGAGAGATGCAGGGGGGGTGAGGGCGGTGGATGCGGGCAGGTGTGTCGGGGGAGGCGAGAACTGGGCTGAGCGAGTAGTCGCCGGCAGGTCAAGTCTTAGCGGGCGGAGCGGCATGTGCGAGGAAGAAGAGGAGGGAGGCGGTTGCGTGCGGGATTGGGGACGCGAGAGAGAGACGGCAGAGAGGAGATTGCAGGGAAGAGGAACAGGGGCAGGGGGTGGGGCCGGTGGCGCGGGCCCAGGGTGTCAGTGGCATGGGTGGGGCGGCTGAGTGAGGTGAGGGAGTGGGGCTGCATGCGTGCATGTGCTGGGGTGAGAGAGGGAGTTGGTGGTGTGGAGCAGGGCTGGCTGGTGGAGAGAGGAAGAGAGAAAAGAGAGGGAGGGGAGTGATGTGGCAGATTAGGATTGGGTAGAGGGGGAGAGAGGGTGAGGTGGCGTTAGGGGATTGGGTGGGGTGATGTGGCCAAGGGGTGTGGGTAGACTAGTTGGTAACTTTAGGATTTAGGAGCGGTGTAGTTGGACCGTTTTAAAAGCAGGGTGGTCGTTAAGGTCTATTCGCCTGCTCGACGCCCCCTAAAACAAATTAAATATTTTTAATGTTTTAAAGGCTTTTGCAAACCGATGCTAGACAAAATAAATAATCCGGACAAGCCGGTTTTGCGTTTGAATAAGGATGAGGCGTTTAGAAAACAAAATAGGGTTTTACGCAATTAGTTTTGTACAATCGATGCAAGATGACGATGCTCAAATGCAATGTGGCATGATGACATGAGCATGCGGTCATGATGATGCAATGCACAAAAACAACGCGATTTTCTAGTAGTGGTTTTGCGGGATGCCACAATCCGACACCACTAACAAGGGATCTCGCCCTCGAGATCCGCCTCATGGTACCGAAAGGAAGGTCGGCGATCTGCGTCTTCTCGCTTCGTGTAGATCTTTGCGACACCAGTAACAAGAGGTCGTTGTCCCTGATCGTCGAGAGAGCACTCCGGAACAAAAAGGTCGAAGGTAGAGGCATCAGCAAATTAAGCCACCTCTAGCTTCCGTGGAATGAGTAAAATTGCTGGATCCACCGATTCGGCGTACAAGAGCGAATGATAAGAGTAGTGGTATGGTAGCTACTCCATCCCGCACTCAAACCATTACTCTGCACACGAATAGGCGGAGTATGCAACCAACTCTCGGAATCAGACTGAAGATCTCGACAAGCGAGGTTCGGAAACAAAAGAGTGACGCCGACTCGGCATCGGATCTGGCGTAGAGGATGTCATCACGTCGGAAACACCGGATAGCACAAACAAGGAACAAAGAATGGTACCACAGACGAAGGATTCCTCGGATAGCATGAAGACCAGATGTAGCAACACCGTTATCGAAGAAGGAAGCGAAACCCTAAAGGTACGACGGAAACCCAACCACGAGAATTCCTGGACTC
This sequence comes from Avena longiglumis, assembly GCA_030063025.1. NCBI lineage: Eukaryota > Viridiplantae > Streptophyta > Magnoliopsida > Poales > Poaceae > Avena > Avena longiglumis. Next base: position 95,461,204 of record CP125976.1, read on the forward strand.
GAAGAAAGAGACGAGAGCGGATTCAAAACACGTAGGGGTAAGAGGGAAACAGCAGAGGGGTAAGGAGTAAAATCAGACCTAATCAGAACTATCCAACCGATTTTGCAAAAACAGTTTTGACACTCTACTTCGGCCGTTAGCTAGGTTATCCTACAGGCTGGACTTGTGGGGTATCGCAACTGCTGAGCTCTGATACCACTCTGTAACACCCTCAGAATCAGACCTATGCAAGTTTGAGCAAAATTCGCCAAACCCGCATAGAAACGATTCAAAGGTGCCCACCAGGCACTTTCGTGCGGGTGGAAAACGAAGTAATAACATTACACAACAGTCCTCGATGGGACCCACAGAACAGATATATATAATAGCGACTCAAGGAGTCAAGAATACAGCTATAATATTCAAAGATCCAAATCACCTTGAAAGCGATAGAGCGTCCAGCTACGGACAAGATGCAAATGGGGCTAAGAGCCCTGAAGAATAACAATGGCGTCCATAACCCGCCCGTGCCAAACCGAAGGGTAACCACGCTAACGACGCCGATCTCAAACCTGCTTAAACAAAAGGTGCCGAAAGGGCAAAGGAAAAGAAGGAGCCAAGATCTTGAGGCCAGACACGGCGAGGCTAGAATTAACGGTCCTCGCCTACAAAGGTATGGTGGATCGGCGGCAGAAGATGCACTAAACAACCTATAGAGACTCGATACAACTGGCGGTTATCAGAGAGGGGTGAGAATGACCTATCCGGATCCAACCTGAAGCTAACACCAAACAAACCCATCCTGGTGTTTCCCCCCCTCGAGACCAAACGAGGAAGTCAACCGAGGAACTCACACCGTTGCTAGTTTTACTTATTTGGTTATCGTTGCAGCAATTACTAGTCAGGTTAAATAATCATCCTGATAAAGTAAGCAGTGGGCACTTTTAGTTAACCATTCTGTTGTAGTTGCAACAATTACTAATCAGATACAGATAGCATGAGGTAAACCCAAAACCCAGCAGTTGTTGGTACTTTTATTCAGCCATTCCGTTGTGGTTGCAATACTTACTAGTCATTATACAATTGTATGGCGACAACCAAACAAACAATTGTGGGCAGTATTAATTAGCCATTCCGTTATAGTGAAGCTGATTACTAGTCATTATAAGTTAAATTTATAGCGATAAACTTTAGTTATGCTTGTCTATGATCGAGATCTTGTGCTCCAAGTCGTCCATATCCATGGACACGGCTTTGAAAGTTTTACCGGCGGGGTGCACCAATAACAACACGCCGATCAACCTCGGAAAAACCAAATCAAAACCCAACGAGGCTTTCACGGTGAACAATCACAGATTCGAAATATTTCAGGCCACCCTTGAAGTACCATAGAGTAAGCAAGCTCGAGACGGACTCAAGGTTTTGCGTCAATGGTAAACGGCAATGAGATCCCCAATCGGGATGTCGATACCGCGAAAACATTCCGCTTACCTAAGCGATGCAGTGTGCTCCTCGCACAATTTTAAATCTGAAAGTAGCATGGCATAAGTACAGAATAGTAAATAAAACCTCAAACTAGTTTGTGGCCCCAAGAAATAAGACTGAATCAAGCTCGCTCGGGGGTCCCATATACCTCCGGATGTGGTTAAGCGATAAATCAAGGAACAGTATCAAGTACTCGGGGTCTTACAGGACACAAGTGGGCGTTGAAACCAAATATTTTCTATCACCCACGATGCCTCCGCTTATTTCAATTTTAGTTGTTAAACAGAAATTAAAGTGACGATAAGTAAAACTAGAATCATTTCCAACATCAACATGCGGCAATTCATCAACAATCGTGGCACTTGACAATACATAAAGACTTGAGCAAGCGACTACGCTAAGTCCAACTATCTACCAAACAACGGTAATAGGATGTGTCCAAGGCAATATAGGCTGCACGGTATATCACAGTGCGGAAACTAAAGCATCGCAACACGAGATAGCAATAGATCAACAGGAGGAAGTAAATACTATAAAAGTAAGATAGGTAGAAAGGGGAGATGCTCGCTGAAAACATTGTCGAGGTTCAACCAAGATCGGGCAACGCCACATCAACTCAACGGCCTTATCGCGAAGAAGCAAACCACTAGAATAAACATCGGATGCAATATTTAATACAACGCGAAGATCGGCATGATGCATGTATGATGTATGTCATGGCAAAGGTGCGATGCGATTAGGTCATATTAAGTGGAACAGGGTCCGACAATTATTTAAATGGTTCAAGTTGTTTAGCTACCCGCAATTTAAATGTTCTTTAGCAAAACAACAGATGGAACCGGTTCGCTACACATGTTTAATCGAGGCCAATATGAGATTAGATTTGCCGCATATGGGCCCCATGTTTAATTATTAGGTGAATCGCATAAGGCCCCCAAACCACATGATTATGCATGCGAGGAGAATGATTAATATGCAACAGTTGTTATTATGTTATGAAATAGGGTTTTCGGGAAGGGGTTCACACATTAGGGGTCTCGACGATCTCGGGTTCCGGGGTTCGGGGTTCGGCCTCGGGGTTCAGGGTTCGGCTCGGCGGATCGTTCTCGGACTCAGGGTAGGTCTTGGCATCCGGGGTCTCCGGGGCATGTTGTCGGTCATGGCGTTCGAGACGAAGCACTTTTCGCGTCGAGGTCTCAGTGTCCGGGGTGAAGATCTTGGCGTTCTCGGGCGATCTTGGCATTCTGCAGGTTCGGTCCTGGCGCTTCGACGACTTCGTCAGTGGACCTCGAGTTCGGGGTCTCGGCGTCCGTGTGGCGGTCTTGTCGTTTCGTGCAGGCGTCCTCGAGGTCGATGGCGAACTTGTCCGGTACCGGGGTTCGGTCTGCGGGGTTCGACGGTGTCTTGGCGTCCCCCTGAGGAAGATCATGGAGGTCATCGGGTTCGGTTGGGTCGGGTGGATCTTGGGTTTTGGCGGAGTCTTGAGGTCCACGTCGAAGTACTTGTCGGTCCATCGAGTCACCATGCTCCTTCTCTCGATACCTCGCCGACGCAGAGATCTTGTAGTACCTTGTCACCTCACGAGTACACGCTTACACGCAGTTCTTATCGAGGCCGGTCTTGAACACCGGGTCGGAGGAGGCGAAAGGCAGGTCGGCGAGGCGAAGGCCAGAGCGCTGGAGAGCGAACCGCCGCCAGACGCGGGCGAAGGCGAGCATGAGCTTCGGAGCACGCCAGGCGGCGGGGCCTGTGGCAGCCAAGGCAGCTGAGTGAAAGCGGCGCGAGGCGGCGGGCAGCGAGCAGAGCTTGTGTGGCCAGAAGTAGCGGGCGGCGGGCAGAAGCCGGGCCAGGCGGCAGAAGGCGCCATGGCGGCCGGGCGTGGCGGGCTGGCCATTGCCGAGAGGAGGAAGGCGGCTAAGCGCTTGTGAGGCGACAGCTGGCAGCGGCGAGGCTCAGGCGGGCAGGCGAGGCCTGGTGGCGGGCGAGGTGGAGGAGCGCGGCAGGCGGCGGTGCCGGTGGCAGCAGCGGAGGCTTCTGAAGCTGGAGGCGGAGCGAGAGGTGAGGAGGCGGCCGCGAGGAGGCAGCGAGGAGGTTGGGGAAGGAAGGATGCGAGCGGGAGGTAGGTGAGGCGGTGGATGGCAGGTGTGTCGGGAGGCGGGAATCATGGGGCGAAGGCGAGGTAGGCGGTGCCAAGAAGAAGAGGAGAGGAGGCTACTGCGATTGGGGATTAGCGAGAGAGACGGCAGCAGAGGAGATTGCAGGAAGAGGAACAGGGGGGTGGGGCGGTGGGGCCGGGCCTAGTGCGCGGGGTGTCAGATGGCATGGGTGGTGAGGTGAGGGAGTGGGGCTGCATGCGTGCATGTGCTGGGGTGAGAGAGGGAGTTGGTGGTGTGGAGCAGGGCTGGCTGGTGGAGAGAGGAAGAGAGAAAAGAGAGGGAGGGGAGTGATGTGGCAGATTAGGATTGGGTAGAGGGGGAGAGAGGGTGAGGTGGCGTTAGGGGATTGGGTGGGGTGATGTGGCCAAGGGGTGTGGGTAGACTAGTTGGTAACTTTAGGATTTAGGAGCGGTGTAGTTGGACCGTTTTAAAAACAGGGGTGGTCGTTCGGGTCTATTCGGCCCGTTCGACTGCCCCACTAAAACAAATTAAATATTTTTAATGTTTTAAACGGGGCTTTTGCAAACCGATGCTAGACAAAATAAATAATCCGGACAAGCCCGGGGTTTTGCGTTTGAATAAGGATGAGGCGTTTAGAAAACAAAATAGGGTTTTTCTGCAATTAGTTTTGTACAATCAGATGCAAGATGATGACGATGCTCAAATGCAATGTGGCATGATGACATGAGCATGCGGTCATGATGATGCAATGCACAAAAACAACGCGATTTTCTAGTAGTGGTTTTGCGGGATGCCACAATTCGACACCACTAACAAGGGATCTCGCCCTCGAGATCCGCCTCATGGTACCGAAAGGAAGGTCGGCGATCTGCGTCTTCTCGCTTCGTGTAGATCTTTGCGACACCAGTAACAAGAGGTCGTTGTCCCTGATCGTCGAGAGAGCACTCCGGAACAAAAAGGTCGAAGGTAGAGGCATCAGCAAATTAAGCCACCTCTAGCTTCCGTGGAAGGAGTAAAATTGCTGGATCCACCGATTCGGCGTACAAGAGCGAATGATAAGAGTAGTGGTATGGTAGCTACTCCATCCCGCACTCAAACCATTACTCTGCACACGAATAGGCGGAGTATGCAACCAACTCTCGGAATCAGACTGAAGATCTCGACAAGCGAGGTTCGGAAACAAAAGAGTGACGCCGACTCGGCATCGGATCTGGCGTAGAGGATGTCATCGCGTCAGAAACACCGGAAAGCACAAACAAAGAACAAGGAAGGTACCACAGACGAAGGATTCCTCGGATAGCAGGAAGACCGGATGTAGCAACACCGTTATCGAAGAAGGAAGCGAAACCCTAAAGATACGACGGAAAACCCAACCACGAGAAATCCTGGACTCGAAGAAAGGGAAGAGAGCGGATTCAAAACACGTCGGGATAAGAGGTGAATAGCAGAGGGGTAAGAAGTAAAATCAGACCTAATCAGAACTATCCAACCGATTTTGCAAAATAGTTTTGACACTCTACTTCGTCCGTTAGCTAGGTTATCCTCTGTTGGACTTGTGGGTATCGCAATCACGAGCTCGATACCACTCAGAACACCCTCAGAATCAGACCTATGCAAGTTTGAGCAAAATTCGCCAAAACCCGCATAGAAACGATTCAAAGGTGCCCACCAGGCACTTTCGTGCGGGTGGAAAACGAAGTAATAACATTACACAACAGTCCTCGATGGGACCCACAGAACAGATATATATAATAGCGACTCAAGGAGTCAAGAATACAGCTATAATATTCAAAGATCCAAATCACCTTGAAAGCGATAGAGCGTCCAGCTACGGACAAGATGCAAATGGGGCTAAGAGCCCTGAAGAATAACAATGGCGTCCATAACCCGGCCCAGGCCAAACCGGAAGGGTAACCCTGCTAACGACGTCGATCTCAAACCTGCTTAAACAAAAGGGGTGCCGACAAAGGGCAAAGGAAAAAGAAGGAGCGTCAGTACTGAGGCCAGTACACGGCGAGGCTAGAATTCGACGGTCCTCGCCTACAAAGGTATGGTGGATCGCGGCGGCAAAGATGCACTAAACAACCTATAGAGACTCGATACAATGGCGGTTATCGAGAGGGTGAGAATGACCTATCCGGATCCAACTCAGCTAACACCAAACAAACCCATCCGGTGTTTCTCGAGACCAAACGAGGAAGTCAACCGAGGAACTCACACCGTTGCTAGTTTTACTTATTTGGTTATCGTTGCAGCAATTACTAGTCAGGTTAAATAATCATCCTGATAAAGTAAGCAGTGGGCACTTTTAGTTAACCATTCTGTTGTAGTTGCAACAATTACTAATCGACATCTGAGATAGCATGAGGTAAAACCCAAAACCCAGCAGTTGTTGGTACTTTTATTCAGCCATTCCGTTGTGGTTGCAATACTTACTAGTCATTATACAATTGTCGCAAGCGACAACCAAACAAGCAATTGTGGGCAGTATTAATTAGCCATTCCGTTATAGTGAAGCTGATTACTAGTCATTATAAGTTAAATTTATAGCAGTAAACTTTAGTTATGCTTGTCTATGATCGAGATCGTGCTCCAAGTCGTCCATATCCGCGACACGGCTTTCGAAAGTTTTACCCGGCCGGGTGCACCAATAGCAACACACGCTCGATCAACCTCGGAAAAACCAAATCAAAACCCAACGAGGCTTTCACGATGAACAATCACAGATTCGAAATATTTCGGGGCCACCCTTGAAGTACACCCGCGAACGGAGTAAGCAAGCTCGAGGCGGACTCAAGGTTTGCGTCAATGGTAGAACGATGAGATCCCCAATCGGGCTTATACCGCGAAAACATTCCGCTTACCTAAACAGTACAGTGTGCTCCTCGCACAATTTTAAATACAGAAAGTAGCATGGCATAAGTACAGAATAGTAAATAAAACCTCAAACTAGTTTGTGGCCCCAAGAAATAAGACTGAATCAAGCTCTGGCTCAGGGGGGTCCCATATACCTCCCGGATGTGGTTAGCGCGATAAATCAAGGAACAGGTATCAAGTACTCGGGGTCTTACGGGACACAAGTGGGCGTTCGGAAACCAAATATTTTCTATCACCCACCGATGCCTCTGCTTATTTCAATTTTAGTTGTTAAACAGAAATTAAAGTGACGATAAGTAAAACTAGAATCATTTCCAACATCAACATGCGGCAATTCATCAACAACTGTGGCACTTGACAATACGCAACAGCACTTGAGCAAGCGACTACGACGCGCAAGTCCAACTATCTACCAAACAACAGGTAATAGGATGTGTCCAAGGCAATATAGGCTGCACGGTATATCATGTGTACGAAACTAAAGCATCGCAACACAGATAGCAATAGATCAACAGGAGGGAAGTAAATACTATAAAAGTAAGATAGGTAGAAAGGGGGAGATGCTCGCCTGAAAACATTGTCGAGGTTCAACCGAAGATCGGGGCAACGCTCACATCAACTCAACGGCCTTATCCGCGAAGAAGCAAACCACTAGAATAAACATCGGATGCAATATTTAATACAACGGCAGAAGATCGGCATGATGCATGTATGATGTATGTCATGGCAAAGGTGCGATGCGATTAGGTCATATTAAGTGGAACCGGGGGTCCCGACAATTATTTAAATGGTTCAAGTTGTTTAGCTACCCCGCAATTTAAATGTTCTTTAGCAAAACAACAGATGGAACCGGTTCGCTACACATGTTTAACTGAGGCCAATATGAGATTAGATTTGCCCGCATATGGGCCCCATGTTTAATTATTAGGTGAATCGGCATAAGGCCCCCAAACCACATGATTATGCATGCGAGGAGAATGATTAATATGCAACAGTTGTTATTATGTTATGAAATAGGGTTTTCGGGAAGGGGTTCACACATTAGGGGTCTCGACGATCTCGGGTTCCGGGGTTCGGGGTTCGGCCTCGGGGTTCAGGGTTCGACGGGCTCGGCGGGATCGTTCTCGGACTCCGGGGTAGGTCTTGGCGCATCCGGGGTCTCCGGGGCATGTTGTCGGTCATGGCGTTCGAGACGAAGCACTTTTCGCGTCGAGGTCTCAGTGTCCGGGGTGAAGATCTTGGCGTTCTCGGGCGATCTTGGCATTCTGCAGGTTCGGTCCTGGCGCTTCAGATCGACCTTCGGTTCAGGGACTCAGGGTTCAGGGGTCTCGGCGTCCGTGTGTCGGTCTTGTCGTTTCGTGCAGGCGTCCTCGAGGTCGATGGCGAACTTGTCCGGTACCGGGGTTCGGTCTGCTGGGTTCGACGGTGTCTTGGCGTTCCCCTGAGGAAGATCATGGAGGTCATCGGGTTCGGTTGGGTCGGGTGGATCTTGGGTTTTGGCGGAGTCTCGTTGAGGTCCACGTCGAAGTACTTGTCGGTGGTCCATCGAGCGTCACCATGCTCCTTCTCTCGATACCCTGTCGACGCAGAGATCTTGTAGTACCTTGTCACCTCACGAGTACACGGCTTACACGCAGTTCTTATCGAGGCCGGTCTTGAACACCGGGGGTCGGAGGAGGCGGTGGCGGCGGGTCGGACAGGCTGGGGCAATGCAGGGCCGAAGCGGAGGCGAACCGCCGGCGAGCCTTGCGGAGGAAGGCGAGCCGGGCGAGCTCAGCACGCCGGCGGCGTTGGCGGGCTGGCAAGCGCCTTGAGCAGGCGAGTCGGCTGGCGGGCGAGCGGGCCGGGGCAGATCTGTGGCAGCGGGGCGGGCAGAAAGGGCAGAAGCAGCGGCGGTGAGGCGCCATGGAAGCGGGCGTGGCAGGCGTGGCTCGGGCCGGAGGAGGAGGAGGCGGCTTGCGGGCGGCGCTTAGGGGCGGCCGAGGCTTCAGCGAGCGCCGTGAGCGGGGCGGCGAGGCGAGCGGGGCTCGGTGGCGGAGAGCGAGGTGGAGGCCAGCGAGGCGGGCGGCGGAGGCTTCGGCCGGGAGGAGCTGAGGAGGCGGAGCGGGCGTGGAGCGCCAAGGAGCGACACCGAGGTTGGGGGAAGGAAGGATGCGAGGGGGAGAGGTACGGGGTGAGGCGGTGGATGCGGGCAGGTGTGTCGGGGAGGCGAATCGGGCGGGGCAGGCGAGGTGGCCGCATCGGGCGGTAGGCTGGCGGTTAGGGGCGAGGGCGGTGCAGTGGAAGAAGAGGAGAGGGGCGGTTGCGTCTTGGGATTGGGGACGCGAGAGAGAGCAGAGAGGAGATTGCAGGAAGAGGAACAGAGGGTGGGGCGGTGGGGCCGGGCTAGCAAGCAGGCCTGTGGTGTCGAGCATGGGTGGGGCGGCTGAGTGAGGTGAGGGAGTGGGGCTGCATGCGTGCATGTCTTTGGGGTGAGAGGGAGTTGGTGGTGGAGGCGGGCTGGTGGTGGAGAGGAAGAGAGAAAGAGAGGGAGGGGTGATGTGGCGATTAGGATTGGGTAGAGGAGAGAGGGTGAGGTGGCGTTAGGGGATTGGGTGGGGTGATGTGGCCAAGGGTGTGGGTAGACTAGTTGGTAACTTTAGGATTTAGGAGCGGTGTAGTTGGACCGTTTAAAAACAGGGGTGGTCGTTCGGGTCTACTCGGCCCGTTCGACTGCCCCACAAAAACAAATTAAATATTTTTAATGTTTTAAACGGGGCTTTTGCAAACCGATGCTAGACAAAATAAATAATCCGGACAAGCCCGGGGTTTTGCGTTTGAATAAGGATGAGGCGTTTAGAAAACAAAATAGGGTTTTTCTGCAATTAGTTTTGTACAATCAGATGCAAGATGATGACGATGCTCAAATGCAATGTGGCATGATGACATGAGCATGCGGTCATGATGATGCAATGCACAAAAACAACGCGATTTTCTAGTAGTGGTTTTGCGGGATGCCACACCCTTGATGCAATGTGGCAGCGGGGCTTCATGGGTCCATTCGGACTCGGCCGGGCCAGGAGGGCCTGGTTTGCCCCTGTTGTGGCATCCGGTCAGCTACCGCCTTTCGGTGGTGGAGGTAGTTCCTTCCTGCGTGCTGCTGGACCTCCAATCCTCGCCGAAGTTTCCTCCTTTCAGCTCTACCGGCCTCACATCGTGGGTCACGGTGAGACGACGGCGATAACTGCAAGACTGTGGTAGCATGTGCTTGTGGGCGGCAAGATTGGTGGTGCATTCCGAAGCGTTCGAGAGTGTGGTTTTTTGAGGGGTCGGGAGAAATCCTTGTCGTCTTGACACCGACGCGATGACGCCTACGGGTGTCACCGACCTTTCTGAAAGGCGTCGGGAGTATCTCTTCTCCACCTCTCGGTGTGTATCGGGGGAAATCCTAGGCTTCGTCCAGGAAGCAGTGTCGTCATCATCGCTCCCCTTCTTGGAGGTGCTTCTTGATACACGACGCTTCGGAGCGCTAGGCGCGTGGTGGTACTTATCCGGAGGACGCAGCGGTTGCGATTTCTTGCTGTTTTCGTCGAACTGCCGGTGTCGGCTTTATTTTCTCCTTTTTTATGTTTTCTTTTTTATTGTCTTTAGGCGTTGTGATGTCTGTCCAACAGCAGTCTCAGTCGGTTGGTTGCTATATTATATAGCTGAGTGAAAGGCTATTTCGATATCAACGAAGCAGACATCAAGTATAGCAGATGAACAAGAACAGTTGGGAACTGTCAATACAGAGGGAGACAAAGACACCGATTTGTTTCCCGCCCGGAGATCAAGACGCCTGCTGGACGCCTTCGTTTGGAGGGGCTATACGCGCATCCACCCAAGTACACGTACTAAGCCTTATTTTTGATAAGCGCAAGCTTCACAAAGTTTAGCCCACTCAAAATCCTTTGCCCTATAAGGTTGTTTTGAAGGCCTAGTGCCATCGTCAACTAGGAGCTACCATTCAATGTGGATATTTCCTCTTTTTTTTAACAAGGAGGTCACGAAGGGACGTGAAGATTTCCATTAAAACCAAGCGGTGGATGTATAACTGATTACAAAAAACCCGTAAAGTACGAAAAAATACATAGGTCTCTATTAAATGTAGAAAAGATCTCACTGAAAGATGGAAACAATTCAGTCGTTCTCTTTCTCCACCGCCGAGAAGGAAGTCAGACGCGCCGCCATCAAGATCATAAGTGGGGACAAAACCACTTGCTTCCACGCAGATGAGAAACATGGTCGCCGACCTCGAGAGGTCCCTCGCCGAGGAGGTTCAACAATTGTCGGGACCCTTCGCCGATTTCTGGATAGACCATGTTCTGTCCTTGGATGTCGGACGGCTATCACCTGCCGCCGAGGTGGTTCTTAAGAATATTGCTTCCCAACTCCACTCCTGCATGCAGCTCCTGCATGACGCTGCTGCTAACCCAATCAACACCTCCAATATTCGCAATCACTATGCCTGCTGGAGGAAGAAGATATGAGGAGCAATAGTAACCTACAACAGGGGACTCTTTACCGGTGCCAGAAAAGATAGCCGGACCACTGTCCGACTCCCCACTCCTGCCATGAGTGGGAGGAGGCATGAAAAGAAGAGTGGCCCTAGAAAGAAGCCCAGAAGCAGGTTTATTGAACAAGCGGTGATTGACGATCGCCGAAGAGGAACTCCCCCATGGATCCCCAAAAAACAACGAGGTCAACCACTCCAACGGCGTGCCTGCACCGCCGCTAGGATAGCCGCACCGGAACTGCACACGCGCCCTCCTGTGCCTCTTCTCCTCGCCACCAAGGCCGTCCAAGAGGTTAACAGGAGGCCAAGGCGGAGAACTCACTAAAGCGGAGGATGTGGCCTCCCCCCCCACCCCCCCGTTGCCTCGGCCGGCCGGGAGCGGTTCCAGGGCACCGTAGCACTCGAGGATGCACCTCCCTTGTAACACCCTCAGAATCGGACCTATGCAAGTTTGAGCAAAATTCGCCAAACCCGCATAGAAACGATTCAAAGGTGCCCACCAGGCACTTTCGTGCGGGTGGAAAACGAAGTAATAACATTACACAGCAGTCCTCGATGGGACCCACAGAACAGATATATATAAAACAGCGACTCAAAGAGTCAAGAATACAGATATAATATACAAAGATCCAAAACACCTTGAAAACGGTAGAGCGTCCGACTACGGACAAGAAGCAAATGGGGCTAAGAGCCCTGAAGAATAACCAATGGCGTCCATAACCCTGCCAGCCAAGCCGGAAGGGTAACCTGCTAACGGCGCCGATCTCAAAACCTGCTTAACAAAGGGGTGCCGACAAAGGGCAAAGCAGAAAACAAAGAAGGAGCGTCGATCGAGGCCAAGACAGCGAGGCTAGAATTCGGCGGTCCTCGCCTACATAGGTATGGTGGACTGAAGCGGCAGCGGCAGCATGCACTAAACAATCTATAGAGACTCGATACAACTGGCGGTTATCAGAGAGGGGTAAGAATGACCTAACCGGATCCAACCTGAAACTAACACCAAGCAAACCCATCCTGGTGTTTCCCCCTCGAGACCGTCGAGGAAGTCAACCGAGGAACTCACACCGTTGGCAGTTTTATTCATTCAGTTATCGTTGCAGCCATTACTAGTCAGGTTTAGATAATCATCCTGATAAAGTAAACAGTGGGCACTTTTAGTTAACCATTCCGTTATAGTTGCGGCAATTACTAATCAAATACAGATAGCATGATATAATCCCAAAACCCAGCAGTTGTTGGTACTTTTATTCAGCCATTTCGTTGTAGTTGCAATACTTACTAGTCAGATACAATTGTCGCAAGCGACAACCAAACAAGCAATTGTGGGCAGTATTAATTAGCCATTCCATTATAGTGGAGCTAATTACTAGTCATTATAAGTCAAATTTATAGCAGTAAACTTTAGTTATGCTTGTCTATGATCGAGATACTGTGCTCCAAGTCGTCCATATCCGCGGACACGGCTTTCAGAAAGTTTTTACCCGGCCGGGGTGCACCAATAGCAACACACGCTCGATCAACCTCGGAAAAACCAAATCAAAACCCAACGAGGCTTTCACGACTGAACAATCACAGGATTCAGAAATATTTCAGGGGGCCACCCCTTAAGTAGAATCCGCAACGGTTAGCTGACTCGAGACGGCCTCAAGGTTTGTGGGGCCGTGTAAACGATCGAACCCGAAGTGTGGCTGGGCTTGTCGCTACCACGTAAACGGTCACAATGCCTAAACGATGCAGTGTGCCTCGCAATCGTAAATAAAGCAAAAAAAGCATGGCATAAGTACAGGATCGTAAATAAAACCTCAAACTAGTTTGTGGCCCCAAGAAATAAGACTGAATCAAGCTCTGGTTCAGGGGGGTCCCATATACCTCCCGGATGTGGATAGCGCGCAAATCAAGGAACAGGTATCAAGTACTCGGGGTCTTACGGGACACAAGTGGGCGTTCGGAAACCAAATATTATCTATCACCCACCGATGCCTCTGCTTATTCAATTTTAGTTGTTAAACAGAAAGTAAAGTGACGTTAAGTGAAACTAGAATCATCTCCAACATCAACATGTGGCAATTCATCAGCAACTGTGGCATATGACGACACACATCAGCACTTGAGCAAGCAACTACGACGCGCAAGTCCAACTATCTACCAAACAACAGGTAATAGGATGTGTCCAAGGCAATATAGGGCTGCACGGTGTATCACGGGTACGGAATCTAAAGCATCGCAACACAGATAGCAATAGATCAACAGGAGGGAAGTAAATACTATAAAAGTAAGATAGGTAGAAAGGGGGAGATGCTCTTTGAAACATTGTCAAGGTTCAACCAAGATCGGGCGAAGCTCACATCAACTCAACGGCCTTATCCGCGAAGAAGCAAAACACTAGAAGAAACACCGGATGCGATATTTAATAAAACGGCAGAAGATCGGCATGATGCATGTATGAGGTATGGCATGGCAAGGTGCGATGCAATTAGGTCATATTAAGCGGAACCGGGGTCCCGACAATTAGTTAGGTGGTTCATGTTGTTTAGTTACCCAGCAATTTATATGTTGTATTAACAAGGCAAGATAAGATACCGGTTCGCTACACAAGTTTAAATGAGGCCAATATAAGGCTAGATTTGCCCGCATATGGGCCCCATATTCAATTATTAGGTGAATCGGCATAAGGCCCCCAAACCAATGCTATGCATGCGGGAATGACAATTAAATATGCAACAATTGTTTGTTATTATGTTGTAAAGATAGGGTTCGAGGAAAAGGGGTCACACTTTAGAGGGGGCTCGACGATCTTGTTAGGGTTCCGGGGTTCGGGGTTCGGGGTCCAGGGTTCGATGGGATCGACGAGGTTCGACGGAACGTTCTCGGCCTCCGGGGTCGGTCTTGGCGATCCGGTCTTGGTCGGGTAGATCTTATCGGTCTTGGCGCATCCGGGGTTTCGGTATGTTGTCGGTCATGGCGTTCGGTGAAGATCTTGGCGTTCTCGGCGATCTCGGCATCCTCGGTTCCGATTGTAGATCGGCGTCCTCGAAGGGGTACTTGTCGTATCCGTGTCGTGGTTCTTGTCGGGGTCTCGGCGTCGGCGGGCGGTAGAACTTAGCGATTCCATGAGGAAGGCCTTGCGCGTCGGTCTTGTGTCGATCTCCGGTTCCGCGGCGGCCTCGAGATCGGGGTCTTGATTCCATGGGAGAGAACATCGTGTTCGGTCGTCGAGCTCGAACAAGCGCTAGTGTACGCGTGGCGATCATGTTTCAAGAGGGAGAGCTCGGGTTCATCTTTGCTTGTCGATGGCCTCAAGAAGATCTTGGCGACGGAGGCGGCCGGCTCGGATCCGCAACATCGGGCGGTAAGACGCGGCAGCTGGGTCAGCAGGCGCAATGGGCACGTGGGGCCAACCAGGGAGACCCGAGGCAGCGGGCCGGCTGTCCCGAGGCGAGCGGCTTGGCGAGGTTCCCGAGCGGAGAGGCGACGGCAGACGGCGGCGCTTGGGCCGGGCGACGCGCGGGTCGCCGGCGACGGCAGGGCGCGCGAGGAGGCGCCGGCGCGCTGGCCGGAGGAAGAGGCAGAAGCTGGGAAGGGAGTGAGGCGCTGGGTACTGACGGGGAAGGCCGGCGGGGCAGAGGGCGGCCGCTGCCCGGGCGCTGCAGAGGTCCGGCGGCGAAGCTCGATGTCGGCGAACGAGAGGCCCGGGCGGCGTCGAGAGCACGCGAGGTCGCCGGGAACCCGGGCGCGGCGGCGAGGGGCCGGGGACGCTGTCGGGCGCTGCCGGACGCCGAGGCGAGGGGCGCGGCGAGCGCTATGGCGGGGCCGCCGGCAGCAGGGGCGCGCTGCCGAGGTCGGGCGGAGGCGACGCGTGCTCGCGAGATGCGACGGCGACGGGCGGGGCCGGAGGGAGCGGAGGCGGCGGACGCGGGTGGCGAGGTGGCGAACGGCGGCGGGGACGCGCGGGACGGCGGTGGTCGCCGGGGAGGAGGCGCAGGGGAGAAGAACGAGGGGAGGAGGAAGATGGTGGGAGTGGCGGGGGTGGGCGAGTGTAGTAAAAGGTGTGTCATGCAAGCGTGCGTGTGTTTTGGGGGGGTGTGGCGCGCTGAGAGGAGAGAGGAGGGAAGGAGGGAGTTGGGGGCTGGACACGTGGCGAGTGGGGATAGGTAGAGGGAGAGAGGTGAGGTGGCCTCGACAGGCTAGGGTGAGGTGGCTGCTAGGTGGGTAGGATTTTAGGTGGCCATAGGATTAATAGGTGGGGCTGGTTGGACCGAATTTTGTATACGGGGTGGTCGCTCGGTTGGCCTGCTCGATCGCCTTACTAAACAAATTAAATCTTTTATTTAATTTCATTGGGCCGTTTGCAACCCGAATGCAACAAAACAAAATACTCCGGAGCCCCGGGGTTTTGGCGTTTGAATAAGATGGGGCGTTTGGAAAACGAATCGGGGTTTGCAAAAATAGTTTTTGACAAACAACATGCGACGATGACGATGCAATGCACAAATTCAACGCGATTTTCTAGTAGTGGTTTTGCGGGATGCCACAATTCGACACCACTAACAAGGGATCTCGCCCTCGAGATCCGCCTCATGGTACCGGAAGGAAGGTCGGCGATCTGCATCTTCTCGCTTCGTGTAAATCCTCGCGACACCACTAACGAGGGTCATTGCTCCTGATCGTCGAGAGAACACTCCGGATAGTCAACGGACGAAGTTAGTGGTAAGGCCACCTCTAACTTCCATGGAAGGAGTAAAATTGCATTGATCCACCATTCAATGTACAAAAGCGAATGATAAGAGTAGTGGTATGGTCGCGACTCCATCCCGCACTCAAAGCATTACTCCGCATACCGATAGAGATTATGCAACCAACCCTCAGGATTCAGACTGAAGATCTCGACAAGCGAGGTTCGGATCAAAGGAGTGATGCAGACTCTGCATCAGATCTGGCGTAGAGGATGTCGTCGCGTCGGACAACACCGGAAGGAACAAACAAGGAATACAGGATGGTAACAGAGACGGTTTCATCCGCAGCTTGAACACCGGATGGTAGATCACCGTTACCAAAGGAGGAAGCGAAACCCTAAAGGTACGACGGAAACCCAACCACGAGAATTCCTGGACTCGAAGAAGGGAAGAGAGCGGATTCAAACACGCAGGGGTAAGAGGGGAACAGCAGAGGGTAAGGAGTAAAATCAGACCTAATCAGAACTATCCAACCGATTTTCAAAAATAGTTTGACACTCTACTCTACCGTTAGCTAGGTTATCCTACAGTTGGACTTGGGGTATCGCAACCGCTGAGCTCGATACCACTCAGTAACACCCTCAGATCGGACCTATGCAAGTTTGAGCAAAATTCGCCAAACCCGCATAGAAACGATTCAAAGGTGCCCACCAGGCACTTTCGTGCGGGTGGAAAACGAAGTAATAACATTACACAGCAGTCCTCGATGGGACCCACAGAACAGATATATATAAAACAGCGACTCAAAGAGTCAAGAATACAGATATAATATACAAAGATCCAAAACACCTTGAAAACGGTAGAGCGTCCGACTACGGACAAGAAGCAAATGGGGCTAAGAGCCCTGAAGAATAACCAATGGCGTCCATAACCCTGCCCAGGCCAAGCCGGAAGGGTAACCCTGCTAACGGCGTCGATCTCAAAACCTGCTTAACAAAAGGTGCCGACAAAGGCAAAGCAGAAAACAAAGAAGGAGCCAAGATCGAGGCCAAGACAGCCGAGGCTAGAATTCGCGGTCCTCGCCACATAGGTATGGTGGATCAAGCGGCAAGCAAAGATGCACTAAACAATCTATAGAGACTCGATACAACCGGGCGGTTATCGAGAGGGGTAAGAATGACCTAACCGGATCCAACTCAAACTAACACCAAGCAAACCCATCTGGTGTTTCCCTCGAGACCGCCGAGGAAGTCAACCGAGGAACTCACACCGCTGGCGCTTTATTCATTCGATTATCGTTGCAGCCATTACTAGTCGTTTAGATAATCATCCCGATAAAGTAAACAAGTAAGCACTTTTAGTTAACCATTCCGTTATAGTTGCGGCAATTACTAATCAAATACGTATAGCATGATATAATCCCAAAACCCAAAGCAGTTGTTGGTACTTTTATTCAGCCATTTCGCTAGAAGTTGCAATACTTACTAGTCGATACAATTGTCGCAGTTTACAACCAAACAAGCAATTGTGGGCGTATTAATTAGCCATTCCATTATAGTGGAGCTAATTACTAGTCATTATAAGTCAAATTTATAGCAAGAACTTTAGTTATGCTTGTCTATGATCGAGATATCTCCGTCAAGTCGTCCATATCCGGACACGGCTTTCGAAAGTTTTACCCGCCGGTGCACCAATAGCAACACACGCCGATCAACCTCGAAAACCAAATCAAAACCCAACGAGGCTTTCACGATCGAACAATCACAGATTCAAATATTTCGGGGCCACCCTTAAGTAGAATCATAACGGTTAGCTGACTCAGACGGCCTCAAGGTTTGGGGCGCAGAACGATCGAACCCGAAGTGTGGCTGGGCTTGTCGCCACGTAAACGGGTCACAATGCCTAACAAGACAAAGGTGCCCTCGACAATCGTAAATAAAGCAGAAAGCATGGCATAAGTACAGATCGTAAATAAAACCTCAAACTAGTTTGTGGCCCCAAGAAATAAGACTGAATCAAGCTCGTTCAGGGGTCCCATATACCTCCGGATGTGGATAGCGCAAAAATCAAGGAACAGTATCAAGTACTGGGTCTTACGACACAAGTGGGCTCGAAACCAAATATTATCTATCACCCACCGATGCCTCTCGCTTATTCAATTTTAGTTGTTAAACAGAAAGTAAAGTGACGTTAAGTGAAACTAGAATCATCTCCAACATCAACATGTGGCAATTCATCAATCGGGCATATGACACACATCAGCACTTGAGCAAGCAACTACGACGCGCAAGTCCAACTATCTACCAAACAACAGGTAATAGGATGTGTCCAAGGCAATATAGGGCTGCACGGTGTATCACGGGTACGGAATCTAAAGCATCGCAACACAGATAGCAATAGATCAACAGGAGGGAAGTAAATACTATAAAAGTAAGATAGGTAGAAAGGGGGAGATGCTCGCCTGAAACATTGTCGAAGGTTCAACCGAAGATCGGGGCGAAGCTCACATCAACTCAACGGCCTTATCCGCGAAGAACCAAAGCACTAGAAGAAACACCGGATGCAGTATTTAATACACGACAGAAGATCGGCATGATGCATGCGTGATGGATGGCATGGCAAGGTGCGATGCAATTAGGTCAAGATTAAGCGGAACCGGGGTCCCGACAATTAGTTAGGTGGTTCATGTTGTTTAGTTACCCCGCAATTTATATGTTGTTTTAACAAGGCAAGATTGCAGCATCGGTTCACTACACAGGTTTAAATGAGGCCAATATAAGGCTAGATTTGCCCGCATATGGGCCCCATATTCAATTATTAGGTGAATCGGCATAAGGCCCCCAAACCAATGCTATGCATGCGGGAATGACAATTAAATATGCAACAATTGTTTGTTATTATGTTGTAAAGATAGGGTTCGAGGAAAAGGGGTCACACTTTAGAGGGGGCTCGACGATCTTGTTAGGGTTCCGGGGTTCGGGGTTCGGGGTCCAGGGTTCGATGGGATCGACGAGGTTCGACGGAACGTTCTCGGCCTCCGGGGTCGGTCTTGGCGTATCCGGGTCTTCGGGTCGGGGTAGATCTTATCGGTCTTGGCGCATCCGGGGTTTCCGGGGTATGTTGTCGGTCATGGCGTTCGGGGTGAAGATCTTGGCGTTCTCGGCGATCTCGGCATCCTCGGTTCCGATTGTAGATCTCGGCGTCCTCGAAGGGGTACTTGTCGTATCCGTGTCGTGGTTCTTGTCGGGGTCCTCGGCGCCGCGCGCCGGTAGAACTTAGCGATTCCATGAGGAAGGCCTTGGTGCGCGGCCTTGTGTCGATCTCCGGGTTCCGCGAAGTGGCCTCGAGATCGGGGTCTTCGGTTCCATGGGGAGAGAACATCGTGTTCGGTCGTCGAGCTCCGGGAACAAGCGCTAGTGTACGCGTGGCGATCATGTTTTCCAAGAGGGAGAGCTCGGGGTTCATCTTTGCTTGTCGATGGCCTCAAGAAGATCTTGGCGACGGAGGCGGGCGGCCGGGCTCGGATCCGGCGACATCGGTAGCAGCGCAAGCGCCGCCGCAGTATGCTGGGGCACGTGGGGCCAACCAGGGGGACCCGAGGCAGCCGGGCCGGGCTGTCCTGAGGCGGAGCGGGCTTGGCGAGGTTCCTGAGCGGAGGAGGCGCACGGCGGACGGCGGCGCTTGGGCCGGGCGACGAGCGGGTCGCCGGCGACAGGGCGCTGCGAGAGCTCCGGCGGCGCGCTGGCCGCCGGAGGAAGAGGCAGCAGAGCGGAGCCGGGCGGAGGCGCTGGGTACCGATGGGGCGGAAGGGCGGGGCAGAGAGGGCGGCCGCGGGGCGCTCGGGCGGCGGCAGAGGTCCGTGGCGAAGCTCGATGCCGGGCGAACGAGAGGCCCGGCGGCGGTCGGAGAGCACGCGAGGTCGTCGGGGAACCTGGGCGGCGGCGGAGGGGGCTGGGGACGCCGGGTCGGGCGCTGCGGGACGCCGAGGCGAGGGCGCTAAGGCGAAGCGAAGCTGGCGGCCGCCGGCGCAGCAGGGCGCGCCGGTCGAGGTCAGGCGGAGGCGACGCAGCGTGCTCATGGAGATGCGACGGCGACAAGGGCCGGAGGGAGCGGAGGCGGCGGACGCGGGTGGCGAGGTGGCGAACGGCGGCGGGGACGCGCGGGACGGCTGTGGTCGCCGGGGAGGAGGCGCAGGGGAGGAGAACGAGGGGAGGAGGAAGATGGGGGGAGGGCCGGGGTGGGCCAAAGCTGTAGTGTGTGCGTCAAGGCGTGTATGCGTGTGTTTTGGGGGTGTGGCCTTGAGAGAGGAGAGAGGAGGGAGTTGGGGGCTGGACACGTGGCGAGGGATAGGTAGAGAGGAGAGAGGAGGGTGAGGTGGCGCGCTCCGAGAGGCTAGGGTGAGGTGGCTGCTAGGTGTGGGTAGGATTTTAGGTGGCCATAGGATTAATAGGTGGGGCTGGTTGGACCGAATTTTGTATACGGGGGTGGTCGTTCGGGTCGGTTGGCCCGTTCGACTGCCCCTACTAAACAAATTAAATCTTTTATTTAATTTCATTGGGCCGCTTTACAACGAATGCAACAAAACAAAATACTCCGGAGCCCCGGGGTTTTGGCGTTTGAATAAGATGGGGCGTTTGGAAAACGAATCGGGGTTTGCAAAAATAGTTTTTGACAAACAACATGCGACGATGACGATGCAATGCACAAATTCAACGCGATTTTCTAGTAGTGGTTTTGCGGGATGCCACATCCCTCCTCACCACCATGGACAGCCGGGGAGGCACCATCACTCGCCTCATAAGAACACCGCGAGTAGCTTTATTGGGGGAGACGGAGGCTCTTCCCTCTGCCACTTCCTCCGGCCAGAGGAGTTCCATGGTGATGAAAAGCACCCCCATATTGAATCGGATCTGGCTGCACAAACCCTCCTCGTGTCTCCAACTACTGGGCAGGAAGGCCACAGCCGACAAACAGCCGAAAATCCTACACCTATCTACTCCGGCGTCTGATCCAGTCCAACTCCGGCCGACTATTCCGGCGGAGAGGACGGCGGATGGACCCGGGCAGCGGCGGTGAACTCTCAAAGGGGAGAGAACGAGAGGGAGCGAGGGAATAAGGTTCGGTCTCATGTGGATATTTCCTCGGTCACCCCTTCCCTAATCCAAAACTAAGTCTACCGCTTCACCAATGGAAGATCTTGAGGTGACATGCAAACCTTCACAACTTGTCAAGTTGTCATGGCAAATCCATGCACCAGATGCTCAGATAGTCGACGCCTAACTATGTAGGAGATGTCAAATCTCTAAGAGAAACAAGCAGGTCTCTTTGGCCAAACATGATATTGATTGATGCTCAACCAAACTCAAATCAAAATCTCAAAGGATTTTACTGAAAAATAAGTGAGAGAGAAAGAGGGGAACATGCACAAAGTAGATCCCCGGATCTAAAATTTAGCTCACGTCACCAACCCCTACCGAAGAGTGGATTTTTATAATGTTTTAAGCATAATTTTTTTGTGGGATAAATCGACCCATCTCATGCTCCATCTAGAAATTATTATGTCCATTGTACATGATTACTTGTTCCCAATCATTTTCATATGAGAGTATCTCAACTTGTAGTTTAATTAAGATTTTATTATTTTTCTTGGCTTTTGTGGGTGTATAGGTGTATTGAGGATTTATGAGAAAAACATGGTGAAAGAAGCCAAGAGGATGCAATATGGAGTTACATGCACCAGATATGAGCCATATGGAGTGTGGAAAAGTGTATTTTTATCATAAAAAAATTAATGTGCAAGGCCATGGTGTTTTAGCCCTAGTCAGTATGAATTCAACGAGCTGAAGAACACCTCAATCGAAGTGTGACTAAGGAAATAATGCCCAAAATACTAAACAACCACAATCTATAACGAGCACATGTACGGCGAAGATGGACGTATGCGCCGCCGTGCTGACCTCCTACGGGTTTGTGACATCAAAGTGAACTTCTTTGTGAACTAACCAAGGGCATATTCAAAGGGAACTCTCAAGAAATCTCAAATCGACCTACAAATGCCTATTTAAAAACTTGGGAACCCTAGGAGCTACCGCATCCTATCCACATGGACCCAAGGTGGATCCCCACTGCCACTCTGCCTCCATCATCATATCTTCAACACCATCCAAGGGATAGGATAAGAAGGCTTAGGATAAGGAGGCCCCGACATCGATCTTCATCAACACCATCATCATCTTAAGTGTCACCTCTCTTTTTAATTAAGCACATGGGGGTTGCACACTCGTTGCGGTGTCCCAGTACACTATTGCATGTTGTAGTATAGAAGTCGTTGACATAACACTTATGGAAGTACTCTTTCGCAAATATTACATCTCTCAAAGTGGCACAACAGAATCTTTTAATACTTCCACTCTATTGTAGATACAGTTCTCTCATAGCCTATTGTTAGCCATGTTGATTATATCTTAATATGTTCTGTCTAGCTCTTTGTGAGCGAAGACGTTGTCCTACAATATGATCTTGAAAGAAACACACATATATGAGCTACGACACCGATGGTCACAATGTATGATATTTGAGTGAATATATAGTAGCTTCACGAAAGGCCGAGGAGTATTATGGATTATAAGCTCCACCCGAGGGGTAGGCTATGGCATCCTAGTATCGATAATAGCATTAAGTGAAACTTGCTATACAAGACTGACAATTCAAGGTTTGGTCCATTGTTCAGTTGTAGTCAAACATAGCTCATTGTGTAGGTAGAAGTTCCAACTTAATAGTCTTCACCAAGCTCCAAGTATATCAAACGGTAATTTGGAACTAATGTGCAATAATATGTGTCTCTGAGATCTGGTGGGAGATTGTGGATTTATATGGGTTGTGGCCCCATGTGGCCAGCCCATGCAGGCTAACAAATCTTAAAATCTCAAAGACCCATCTACTATGCAGCTTGAGAGTTGTGAGAGAGAAACAGTTTAATCCCACCTTGGTAGTTATACAAGAGAGTTGGAGCAACTTATAATATTATCTCTTTCACTCTCACTAAGTGAGCAAGAAGATACGAAGTCCGTGTGCACTCCTCCGTCTCGTCTAGCCTGCACGCGTGTCATGCCACTTTCCGTGAATTAGTTCGAGTTAGAAACTTGTTTTATGAAAGACTAAAATTTTGCATGTTGCAGGAACAGTTTGGGTATGTGTCAACATGCATATGCATGCTTGATGCATGTCTACATCTTCCACCTTGTGGCGATTCAATGAGCTCACCTCCTAGGCTATACAGAGGAGAGACAATAAATATGGAACTATCTAGCGCTCACTTGCTTTCCGTCTCTATAGATTTCCCCATCTCGACGACTAGCAAAACTACATCCATTGAGGTCTTGCAACACGTATGTGTTCTGTTCGCACTAGTATTTGTGTCCGTCCGTAATCATATCTGTTACATGTGCTAGTCTGATTCATATGGTTAAGTTTACTAATGCATGATGCTGAAATTCCGTTAATTAAACTCCGCTAAAATTGCTTAATAACCCAACAATTTGGCGATCATTGAAATAGATTTTTTTTTTTGCCTTGGTTAGAAAAGAGAAAAGATAGCACTGGCATATATTCCCATGTGGGCCATGTACATACAAACACAGTATATATAGTTACATCACACAAACACCTCGCTACACACACGTTTATTTGTATGTAATATGTATCCGATAGTAGTGGCGGAGTGTGCGAATAAATACATAATTTAGATACGTGGATAGCTATAGCTTCGGGGAGGTAGTACGCAGTACGCATGGCGCTGACGTACGCTCTAGAGGTCGACGACCTTGAAGTGGTCGCGGTTCTTGACGACGACGTCGTACATGTGGGTGGAGCGGAGCCTCGAGAAGTCCCTTGGCACAGAGATGAGGTCGACGCCGCCGTCGCGCTTGTGGAGCTGCACGATGGCGCGGTCCTCGTAGTAGCGCTCCCACCCCAGCGCGCCCAGCCTCCGCTCCAGCGCCTGCAGCGTCCTCATCGTCTCGTTCGCCGGCACGTACACCAGCGCCTTCCTGCTCGTCGCCTCCGGCTCCAGCTCCATCACCCCGTTCTTGAACACCCACACGCCGCCCGCCGCCATCTCCGGTAGATCGATCTCCGGCGCGCGGCCTGCAGGTTCTTGCAGTGGGTCGAAACTGGGGCTGCCTAGGCTCGATCTGCTCTGTGGTGTTTCACCTGCAGGTTGGTTGTGTGCTGCTGGTACGAACGCGAGTGCCGTGCTTATATAGGCAGCAGAGTTGCAAGTGAGGATGCTGGACGACGTATGTCTTATCTAGTACTGTAGGAGTATTTGGTAGCGACGTATGGAGTACATTTGTTCTTTGCAATGTTCCATGTTATCCCCCCGGCCGGCATACTGTACGAGGCTCGACGTGGACTGAGGAATATACAGGGGCGTGCAGCGCACGAGGGCCTTCACGTGGACGCGCTCCCCTCGGCGACCGCACAGTGCCGACCGCAGCCACCGTGCGTCGGCGTCGGCGTCGGTGCCACTTGCATCCCCCGATTCGGGCGGGGCAAAGCCAATTGGTTACTTTCCAGTTCGAGCAAGAAAATGCTCTTGGCAACAGATGCGACACGGCAGCGGCCACGGGCTCCACGGGCGGGCCACGAGGGGTATGCCAATTCAGACCACTGGCCATGAATATT
Source organism: Avena longiglumis (assembly GCA_030063025.1). Classification (NCBI taxonomy): domain Eukaryota; kingdom Viridiplantae; phylum Streptophyta; class Magnoliopsida; order Poales; family Poaceae; genus Avena; species Avena longiglumis. The sequence goes on from CP125976.1 coordinate 95,485,554, forward strand.
CAGCCTAGCCAACGGCGACACCAACGAAGATTCTGAGACCAGTGGAGTGGAGGACTGGCTGCTGGCTGTCCGCCCACGCGCGCGAAAGTTACCGCTGGATGTTTACTTGGACGAAAGCTCCCTAGACGTCTGTGAGATATGGCTGCACACGGTGCCCCCCGCATGAACAGTACGCGGGCCGCGCATGAACAGTACGTGCGCGCACGTGAGGACGTCCACCTGTGCGTGCACACGTGGACTATGGCCGCGTCGTTCAACGCTGACCAAGCGTGATTGGGAGATAAGGCCATCCCAGCGGTCCACGCATTTCGGCCAGCAGTTTGGTCTCAATTATGTTAGGATTTAATTAATAGATTAGATTAATTAAAAGAATAATTCTCCCATGTAATTCTTTAAGTCGGTTTGCAAGTGGCAACCGACATATCTAGCACCCCTCGTACGGATGTGACTCTTCGCTCGTGTCTCTTCCTCTTGTATATATACTCAGAATCATCAATGAAAAGAAACAGTTGAATCATTTGTTGTTGTCTCTCGTGTCCTCTCGATTTTACCTTCTAACACGTTATCAGCACGCTCTACATCGGAGCAATTTCGAGAACCAGAAGATCAGGAGAAAGGAGAACTGGCAAATCGGTAATAAAAAAAGATTGCCTAAGGCATCCTGTCGATGTATCCTCGCCTCTTTCATGAGAAAATCAAGAACATAGAAAGAAGAAAGACGAGGCCCTCAATACGTGAAGCGCATCAGCAGTATCTTCTATCGTCAATCAGACTTGATGAAAAATTGACAGGTACACCTTTTCAATTTTGTTCATACAACAAATGCTACCAAGAATTAGTACCTTCAGAACTTGCTTTGGCGATGTCCTGCATGGGTGCATAGACGCAATGGACTGCATCATTCGTTCAGGCACAGGTGGCTGTGTTTTCCAGCCCGGCTGTTCCAGCGCTACAGCCCGAGGCGACGGAGATCAGTGTGTTGCAGACTACGCGCGGTGACGCCCGTGCCCACGGCCTTCCGGCGCGGATCCAGCGCGAAGCACGGTGGCGACCTACTTGGTATTCACAACCGGTCATCCGCAATGTCCGTGCCTCGCGACGCCTCCGACGCGACGGCGCCCGCGAGAAGCGCTCGGACTCATGCGGCGGCCCCCTCGTGATGCGGCTCCTCAAGCCCCTGTGTCGGCACTCGGCCTTAGCGCCACGAAACGCGGCCCGACTCGCATCTTCGTGGCAATGCCCGCAGGAGCATCCTCCCGCCAAACAGTTCCCTCGCCGGCGCGGCTCGCCGCGGACTGTGTGGCAGCGCCCTCCGGCGCGGCCTCCCGCAGAGCAGCAACGTCTGGTAGCAGCCCGCCGGAGCTCTCTCCCGGCAACGCTAGTTGCAGCAGTTTGGGGATTTTTCTCCGGTCTGCAAACACACGGAAGAAGGTCAACGAATCTTATCTCCTTGCTCGTTTTGCTTGAAAACCCTTGAATATCCAGGGATTCACAAAACCGGCTAGAAACAAGTGTCCTATGCCAAATTTGTTGATAAAGCCTGATTTTTTTCAGGATATTACAAATTGGTAATCTAGCAATACTATGGAATTAGTATGCATCATTAATAGGACCTTGTATTTTATGGTATTGTTTTCTCAATACTATTTATTTTGTACTGTATTTCAGTTTTGAGTACTATATATGTATTCCTGAAAATATAGGTGATATAATATATTTCCATGTTTTCTACATGTCGAGATTAACTACGTTACTATTTGCAATTGAGATTTTTAATTTCTTGCAAATAAATCAATTCATCGTCTCAATTGAGTCTTTTTGACTCGATACGAGCACGAATTGATATGCAAAATTAAAAGTGATTTCTTTCAAATTGATGTATTGAACCACAAGGTAGTGTGTTGATCTACTGTTTTACAAATTATCACCACTACTTAAGCCTACATATTGTCAAATCGACATTATGATTGCTTAAAGTGCTCTCCTATACATTTTATTACGTTATGACATAAGGTACTAGAAACTTGAGTATCTACTGATTTTATCAGATTATACTCTCTAGTGCTGAGAGATGGACCCCAAAATTTCTTTTCGGGGAGTATCTACGGTGTGTCAAACTTAACAATTTAAAATTCACACTAATAATTTCGAGCCCACTTCTTGAAATCATCATTAGTTTTGCATTGTTCATTACAGCATAACCATGATGATTTTTGATTTACCACGCGCAAATCAATAATCTCTGGTTCACCCATGATACTAACCGATGGCCGACAAAGAGAGTTCGATGCACTCGCTCTCGATGGCCACAACTACCCTACCTAGGCCATGGACATCAAGATCGCACTTGCGTGTGGATAGCGTGCCATCCGTAACTCGAGGACCCCTTCTACCGGAGTCGCACCACGAGAGAATAGTAAATATGCCTTGTACATTATAAGGCACCATATCCACCCCGGATCTTAAGTCCGAGTATTTGGAGGAGGAATCCCATTTACTTTGTTTTAGGCCCTCAAGACGAGGTATGAAAAGCAAAAGGCAGTTGTCCTGCCCGAAGCACTTCATGATTGGACTCATCTCCGATTCCACGACTTTAAATCTGTCGGGGATTACAATCATGAGGTTCATAAGATAAGTTCTAAGTCAGCTATGAGAAGGAACCTACAGATGCGAAAGGATAGAAAAACTCTATCCACTATGCTCCCATCCGAAAGGCTCCTCCAAGATTAATATCGCTCGACTACCGTGTCTATTCGCACCTTATTCATATCCTACTTCAGTGAAAAGCATGATGAGCTTCTTGTGAAGAATGGCTTCAAATACCGTTGGTTCCCAACCTTGCCGTAAGTTCATATGAATGTCACGAACGGAAGAAAGTTTGGTGGTGCCTTCAACTAGCAACCAATCGAACTTCAAGGGTAAGCGTAACCTAACAAGAAGCCTCAAAACTGACGGAGAAAGGCACCACAAAGCCAAAATATGACAAAACTAGGCTTTAGGATAAGTGTGGATGCTACACGATCCTACTAACAAGTGCAAGACCCCAAGCATCCGCAATTCTCTACCAAAGAATCCCAAGGACACAAGGCATCTCAAGGGAAAAGGTTTGAAACTAACTTCAACCTTCATCCGAATGGCACCAATGGACTGGTTGTTCGCAAGATGTTCCCTGACCTAGCAACACCACGACTCTCCAAATTGGCCGTGAGGACTCTATGAGCAAGGACATAATCGCTGAGTATACCTCAAACGATGTGTTTGGAGACTTCAACTAGTCCCACTATCTTCTTAGTGATCAACTTAATCATGTCCATCGGTGATGTTATAATAGAACATAACCATCGTTGTCACTAGTATATTGTATCAACACTCTGATATAAATTAGATTGTATATAATCTATATATTTGAGAAAAGATTTCCATAGAGAAAATCCTTCAACTTGATATATAGATTTCAACGGGGCAGTCCGATGGATGAGGAACACGTATTTGAAAAAATACCCTCTCTATTGTTTGTGACATACTACATGTACATCCCATCCGTAGCACATGTTGCATACAAAGCAATTCCATTTGTCACAAGTTGTATGAGTCCAAATTCCCTCGGTCATCAGACTTTGTGTGCACATTGTGCAACATGAGGAAGCTAATTTTGAGGCATATGCACCACAAAATACAAGTTGGACCACTTCAGTTCCTTGAACACATCCAGGGAGACATTTGTTATTCCCCAACCATTGTGTGAATCTTTTAAGGTATTTTTCATGGTTCTCAATTATGCATCTATACGATGCTCATACATGTGTTTTCTGTCCACATGGAACCATGCATTTACCATGATAATGAGGGAAGTAATCAAGTTACAGGCCCATTATCGAGAAAGTAGAATTTGACAAATTCGCAAAGAAAATGTTGCAGAATTTTCCTCATGTGCCTTCAATGAATATTGCATGGCCATGCGGATTGAAGTTCAACACTATATCTAATACATCCACACTCATAATGGTTTTGTTGAATCCCTAAATAAGAGGATCAAACTCATTGCAAGTACTTTGTTAATGAATTGCAATTACCAACTTGACGTTGGAGTCATGCAGCTTTACACACTGCTCAATGACTAACTGCATATCGCAGTACTCCTCCTCTGTAATTGATACGTGGAAATCCTCCGAGCATTTCCTATCTGTAAGTTTGAAGCTTCACTGCACTGATCTCACCACCACAACATGCATCATTGGGCCCACATACTTGAGATCTATGTGGGGTACAGATATCCGTCGAGCAACATGTACCTTGAACCCCTCATTAGGGACATTCATAGAACAGTATGTTGATTCCTTATATTAAATGATGAATTATTTCCGTGCATTAGGGGAGACTTCATGTACCACATGTAATGCCAGAAATCAATTGGGACTCTACGCTCCACCTTATATCCACGTATTCAAGATTTGGACTACGTCCGAATTCACATATTTGCAACATATTGCAAATAACCGCCAGATTCATTTATCGATCTCAAAGGTGTTACAAAATCCTTTAGTCCCGCTAGAAATGCGCCGAAAGAGTGGAGGTACCAATAAAACCACTCAACTCTCTGACCCATAGAAGAGGGGGAGTAGTACGGCCTCTAACCAGGATCTAGCTTCCTGCAAGCAACAAAGGAAATCGAGGAGATATCCTCTAAATCAGTAAATGCAAGTCAACCTAGCGTTGACAAACACCTTATGGGTAGTATACACCTAGTGGAAGGGAAACCTCCACAACCTAGCTTCAGCTTGCACACACTGGCTGGGACATCGGAACACCTGGACTCACACGTATTGGGAAATCACGAAGAGTCATCATAGGTGGATGCGATTTCCTCTAACTATATTGATTCTGGATAATCATACAACAAAAGCCTACAACTGTCGACAAACATTTCTCTTGTATGATTGCCAAAACCTTCACAATGATTCAGATCCATAGACCATGGCCATGGCAGAGTGTAAACCACTCACTCGGACTGAAACAATCAAAAGGTGCAATCCAAGCAGAAAATAGCCTCGCTCTTCCAACTAAATTCCCTACATGGGATTCAATATGTTTTATTCTATAAATAGAATGAGAACAAGGTGGTGAGAAAGCAAGGCTTGTAGCACAAGGTCGGTTTTCCGCAGAGATCCGAGACCTACTCTCCAGACATGAGTGGAATCCTCATTTTCCGATACCTATATCATTGGCAGTATAAAGTCATCTATTTGTGCAGTTGATAGATGTAGTGACTACATAGCCATGTGGATCACTAGATTCAGACATATATGGTTCCAAAAGGAATCTCAATCCGAATCAAACTACAAATGCAACATGAATGTGTAAAATCAATGAGTCACTACATGGCTTGTTGTTGTCGGCATATTTTGGTACAACCGACGTAGTGAGTTCCTTATACACAAGGAAAACTCCTACAATGATGATTACCCATGCGTGTTTGTCATGCTCAAGGATTACTCCTATAATGACGAAGCACATGATCATATAAAAGACGAAATTTGAGATGAAGGATTTGGTTAAACCCAAACAATGCTTGATACTACAAGTCGAGCTACCTCACTTAAGTTTTATGGTACACCAAGTTGCCTATATTATAAATATTGGAGAAACCTAAAATGCACAAGTCATATCCATCTCCCATGTCGGTTATTCGATCTCTATACATAGAGAAAGATTCACTCAAACCACAAGATGATGTAGAAGGGATGTTGGGACTTGAAGTTCCATATCCCAGTGCCATTGGACCCACCAACACAATTGGTTGGCAATCAAGAATATCTTTCGATATCTCCAAGGCACCACACATTATTTGACATGTTCATGTAATTTCAGAGAAATCTAAACTCTAGTATCATCAGAATATACTGATGTTGGCTACTTGAATGATCCCCATAATGTGTACCTACATGGTAGAAGTGTCACTCCATTGATGTCTTCGAAATAGACTTCGGTGACTACACCTACCAATCATTCTGAAATACAAAGCTACATTGCCATGCGTAGCTTTACAGAATGATAAACCACATACACGAGTCATGTGGTATTGGTTCTCTTGAATCATCGACCATTATCTACACAGATAATGTTGCTTGTGTTGCATAGATGCAAATAGGATACATCGAGAGCAATATCACTAAGCATATTGCCTCCAAATTGTTTTATCTCCATGAACTCTAGAAGATTTAGGAAATAAACGTCTTGCGAGTCAAATCATGCGACAATAACATCGTTGATCTATTCACGAAGTCTCTACCAACTTTAACATTCTAGAAATGTTTTCATGGAATTGGTATTTGAAGGCTTCAGGGTTTGCAAGAATCAGGGAGAGTATCACTCTGGACTACTCCTATTCAAAGCATCATATTACACTATTTTTTCCTTTATGAGTTTACTATCCAGGTTCTCATCAAGGTTTTTAATGAGGTAATATCAATACAAGATTGTATGTCATACTTTCTTTTTCCCCACTGGGGTTTTTAGGAAAGTATACACGACATATATATTGTCCTCTAAACTCTATGGGGTTTTCCCTTTTACAAGGTTTTTCTCATATGGAGTTAACATGGAGGCAATAATCATTATATGATGTATCATTTTCTCCTTATTTTCCCACTAGGTTTGAAGGAGTTTTAACAGCATATCTAACCATTATATGTTGCACCATTTCTTCCTTATTTTCCCACCGGGTTTAAAGGAGTTTTAGCAACATATCATACACACTACTCCTCATATTTTTCCCACAAGGTTTTTGGAGGAGATGTTTCCAAAGATGATCAATCGCAAGGACATGGAAGGATTAGGGGGAGTGTTAGGATTTAATTAATAGATTAGATTAATTAAAAGGATAATCCTCCCATGTAATCCTCTAAGTCGGTTTGCAAGTGGCAACCAACATATCTAGCACCCCCTCGTACGGACGTGACTCTTCGCTCATGTCTCTTCCCCTTGTATAAATACTCAGAATCATCAATGGAAAGAAACAGTTGAATCATTTGTTGTTGTCTCTCGTGTCCTCTCGATTTTACCTTCTAACAAATTAGTCTGTTTGCGGGGATGGAGGACCGGTCGTCCGGGCTAGCCTGGTTTGCGGTGGCATGTGCCCCAAACAATATCTCATCCACAAAAAAAATCAGAAAAAAACAAGAACGAAAATAATTAACATATTACATAAAAAGGTCCTTCTCCTGGTTCCCCTAGTCACAAAATATATGTAAAAAAGAAAAAGCCCCAATATTATGGGGTGCCTTGGCGTGGAAGGGAGGCGAGGCGGCGAGCGTTCCTACTGGGCGGCCGACGCCTTGGTCCTGCGGCTGCGCCGCCTACTCCCCGTTGCGGTCGGCGACGAGGTCGATGAAGACCTGTGGCGGGGGCCACGCGCCGACCTAGGCCTGGGCCGGTAGCGCGGGCGAAGCTGGGAGCACGGGCGGCATCTGGGCATGCATGGCCACCCAGGACTCGTGCAGCGCCTGGGCGGTGCCGTCCCACTTCTCCCCCTCCAGCTGGGAGGAGAGAATGGCGGCCTGGAGCTCCTCCTCCTCCGTCAACGGCCGACACTGCCGCTCCGGCCTCTCCTCATCCATTTTGACCGCCACCAGCCGGGACGGCTCCGGGTCCTCCTCCGGCTCTGGCCACGGCCACACCTCGAACGCGGCGGTGTTTGTGCCACGGTAGTGCGACCAGTCCGGGACGCCGGGCTACAGCGTCGGGAAGTGGAGGCCGCCTCCCTCCACGCCGGAGTCCTCCTGGGACACCTCACAGTAGTCCTCGTCGGTGTCGTCGAGGTTCTCGATGTGGGCCTCGATGGCCTCGCGCGCGGGCCGCGTGCTCCGCCTTGAACTCCCCGGTCCTAGACCGGGGAGTCAATGGCGTAGGCCGGATCCCGCCGCGGATCTGGCGGAGGAAGGCCTGGCGTCGGCAGATCTCGCGGCGTTGCACATGGCCCAAGGTGGGGATGGCTGACACTGGCATGCGGGAGCTGTTGAGGTGCCACCACGGGCAGTGGACGCCTTGCCACGGGCATGCTCTGCCGAAAGTGTGTGCGCGGCCTCGAGGCGCACGCATTGCCACGCCATCATGCGGTGTCAGTGGCGGGCTGCGGAAGAAGGAGGAGCTGCACCGGGGTGGCGAGCGGGAGACGGAATGGCGCCCACAGCCGCCGCAAGTGGAGGAGCCGGCCTCGTGGTCGTTATGGCCGCGCCAGAACCAGGACTTCCAGTTGTCCTTGGTCATCATGGCGGCGAGGGCCGGCGAGGAGGCTCTTGTCGGTGGGGAGGGAGCGGCTAGGGTTTTGGGGTTTAGAAGTGGGGACTAAAAGTGGGAGTTAAGTGGGGGACTGGATGTGGATGGGGACGACGCGGTCCCATTAAAAAGGACGCGTCCCCTCTCTCTAGGACACCTCCAGGTGGGGCCCGAGGAAGACTCGGTTGGACCGCGTCGGACGAGGCCGACGTCCGACCCCCCGCAAATTGATGGCGCCTAGCACTGTCGTGGGACGCTTCGTTGGAAACCCCAAGAGTAAGGTGTGAAAAGCACATCAACAAGTTTTCCCTTAGTAAGAAACCGAGGTTATCGAACCAATAGGAGGAAGGAAACGTCACACAGGTGTTGCAAGCAACACGGAGACCTGCACAACTCAAACTCAAGACTTTGCCCTAACGAATCAGTGAGGTTGTCAAGCTCACCGGTTTGCTGTAACAAAGTATTAAACGTATGGTGTGAAAGGTAATGGTTTGCAGCAAGTAAACAAGTAACAGTGGAGGATGTATTAATGGTAAAGATTGGACCGGGGTCCATAGTTCACTAGAGGTGCTCTCCTTAGATAAACAACATGGCATGAAGGGTAAACAAATTACAGTAGGGCAATTGATAGGAACTGAGCAAGGCATAACAATGCAATACCAGACAAAAAGATCCTATGAGATTCGATTGGGAAATACAATAATATACATAGACCTCCATCCAACTGCATCTATGACTAGAAGACCACCTTCAGGTTATCATGCTAACCCCCTCCAGTATTAAGTTGCAAGCAACAGACAACTGCTTTAAGCAAAGTGTGTAAGGTAAACAATCCACTTGTTCCATGAACAAGAGACCGTTGTTTTCTCCCTAGTAGCAACAACACATCTACAACCGAAAAGATTTCTGTCACTTCCCTTCGAAACTAGAGGCATGAACCCACTATCGAGCATAAATACGCCTCTTGGAGTCACTAGCAACTACTTGGCCAAGATAGCTACTAACAACGGAGAGCATGCAAGATCACAAACAACACAGACATGATAGAATCATAAAGACAAAACCATTAATCAATCTGACATAGTAATCTCAATATCCATCGGATCCCCGCAAACATAACATGCATGATTACAAATAGATTAGATCTTGATTATGAACGGAGCTCACAAAATCTATAGATGAAAGCACAAGGAGGAGATACAACCATCTAGATACTACATGGACGCATAGTCCAAGGTGGAACTACTCACGCATCATACGGGAGAAGAAGGCCTCCGGAATGATCTCACCTCCGGCAGGGTGCCCGAAAGAACTTCAGATCTCCCCAATCTAGGGACGATGGTGGCGGAAGCTACAGAAGGTTTCGTGGAGTTTTGATCAGGTGCCTAGGGTTTCTGCATCGGGGGCTTCTTATAGGCGAAGAGGTGAGGCTAGGAGGCGGCCAGGGGCCCAACACCCTACCTAGGCGCGGGATGGGCCCATCCGCGCCTAGAGGGGTCTAGCCGCCCTGGTTCGCTTCTTCGTCTCTCCTCTGGACTTCGTGTCCCCCACAGTAAAATATTGACTTTGGATTTTGTCCCGTCCAATTCCGAGAATATTGATTTTCTGCCTTTCTGGAACCAAAAATAGAAGAAAACAGGCAACTGGCATTGTGGCAACTTGTTAGTAGGTTAGTTCCAGAAAAGATATAAAAACACCTCAAAGTGTAGACAAAGCAAAACAAAGTAGATAGTAAACAAGCATGGAGCATAAAAAATTATAGATACGTTTTCGACGTATCACAAACCAGCCATAGGTTTTGGCCCGGTATGCGTCGAATCAGACCCTATCGTGCTATCCGGTCCGTTTGCAGGGGCCGTTGGGCCTTGGGCTCGGTCCAGGAGGCAAGATCAGACGCGCGGCGTCCGTTTGCGGGGGGCCATCACTACTAGGAAAAAGCTCATTAGTGGCGCACCTTTTTTCAACTTTTGTGGCGCATATGGGATGTGCCACTACTATCACCAAGACTAAACGTAGTTCAGGATGATTTACATTTCAAAATGCGCCATGAAGTTGAAAAGTTCATGGCATTTCACATGCGCCAGTGGCGGGCTAGATCTAAAACTTCTATGACACATATTGCCAATATGCGCCACAGATTTTTTTTTCAAATTTCAAAAAAAACGGCTAGATCTGGCCGGAGGTGGGGGTCAACGAAGGAGGAAAAGGAGGCCGAAGGTGGCCGGTGGAGGAGGGGCTCGCCGTTGGAGGAGGTGGAGGTCGCTGGTGGAGGAGAGGATGAGACCGTCGGAGGAGATTGAGGTCGTCGGAGGAGGAGCTCACTAGGGTGGAGGAGGAGGGAGGAGGGAGGTGGGAGGAGGAGGATCTCACCGGGGCGTGATACGTCGTAAACGTATATATAATTTTTGATGTTCCATGCTTGTTTAGTATCAACTTTGTTATGCTTTTTCTACACTTTGAGGTATTTTTATACATTTTCTAGGACTAACCTATTAACAAGATGACGCAGTGCCAGTTTCCTATTTTCTGTTGTTTTTGGTTTCAGAAAAGCTAGTAAGTAAATATTCTCGGAATTGGATGGGACAAAAGCCAAAGTCAATATTTTACCAGAGAGAACATAGAGACCGAAGGGCAGCTGAAGGGGGGCCACACCCTAGGGCCGCGCGGGTCCACCCTATAGAGTGTCGCCCTATGGTGTGGTCCCCTGGCCGGCCTCCTATCTCGCCTCTTCGCCTATAAAGTCACCCCGATGCAGAAACCCTAAACACCCGATCAGATCTCCACGAAACAGTCAGTAGCCACTGCCACCATCGTCCCTAGATCGGGGGGATCTGAAGCTCTTCCCGGCACCCTGCTGGAGGGGAGAGATCATCCCGGAGGCCTTCTTCATCACCATGCCAGCCTCTAGTATGATGCGTGAGTAGTTCACCCTTGGACTATGGGTCCATACAATAGCTAGATGGTTGTTTCTCCTCCTTTGTTCTATCATGTTTAGATCTTGCGAGCTCTGTTCATGATCAAGATCATCTATTTGTAATCATGCATGTTGTGTTTGCGGGGATCCGATGGATATTGAGGTACTATGTCAGATTGATTATTGATTCTATCATGTCAAATTGATTATTGATTCTATCATGTCAGATTGATTATTTATTCTATCATGTTTGTGTTATTTGTGATCTTGCATGCTCTCCGTTGCTTGTAGCTATCTTGGCCAAGTAGATGCTTGTGACTCCAAGAGGGAGTATTTATGCTCGATAGAGGGTTCATGCCTCTAGTAATCTGGGGAAGTGACCGGAATCTCTAAGGTTGTAGACGTGTTGTTGCTACTAGGGAGAAAATAACAATCTTTTGTTCATGGACCAATTTTATTGTTTACTTTATATACATTGCTTAATGCAATTATCCATTGCTTGCAACTTAATATTGGAGGTGGTTAGGATGATAACCTCAAGGTGGATTATTAGTCATAGATACGGTTGGACGGCGGTCTATCTATATTGTTGTAATGCCCAATCAAATCTCATAGGAATCATGAATGTCTAGTATTTGAATTGTTATGCCTTGCTCAGGTCCTGTCAATTGTCCCGCTGTAATTTGTTCACCCAGCATGTTATGTTATTTATCTTAAGGAGAACACCTCTAGTGAACTGTGGACCCTGGTCCAATCTTTATCATTGATACAACATCTACTGTTACCATTTAATTTGTGAAGCAACTACTACCTTCCACAATGTATGTTTAATCCTTTGTTTTCAGCAAACCGGTGAGATTGACAACCTCACTATAAGTTGGGGCAAAGTCTTGAGTTTGTGTTATGCAGGATTCCAAGTTGTTATCAACACCTTGGAGTTGTTTCCTTGCTCCAACTGGTTCGATAACCTTGGTTTCATAACTGAGGGAAAACTTGTTGTTGTGTTCATCACACCTTGCTCTTGTGGTTTCCCAACGAGGCTCTAAAGTCACCAAGCCGCATTAGGGTGGAGGAGGGAGGAGGAGGAGCTCACCGGGGTGGAGGAGGGGGGAATAGGAAGAGAAGGAGAGAATAAGTGGAGGGAGGAGAAGTGTGGAGGATAGAAAGAGATGAAAAGGAGAAAAGAGTGGGAGAAGGGGTGGTGTGATTCAAATTTTGAATCCCGCCCAACACTCTTGTGGCGCATATGGGAGAAATGCTCCACAAAAGTTGCTCCCCTTTTTTATTTTTTTTGCAGGAAAAAAACTTCTTTTTGCCATAACTTTTTTCTCTTTTCAAATTGGGGATTCTGTAAAACTTCAACGGCTTCCAGCGATTGAAATCGAGTAGGAAATTTCGAGACGATCATTTTGGTATATTAAACTTTTTTCCGACATCGTATGCAAAAGTTATGGCCATTTTACTGTGTCATGACCTATTTTTGCAAAAAAAAAAGTCGAAATGCATGTTTGTTAATTTTCCTACAAACTAGACCACATTACCTACCACTATGTGAACAGGATTTTATTTTTTGAAGTGTTTTTCATTTTATTTTATTTTATTTTTTTCAAGGCTAAAAAGGCGATCCAAGGGGGGTGGGATTTGTTTTTCCTGCTCGACTTCTGTGGCGCATATGGTCATATGCGCCACAGAATGTTGATCAGAGTGTGGTCAACGAGATTCTGTGGTAGGGCCCACACGCTTCTTCTGTGGCGCATGTGGGCATATGCGCCAGAGAAGTGCTCACATGCACCACAGAAGTTTCATAGCCCAATCCCGGGTGGGGGTCCCACCATACTTCTGTGGCACACTGTCATATTCCATGCGCCACAGAGCCTTGGCTCTGTGGTGCATTGTGTCATATGCGCCACTGGACTTCTTTTGTGGCGCATGGTCAGCCCCATGCGCCACAGAAGTTCTGTCTATCTATATTGTTTTCCTAGTAGTGCATTGGGGATGGCCTAAGGCATCTCCACCGGCTCTACCCAAATGGTTCGAGCATGTCTTAATCGGTCTGCGCGGACAAGCGGGACATGCGTGGTGCCCAAGCGACACGACCTATTTGGACTAAGTCAGGCCAATCCGACCCATCCGTGACCCAAATCTAATGCCTGAATGAAGGGAATATGCCCGAGAGGCAATAATAAAGTGGTTATTATCGTATTCCTTATTTATGATAAATGTTTATTTTACATGCTATAATTGTATTAATACGGAAACGTTAATACATGTGTGTTTAATAAACAAAAAGGAAGTTCCTAGTTATGCCTCTCTTATAAACTAGCTCGTTGATTAACAAGATGATCAAAGGTTTCCAGATCATGGACATTGGATGTTGTTAATAACGAGGTCACAACATTAGTGTAATGGTGTGATGAACATTCATCCAAGTATAGCATTACGATCAAAGTCATTGAGTTTATATTGCTATAACAACTTACGGTGATCCTAATCCTTAGACCATGAGATCATGTCAATCACTAACACCTAAGAGTTTCTTGATAACATCAAACGTCACACCGTAATGTGGTGATTATAAAGATGGATTCAACTACTAAAGTGTTATGTTGAGGCCCATGGATCAAGAGTGGAATTTTTCATCCCGATGACGGATAGATATGCTCGGGCCCTCTCGGTGATATCACATTGATTAGCTTGCAAGCAAGTGATTTGATCACTAGAATGTTATATCACGGAACGAGAAAGAGTGCATGTCAAGAAGAGATCAAACTAGGTATGGAGATACCGATGATCGAATCTCGGACATGTAATATATCGCTAAACAAAGGGATTAAGATACTAGCGTAAAGGTTCCGACGATCACAAGAAAGTCATCGTTGAATGTGGGAGTCAAGATGGGTCTCCAGATCCCGCTCGATTATTGATCCGAGAGGGGTCTCGATCATGTCCGCATTATTCACGAACCGTAGGGTGACACACTTAAGAGACACCGACATCCATTTGGAGCAAAAGTTTCATGCCGAAAAGAAAAGGAAAGCGATAATTTATTTCACTAGACACCAAACAAGCTTTCGTTGAAATTGCAAACTGGTTGCATGTGAAATGGAATACTAGCAAGGGTTTTATGTGAATGTTTGTTAATTAAAGTAATTAACAAAATTCTGAATAAATAAATAAAAGTGTTTTATTTAATGAGAGCTTGCATTAAATTTGGTGGAAATTTAATGCATGTGAGTGGATTTTGAGTGGAGGCTTTTTAATGGGAGTGGAGGCTTTTCATTTTGAGTGGAGCTCCACCCACATGAATGTGGAAGAGGTGGGGCAGCCCCATGGCTGGGCGCCATGCCCCTTGGGTGCCCCCCCTCTCCCCTATAAAAGGCCCCCCTCTCCGCCTCTCACCCCACACCTCCCCCTGAAGGATCTCTCACCCCCTCTCGAATTTATCCCCACGGTCTCGACTAGCGAGATACATGTTCCCGTGGCTATTCGGCAAGAAAGAGTTGTGCTTCCGCTGCATCGCTGGAGCGAGGAGGCGGAGGTTGCTCGGTGCCTCGAACGTGTGCGAAAGCACGGATGCGCTGTTTTGCGGCGCTTAGGACTTCCTCTCGATCTTGAGATCGGCAAGAGATCGTCTACATCAACCACGAGTTTGGACTCGTTAAGCTTTGTCGGTCTTCAAGGGTATGTTCTCTACGGATATACATCCGCTGTTTGTATCTAGTAGATAGATCTTGGTACATAGTTGTTCCCATCGTAGAAATTTTTGTTTTCTATGCGAACCCTACAAAGGGTATCGAGCCGGATCTATGCGTAGATACTTTGCACGGTAGTACACATATGAGTATGTGGGCGATGATGATCATTTTATTGCTTCTTAGTTGTACTTTGGATATTGGTGGCATAGTGGGATGAAGCGCCCGGACAAACTTTACATGTCCTCGCATTACATGAGACTGTTCCACGCTTGACATGCAACTAGTTTTGCATAAGTGGCTAGCGGGTGTCTGCCTCCTACTATAGTCAATATCTAATTTGCAATGAGTTGTCAACAATTTGGTTATCCTTGTTGTGGTTCATGTTCGTAGGTAAGAACGGTTCTATCTTCAAAGCCCTAAGCCACGTAAAATTTGCAATGGATAAATTAGAGGCGTCTAGTTTAGATTGTTGTCGGGCTAGTGTTATGATATGGTGATGTTGTAAGTAGAAGTAAGATGATACTCTTACAACACACATAACGTGTAATCTCCATAGACCTTGGACTTACACATAAAGGTATGATAGTGATCATACCACGATGCACATGATAGAGATCATATGCAGAACCATATCATTCCACTAATAAACATGTGATGTTTGATAGCATCTTATATTGCTTGTTTGGCTTTATTAGCATAATAAGATGATCCCTCATTTAGATATCAAGATAAAAATGTGTTCTTCCTTAAGTATGCACCGACAATGTTTCGTCGCCCAAGACATCACGTGATGATCGGGTGTACTTGAATCCACGAGCATATCTCGGTGTAAGACAACACACACACCTAATACTAAGGTTCTTACTTGGCGAGCCTATCATGTATGCATATGGCCTCGAACACGGACCGAAAGGTTAAGCATGAGTCATATGTTTTGATATGATGACCATATGGATGCTCGCTTTGAAGCTACGCCGACTCACGTGATGATCGGACTTGGTGTAGTGGATTTGGTTCATGTAATCACCAAAAGGACACGAGGGATGTCGTTTTGAGTGGGAGTTCATTTCTAATTTGGATTAGTAGAACTCAATTTATCATAAATTAAATCAAAGTGAATTTGCATAATTTGTTGTAGTCATTGGCATTCGCTCACCACCTTATGCATAGTTGTAATTGAGATAATAGAACTATAGAATTCTGGATATTTACTTTACTTAACTAGTATCGTATTGTGTTGAGTGTCAATCTAAAGTTTAAAGTCCTATTGCAAACTTTCAAAGAAAATTCTATTTACTCCGTGAAATTTAATAATTGGTATTAAATCGAGAGTAACAATTCGATGTTAGTATCTTAAGTATCATGTTTGCCTCCATGATTCTTGATTTAAACATCAAGTTTATCTAGGAGTCAAAGAATTATTTCAAAACCATCATGTGTGGCAGATATAACGATATCTGAAACAATGTTTTAGTTGAAATATGATAGAGTATAATATATGTTCTCATATTGGATGAGAATTTGCGAAGGTTGGAGATGCTAGACATCCTAATCATCCAAAAGGGTTTTGGAAAGTAATGTTATACTCATGATTCTCCTTTATAAGCTAAAGTAGCTTGATCATGAAAGTCGTCATGATAAGGGTGAATAGAATATGTATGTAAAATGTTTACTACACTAAAAGAATACTAAAGAATGGATTTTGAAAGAATACCAATCATTTTGATGATGGTGATCTACTTCAAAGTGCAAGTCCAAAGGTATTATTATTTGAATATACACGCTTTGGACTATGTGTCATGTATATGGCGCCACTGTTGATGTTGATAGTTTCTTTTAAAAGGAAAAGGAAATGCTGAAAGAGAATCTATAAAATATATTTGGTAAAAGAAAAGATTGGAAATATCCAATTTAGGTATATGGATGATATACATGTTATGGTTGTATTCTTTGCTTGTTAAACAATGTGGTTCTTGGGTATTGGATACCGAATTGGTTGGTATGAAATTTTCATACGGAATGATGCAATTCATGAACCACAATGGCCTAAGTAACTAGCAAGAGAATATGTGATGATGTTCATCGAAAACAAACAAACCGTTGTTTGTATTTCTCGTTGACATCAAAGATTGACTTCAAGATTTGTTTTAACAATTGTTATTTGAATCAGGTATTATAAGAATAAAGGTTGTTCAAATAATTACCGTATTCCATATAAGATGGATGATTTACAAATCTAGTTGAAGAAATCACATCCATAAATCCTAATACTAAAATGTTGCAAGACAAATGATTGAAAGATCACTTATGAAGTGACATCGCTGTTTAAATTATATTGGAAAGAAAACATGAAGAATCTCCATATTCATGGTTTTTTGGAGTCTTTGATTTGATCAAGTGACGCTTGTGAGACTTTCCACGTGATAATTAAAACTTCGTTCAAAGGCCAAAGAAGAACGAACGACTAAATTATTGGAATTTATACATATCGATGTATGTAGTCCATTATGTGTAGTCGCGATGGGTTTCAACTTCATATGCTTTCTCCTAAATTTGAGTGAATGTTCACTTAATGAGAAAAAGTATGAAATATTTGAAAATATTTCAAAGACTTTCAAGATGAAGTGAAAAATCATTGTAACAAGAAAATAAATGAATTATGATTTGATCATAAAGGGATTTATTTGAGTTACAAGTGTAACAAGAAAATAAATGAATTATGATTTTATCATAAAGGATTTATTTGAGTTGCAAGTTTAGCAAAACACCTAGATTTACATCTCCAAACACCATAGGAGTATGGAGTGTTTGAGATTTGTAATGAAACCTTGTGAGACATGGTTGGATCAAAGGTGTTATTTATAAACTGCCATTATGTTTTAAAAGATTAAAGCTTTAGAGACTACCGCTTTTACACTGAAAAGAGCTCCATCTAGATCCGTTGAAATGACACCATGGAAGTTATGGTTTGGGGTAAAACCCAAGTTGTCATTTCTTAAATTTTGGTATGCTAAACATAAGTAAGATGTTTACAACCGAAGTCGGATGAGCATGTCTTTGTAGGTTATTTCGAATAACAATTGGTTATTCCTCCATAAAACCGAGGACAAAAGGGTTTGTTGCTTGAAATGTGAAGTTTCTTGAAAAAGGAATTTTTCGCAAAAGTTTAGTGGGAGGACAATAGAACTTTGATAAGGTTAACGAACCTTAGCTAAATGTGCTGAGTTGCGCAGCGCCGGAAATGGTTCTGGAGGCTGCCATAATGCTCATAGCTTATGTGCCTCAAAGGTTGTGGTCACGGAGATCTAAGTTCCTATTGAACCAAGTAGGTCGGTTAAACAATCAAATGCTAAGATTTGAGAGTAAATCATTATTGTTTGACAATGATGAACCGAATACATACAAAGAAGCGATGATGGGCCCTGACTCCGTCAAATGGCTTGAAGCCATAAAATCCGTGATAGTTCCATACACGAGAAATCAAGTTTTGAACTTGGAAGACCCTCCGAAGGTATAAAACCTATCGGTCGATTTGGATCTATAAAGAAATGTATGGATGTTTCACATCTATGAAATAGTCGACATGTCGTAAAGTATTTTATGACAATGTTCAAGGAGTTGACTATGACAAGATTTGATCTTTCATAGCGATATTTAGTCTGAACGGATTAAAGTAGCAACCACTACATATAATCTGTTATATGGTAGATGAATAAACAAAAACAAAGTTCTTCTAATAGAATGGTTACCTAGGACGTGTACATGACACGATCCAAAGGGTTTTGTTAATTCAAAGGATGCTAAAAAGGGCATGCAAACTTCAATGGTTGAAGTAAGCATCGCGGAGTTGGAATCTTCACCGTGATGAAAAGGAGTTTTCATCAGGAGACGATGAAGATGCTTGCATTTTCAAGAAATTAAGTGGAGCTACCGAGACATATTTCTAATACATTATGTGAAGGACATCTTGTTGATTAGAAATGATGTATCTTTTATTGACAAAGGTTAAGAATTTCATTTTGATGAAAGACTTAGGCAAAACCCGAATATTTAGCGTGAATGTCTATAGTGGATAGACTGTGACGCCAATATGGTTGTGCCAAATGTACATATATGAGATATTGAAGGAGTTCAATATAGAAACGACAAGAAATAGTTCTTGTTGCATGGAAAGGAATTGAATCAAGATCCAAGTGTATTGACACTTGATAAGTGAAACAAGATTCAAGTGCGTTGACACTTGATGAGTGAAATCACGAGAATGTTTTGATCAATCATACCATGATATGTACACATCCAGATATGTCCTATGCTCTAAGTGTTATGAGCATATGCCAGAATGAATCATAAAATGATCATTGGACGATAGTGAGGATATTCTTATGATCTTTTTTAAAGAACTAAGAATATATTTGTGTAGAGGTGACAAACAATTACAAATAGTTCATTGTAAAGCGTTACATTGATACTAGTTTTGTCACAAGATACAAATTAAGTTTATCTCAATTTAAACTATGGGTGGCACAATGTAATGGAAAGGAGATTCCATGATGGATTTGGAAGAGTTCCAAAGTTAAGACATTGTGACGAATACTACAACAAAAGGCTAAGTATATGACTGCTATAGTAGCAAAGAAGGAGGGAATTTGTGTCAAGTAGTTTGTTATCAAACTAAGGTGTGGTTCAGAACGGCTAACACTAAAGATATATTGTATGACAATAGTATCGACGTGTTTTAACCCCAGGAACTAAAGGTCTCACCGAAGACCAAATTTATACAATGCCATCTCATTGAGAATGAGTGATGCGTGAAGACGCAAAGACATGCAATACACACTGACCAAAACCGATCCGTAGATTATGTTAACCACTTGCAATTTGCGATTTGGAACACCGAAAGCCATAGGTGTTCAATACACAAAGTTTTCAAACTAGATTATTGTCTCTAGTGCAAGTGGGAGATCAAGGGAATATGCCCGAGAGGCAATAATAAAGTGGTTATTATCGTATTCCTTATTTATGATAAATGTTTATTTTACATGCTATAATTGTATTAATACGAAACGTTAATACATGTGTATTTAATAAACAAAAGGAAGTTCCTAGTTATGCCTCTCTTATAAACTAGCTCGTTGATTAACAAGATGATCAAAGGTTTCAGATCATGGACATTGGATGTTGTTAATAACGAGGTCACAACATTAGTGTAATGGTGTGATGAACATTCATCCAAGTATAGCATTACGATCAAAGTCATTGAGTTTATATTGCTATAACAACTTACGAAGTGATCCTAATCCTTAGACCATGAGATCATGTCAATCACTAACACCTAAGAGTTTCTTGATAACATCAAACGTCACACCGTAATGTGGTGATTATAAAGATGGATTCGTAACTACTAAAGTGTTATGTTGAGGCCCATGGATCAAGAGTGGAATTTTTCATCCCGATGACGGATAGATATGCTCGGGGCCCTCGGTGATATCACATTGATTAGCTTGCAAGCAAGTGATTTGATCACTAGAATGTTATATCACGGGAACGAGAAAAGAGTGCATGTCAGTAACGAGATCAAACTAGGTATGGAGATACCGATGATCGAATCTCGGACATGCAATATATCGCGAAACAAAGGGATTAAGATACTAGCGTAAAAGGTTCCGACGATCACAAGAAAGTCATCGTTGAATGTGTGGGAGTCAGTATGGGTCTCCAGATCCCGCTTCTGATTATTGATCCGAGAGGGGTCTCGATCATGTCCGCATTATTCACGAACCGTAGGGTGACACACTTAAGAGACACCGACATCCATTTGGAGCAAAAGTTTCATGCCGAAAAGAAAAGGAAAGCGCAGGAATTTATTTCACTAGACACAAACTGCTTGGTTGAAATTGTCAAACTGGTTCGCATGTGAAATGGAATACTAGCAAGGTTTATGTGAATGTTTGTTAATTAAAGTAATTAACAAAATTCTGAATAAATAAATAAAAGTGTTTTATTTAATGAGAGCTTGCATTAAATTTGGTGGAAATTTAATGCATGTGAGTGGATTTTGAGTGGAGGCTTTTTAATGGGAGTGGAGGCTTTTCATTTTGAGTGGGAGCTCCACCCACATGAATGTGGAAGAGGTGGGCAGCCCCATGGCTGGGCGCCATGCCCCTTGGGTGCCCCCTCCCTATAAAAGGCCCCCTCTCCTCCTCTCACACCACACCTCCTCGTGAAGGATCTCTCTCCTCTAGAATTTATCCCCATGGTCTCGGACTAGAGATACATGTTCCCGTGGCTATTCGCAAGAAAGAGTTGTGCTCACGCATCGCTGGAGCGAGGAGGCGGAGGTTGCTCAGTGCCTCGAACGTGTGTGCGAGCACGGAATGTCATTGCTTTGCGGCTTAGGACTTCCTCTCGATCTTGAGATCGGCAAGAGATCGTCTACATCAACCACGAGTTTGGACTCGTTAAGCTTTGTCGGTCTTCAAGGGTATGTTCTCTACGGATATACATCCGCCCGTTGTTTGTATCTAGTAGATAGATCTTGGTACATAGTTGTTCCCATCGTAGGAAAATTTTTGTTTTCTATGCTGCGAACCCTACACTGAATGCGTCTGTCCGGATAGACGCGGCAACAGACTGCCCAAATACAGTCACACAATGGGCCTTCTTCTCTTGGGTTGGCCCGTCCGTTTTTGTTCCTTTGGGTCACGCTGTTGTGTGCGGCTGGCCGGACATGCCGGACCATGACCAAAAAACGTCGGTGGCTCGACCCAAATGGACTAAAACGGATAGTTTGGGTCGTTCGTTTGGGTCTCTCCGGTGGAGATGCCCTAATATCGTGGGTTGGGAGCGGTGGAGCTTGGGAGGATATGGAAGGGTGGTTAGAGCATCTCCACTCGTGCGGCGTTTTCAGACGAAACCTGACGCTACTTAATGCTAGATATATGTAATTTTTGGTTTGCGGACGGCCTGTTTCCTAGTCGCGTTTCTAGGCGTGGTTCCAAGGCAGTTTTTTGGGAAAAATCGGTGACATTTCGCCCGAATTCATCTCAAATTCACATAGTTCGGCATAAATATGAATAAAGGGCAATGTTCGGCATAGTTTGGCATAAAATTAAACACAACAACATTCAATATAGTTTGCTATAGAGTGAAACTCAACATAGTTCGGCACAGTTCGACCTAGTTCGGCCAGATCATGTTCGGCATAGCTGCTATGTGTGTTGCCTTTGTGTATCCATATGTGCTCTACCAGATCATCCTGCAATTGTTGATGCACTATTGGATCTCGGATCTCCTAACACATGGCGATGAAGGCAGTCCATAATGCTGACACCGTGTGATCAGGCTCTGCAAGATGCCCATGTCTATAGTATGGCTCCTCCTGTTCGAGCAAATCCACTAGATGCTTATACTCATCCTCAATGATCATGTTGTGTAAGGTCACACAACAGTTTATCACTT
Source organism: Avena longiglumis (assembly GCA_030063025.1). Classification (NCBI taxonomy): domain Eukaryota; kingdom Viridiplantae; phylum Streptophyta; class Magnoliopsida; order Poales; family Poaceae; genus Avena; species Avena longiglumis. Next base: position 95,507,895 of record CP125976.1, read on the forward strand.
TCCATATCTGATCTTTCAACCAGGTCATAGCAGCAAATCGGATAACTGCAAACCTCTATTGGAGCATACCAAATGCTTGCTCCACGTCCTTCCTACAAGCTTCATGTTCCTTAGCAAACTGAGCATGCTCACTTGACACACATACCAACCGACTCTTAGTGCCACTTGACACACTTCCTTGGTGTGCTGGCAGAGGGTGGTTGACCACGAACTTTACCTTGCTTTCGTCGAGACCATGAGTCACACCCTAAGGATGGTTCCGCTATAATGGGTCAAATGCTGAAGCCGATCCCTAGAGATGTGAGGTGAGGTTGGTTCATCAGGGGCTCCATCGACCCCAAGCAACCCCGGCCACGCTTACTTACCTGTTATGACACACCTCCTTCTCCTCCTCTCTTGAAAACGTTTTTAATGCGTATGCCAAATAGAAATCCCAAACTATATGACTCATGGAATCTACTAGTGAAAGGATCATATGGGCACCTAGAGGGGGGTGAATATGTGCTACTTCAAATGTTCTTCTTTTTCAAATTAGGGTTTGACAAGAAAGGTAAATTCTCTAGATTATGCAACTAAGGTGAATTTACCTATATGTCAAACAAGCAATAACTAGCACAACACTAAGCAAGAACGAGTAAGTAAAGTGCGGTAAAGTATATAAGTAACCAAAGTGGTGGACGCGGAGACACAAGGATTTGTTTCCCGTAGTTCCTTCCTTTTGAGGGGAAGTACGTCTACGTTTGGAGAGGGGGTGGTTTCAAACCACCAACACCACGAGAGGCCTCCCTTGTTCTCCGATGAACCTCACCCCATGGGTTTTGATTCACCTTCCACTATATCGGCAACCTTCGAGGTGGAAGCCGACACCTTTACAACGAGTTTGGGGCACACATCCACAACTTAATTGGAGGCTCCCAAATACAAGCAAGCTGCCAAAACAATCAAAGACAAGCTTGTAAGAACCAAATCAAAGCTAGGGTTTCCAAAGAAACACTAGAGCATGGGGGACCTCAAGTGAATGAGGGGGAATGAAGATCTCTCTTGGTGAATCTGTAGATTAAGGACTCCTCCTTCGATTCTCCAAAGATCAATGACTTTGGATGGTTGGATGAAGAGATCTTGTAGATTTGGTGGCTCAAATGCAGGTAGTGTTCTTGAGTGGGTCGAGCAGCTGGAGGAAGGGGATAAGGTCCCCTATTTATAAGCAGCCCCCACCACGAACCATTTTCTGACCGTTGGAGAAAAGTCATACCAGAGACTCTGGTCTGTACACCGGAGATTCCGGCCCATCTCCGGACCAGCCTCCGGACCAATGTTCTGATTGACCGAGCCCTTCTGTGAGCCAAGTGGGCCGGAGACTCCGGTCCGAGGCACACCGAGACTCAGACCTTGCTCCCCCCTTGCAGACTCATCCCAGTAATCGATGCCACCTCCGGGGATTCCTGCAGAAACTCCGGTCCACACCGGAGACTCCGGTCTGGAATTTCCAGAACATGTCAAACTTGTAGGGATTTTTCCATAGTGTAAGGGTCCTTTTCCCTTAGCATTATAACAACCTATAGACAGTAACATACTGTAAAATGATCTACTTGTTGTTAACGAACACCAAAAGTGATTATGATAGTAGATGTCCTTTTAATCTCCCTCTTTTTGGTGTTCGATGACAACAAGTGATTTTCCATAGAATAATTTGTATTAAGCTCCCCCTGACTATGTGCATTAAGGTAAACAAGTAAATCATGTAAGAAAGATAGTATCAAATATAAATCACATAGTTCTTGTCATGGTATTGCCGACGAGTACACCATGGAGGGGTCCTCACAGTGTGTGTTTAGAGACGTGGGGTAAGGCGGACGGTTGACGGGTACGAGGTAACACAGCTTACCCAGGTTCAGATCCCACGACGATGTCGGAATCCTACTCCTGCTGTAAATCACTATAATGGCAATACACCGAGTTACAGAGATAGGTTCGCTGTGCGAGGTTGTGTGAAGTTATCTATGATCGTCTGAAGTTGTGCCCTAAAGGCTCCCATAGGCCGACTTATATAGTTGTGTCCTAGGGTTGTGGAAAAGTCCTAGCCGGACAGTTACACGAGTCCTACACCGCCTATTACTAGTCTTGTGTATCTTGCACTCCAAGGCTCGGTACATTGGTGAATCCACCGTAGCCTTCCTTTATCCCATGGGCCTCCCTTCCGATCCACCTAATCGCCGCCCAAAGACGCCATAGGCCATGCTACCGACTATGGGACACCCGGGTTAGCCGGATAAGAGACATGCTATAAGTATACCCATATATCATATCCCCAACAGTAGCCCCCGGAGAACTCCGAGATCTTGCGCCGTCTTGCCTCTTCATGTGGAATGCTCCGTCTAGATGGCTATCGGCAAATCGTCAAGCAACATCTTCTAGTCCTCCCAAAGAACCCTGCAAGTTTTTTCTCCGTCTTCGACTTGTAAGCCAGAGAAATGCTGAATATTCTATTGTACTCTTTCGTAGTCGGATTAAATCCGTCTATGCCGGAATCTTTGATGTGACGGCTCATCTACCCATGTCATCTAGGACGACATAGGCTTAGATCAGCGACGCCTCGTAACTCACATATGCAGAGAACGCAATCATATCCGATTTTCCCGCGCGAGCGATACGAACCGTTGGCGGCGACGGTTGGAGACATGGCGAAATTTCCGCGCACGCTCGCGAACATGTCGTCTACGCGGCAACCGTTCGATTAAGCTGCACAAATCTTGACGCCGAGGATGATAAATAGTAATCGTGGGGCATTTTCCACTTTTTACCTCATTCTCCTCACATCATCATCTTCCTCCAGCCGCGCACCTCCTCGAGCTCTCCGCGAGAAACCTCGAGAAAACCCTAGCTTCCATCTGCACCAATCGCATCCATCCTTCACTCCATGGCGAGCAGCAGCACATCTCCATCCATGGCGGCGTCGAGCGAAGCCACGGCGAAGCTGGCGAGCTCTGTCGTCGTGCCCCCAGAGGGCTTGGTCATCCCCGCATCGGTGGTGATCGAGTCCACCGGCGGCGACCAAAATCTGGCGGCGCTAGAGCCACTGGAGGAAGAGAGACTAGATAAGGCGATGGCGCTCGGACATCACCGACCGCGACATCCAAGAGATGGTCGCCGAAGGCTACCTCCCCGCGACGGAGGGGCTCGTCTGGCGGGCGGCGCCGGCTAGCGAGGTGACACCTTCTCCACAAGTCGGAGAAAAGGTGTACCTTAAGGCTCAGTTGGTATGCAGCGTTTCTCTGCCCATCTCCCACTTCTTCCTCTCCGTCTTAAACCACTACAAGGTCCAGCCCCATAACCTCTCCCCCAATAGAATCTTAGTGCTTAGCAACTTCGCGGCACTTTGCGAGGGTTATCTAGGGATAAGGCCTAGGTTAGACTTGTTCGTGTACTTCTTCACCGTCAAACATGAAGCCGAACATAGCAAGGAGGAGCTTAGGAACTGCGGCACCATAAGCTTCAAGATTCGACCTGGCCGGCGGTTCCCCGACATTGTCGGCCACGAGTCCTGCAAAAATTGGCAGCGAACGTACTTCTATGGCCCCGACATTCCTCTGGCGGGCCGAGAAGTGACGTACCCGGACTTCGCGGATGGAGCCGCCGCTAAAGTTTCTACATGGAGATCCCAAGCCTTCGTTCCTTCCGACTTCGACGCTTCCCGCGCTATAAGGCGGATCGAATGGTTCGTAGAGACGGGTTTATCCAGCTTGGACCTAGCCATGTGCTGGTTCATCAGGCGAATCCAACCTCTGCAGCACCGCTCGAAGTATATGCATGAGTATACCAGTGATCAGAGGGATAGCCTTCGGATCTCCGTGGATAACTTCTCGAGCGACTCCGTCAAGCTCCGCCTAAAAGACATCGTTGAGGTGAAGGATAAGAAGCGTGGCTTCACCATCACCTACAACATGTTCGTAGACGGCAAGTGCCCAAAGGTAGGTATTTGTTTTCCGTGTACGACATATGCTCCAATTTTTTCGTCTTGCCAATACCATCTTATCTAACACGATGGTTTCTCACTTAACAGCTTAGCGATCTAGATGAGATGAGCATGGCTCCTCAAATCTATGATCCAAAGATGAAGGAAGTCACGGTCGTGCCCGACGACGAAGCTCCATTGGCGCGGAAGCGGAAGAGATCCACCTCTGACGCTGCCGATGGAGGCAAGAAGAAGAAGACGGAGGGTGGAGCCTCCAAAAAGACTACCGCCGCCCTGGAGGCAGAAAAGAGAAAAACCACTGGGATCTTTGCCAAAGCACCCCCCCTAGTGTAAGCTTCTCATTTTCCGACATTGTCTATCTATCTGTCTTGTTCCTGTACTTATGCATTTGCACGTTTCAGAAAGAAAGCCACTACCCGCCTCAAGAAGACCTCCAAAACTTTGGGGGCTTCTCGAAATATCAAGGATATGCTGCATCGCGACGCCTCCCCCGCCATCGCCCCTACTACTCCTATCGTCAAGCCCTCGTCCGCCCCAACAGGCTCACAAGCTAAGGAGGCACCAGGTCCTTCCATCATGGAAGTGGATTCTGGCGCCTCTACCAAACTCGGTTGTTTGCATGAAAGCAACGCAGAGAGTACCGCCAACAAATGGTCAAGCTCGCTAAGGATGCCATCGGGCGGCAAGGCGGTGGAAGCCGGTATACTTCTGGCAAGGTGCCCTTGCTCCCCAGAAACCCTTTGAGTTTCCGAAGATAGTTTATCCGGTGCTCACGCCGAGTAACACAACTCTGGTTCCTGGAGGAGTACCGTCATCTCCGACATGCAATCTTGAGGATCTCCTCTGACAAGCGGACATCTTGCAAGGAAATAGCATCTCCTTTGGCAAGCTGCTAGCCGAAAGCGCTACAAACCTCAAGATCATTGCACTTGTAAGTTTTACTTTGCCTTTTGTATTTCATATGAGTATCCCATTGTAGCCCCCGAGGATGTACACAAAAAACCATAGGTTTTGCATCTATATGATCTAAGAGTGACTAAGTTAGAAAAAACTCTCACTGTAGCCCCCAAGCATTTAGATGGAACAAACTATTCCGACTAGATGCTTTAAGAGTAGCATACGCAGTGTTTATAATTTTTCAATACTGTAGCCGCCAAGCCTCTAGTTGTAACTGAATTAGTTCCGACTAGATGCTTAAAGAAAAGCTAAGAAGATTCCGAGTTTAAAACTTTATTCTGTAGCCCCCAAGCTTCTAATCGAGAACTGAATTAGCTCCGACTAGATGCTTAAAGAAAAGCTAAGCATATTGCTAAGTAAAAAACTCTCGCTGTAGCCCCCGAGCATCTAGGTGGAAAATTTCCGACTAGATGCTTCCAAGTAGACTAAACAATGGTTTAACTTTTTTCTTTTTTCCACAGAACAAGAATGCTCGGAGGGGCATGGCCAACGACAAGTACCAGAAGATGCGCGCAGGTCTTGAAGCCAAAAATGGTAAAACTGCCATCTTGAAGGAACAGATCATCAAAAACAAGAGTCTGTTTTCTTTTTGCGCATTCCGTCTTGTTTTGGTGCCCACATTCTCCGAGTACTCACTGTGTACTTTGTTTTCTCTGACTTGCAGAACATGTCGCCAAGGCCAAGGACATTGTCGAGCAGTCCAAGCACATCCAAAGAAATGGACAAAGAAGAACAAGATCCTTATGAGTAGAGGAAGGAAATGCTGAAAATGCATGAAGATTCCATGAAGGCCCCGCAGACTCAGCCTCGCTGAAATCAATCGCTTGGAGGAGCTATGATCTTAAAAGATCAAGCAAGCACGATGATCAAAACCAACGCCACAACGAGGCTTAAGCTCTCCAACAAGAGAAAGAATCACTGGCGGACACCCTCCGCAGTGCTAAGGCCAAGATCTTCAAGAAGTTTCCTCCGCTTGTATTTCGTAGTATGGATACTTTGAATTTATTGAACTCATGCGCCTCCTTGTCAATTTGCAGCCCTATGGGTTTAACCCGCCCGCCCTTCGGACAAGGAATGCATGGTTCTTGCCGCAACTTTATCAACACCGCCATCACCCAAGCCAAAGAGATTACCAAGTCCCTACAGACATCAGAGATTATGACAAGGCCCTGGACTCTGCCGGCACCGCTGTCGGAAAGCTTCATGTGGACGGCTGGCCTCAAGGATGGCGCGTCAATGGGGCAAGGCACACTACACGCGGCCGACATCCGACATCGGCGACCTCTCCGGTATCCTACGCGCCGACGAATGATGGCATGATTGATCACGGTCATCTTGTGTCATCACACACCATGAGCACCAAGTTGCCGATTTGCGGACATCGACGTCTTCGTGCCCATGAACACCATCGACAGTGTCAACCAAGATTCCTCCGAGTCTCATCATAGCGCCGACGTTGAGGGTGATTCTCCGGCTGGTGACGATGTTGTTTCCAAGTCTCCTGCGCCCAAGGAATGAAAAACACTTTGTAATATTTGTTTTACCTTTGGTGCATGCGCGGAAAAACACCTTGTGATGTAATTTAAGGCGGAAAACAATGGTTGTTATGTCCTGCTACTTAAGAACTAATTTCCAGCCTGTATATATTTTTAGCAAGTGTTGGCTTATCCATTACTTTGGTTTTTATCCTTGACTTTTTGTGAGTCGGAAGACTCGTTGTCGGAACCATGTGTTTAGGTGATGATTCCCAACGGCACCGTCAATAACCCGAGCATAAAATCGCCGACAATAAGTGCTGAAAGTCACTACTCCAGAATCCACATAAAAACGACAAAGAACGTGTATACCAGAAAACTTAAGCTAACGCCCGTAGGCGGAATTTTCACAAGTGAAAACGCAAGACTTGTGCATAAAAGTTTTACATGATCCAAAAATGAACACTAAAGGAGGTAAAAGACTCAGAAATATGAGTGAACCAAAGAGCTTTATTTCATTGATCATATAAGAGGTACACAATTAGATAAAAAATGCTAAGTGTAAAAAGGACGAGTGTTATGTTCCATGGCCGATCAAGCTCCGGTAGTCATCATCCGGTCACGCCGCCACGCTTATGATCCTCGTTGGGTCTATCCTTTAGTTCACGATTGTCAACAAGGTAGTAAGACCCATTGAGCAGCGCCTTGTTTATGATGAACGGTCCTTCCCATGGCGGGGATAATTTGTGTGACTTCTTCTGCTTAAGTCGGAGCACCAAATCCCCTCTTTAAACAAGCGATGCCGAACGCGGCGACTATGGTAGCTACATAGCTTCTGCTGGTAGATGGCGGATCTTTGGCATGCCAAAACGCGCTCCTCCTCGAGAAGGTCCACATCTAGGTGTCTGGATTCTTCAGCGTCATCCTCGTCGTAGGGGGCAACTCTTGGTGCATCGTGGAGGATGTCGGAAGGCAATATGGCTTCTGCTCCATATACCATGAAGTAAGGGGTGTAGCCGGTGGATCTGTTGGGTGTAGTTCGTAAACTCCACATCACAGATGGCAATTCTTCCGCCCAGGCTCCAGCTGCTCTATGTAGAGGCGCCTCAAGACATGGCTTGATTCCCTGCAGAATTAATCCATTGGCTCGTTCAACCTGACCATTGGATTGTGGGTGTGCCACATATGCAAGGTCAAGTCGGATTCCTTTCTCCCATCAATAAGCCTCCACTTCTCCGAGTGACAAGTTGCTTCCGTTGTCGGTGATAATGCTATGTGGGAGACCAAATCTCACCACTAAATCCCGGACAAACCTGAGGGCAGTTGCCCCATCAAGCTTTCTAATGGGTTTAGCTTCTATCCATTTGGTGAATTTATCAACTGCTACAAGCAGATGCGTAAACCAACAAGGTGCCGTCTGTAACGGTCCCACCATGTCTAGCCCCTAGACTGCAAATGGCCAAGTTATTGCTATTGTTCACAATTCTTCAGTAGGAACATGTGGTTGTCGGGCATAATACTGGCATCCCATGCATGTCTCAACCAGCTTGTTGGCGTCCGCCTTCGCGGTCACCCCGTAGAATCCTTGCCAGAAGGCTTTCGCGACCAACGATCGAGGAGCGGCGTGATGCCCGCAATCTCTGAGATGGATTTCGCGCAGGATTTCCATACCTTCTAGCTGGGAAACACACTTTAGGTATACACCAGTAGTGCTCCTTTTGTAGAGTTGCCCATTGATTATGGTATAACCCTTTGCTCGTCGTACTATTTTTCGTCTTTCGACTTCGTCGTCGGGCAAAGTTCCGTGTTCGAGGTATTCCATGAACGGTTTTGTCCAAGACGGTGGGACCTTGGTCACCATGTTGACGAAACAGTCAACTCTACGCGGGTTGTTGATGTCGGCTCCCTTCACGGATGGTGTGCGCAGGTGCTCTAGGAAAACTCCTAGAGGAATTTTCTTGCGCCCTGATCCAAGCTTAGACAGCAGATCAGCCGCCTCGTTTTGTTCCCTAGGTACATACTTGACTTCGTAGCCCAAGAAGCTCCTGGCTATCTCGTCCACTTTGTCTCGATATGACGCCATCATAGGGTTCCACTGCTCTGTGCCACCACCGGGCAACCAAGTCGTAATCTCCACAAGAAACTATGCGCTTGATGCCAATATCCTTGGCTACACGTAGTCCGTGAATGAGTGCTTCATACTCCGCCATGTTGTTTGTAGCCTCGAAGTGGATCTGCAAAACGTAGTGTAGCTTGTCTCCTGTTGGTGACTGTAGCAATACACTAGCCCCCGAGCCGTTGAGCAACTTTGATCCTTCAAAGTGCATCACCCCGTACTCTGGTTCTGACAACAGAGTAGCGTCTGGTATCTCCGTCCAATCTGCAACAAAATCCACCAAGGCTTGTGACTTGATAGCGTCGCGTCTCTTGTAGGTGATCTCGAAGGCGGCAAGTTCAATGCCCCACTTCGCGACCCTTCCTGTAGTGTCGTTGTTATTGATAATGTCGGACAGTGGAGTCTTGCTCCCCACTGTGATTGGGTGCTCCTGAAAGTAATGCCTCGGCTTCCGAGAAGCAAGGAATACTCCATAAGCTATCTTTTGGTAGTGCGGGTAACGCTGCTTGGACTCCGTCAAGACCTCGCTCACGTAGTAAACTGGTCGTTGAACTCCGTGATCATATCCTGGTTCCTTCCGCTCTACCATGACGACGATGCTGATAACCCGGTTGGTTGCCGCCATGTAGATTAGCAGGGGCTCTCTAGGCTCGGGTGCTGCAAGGATGGGCGTTGAGGAAAGAATCTCCTTGAGCTGCTTCAATGCTGCATCTTCTTCGTCCGTCCACGTGAATTTGTCCGCCTTCCTCAAAGAATCTTGTATGATAGAGCCTTCTCCAAGTTTGCCGACGAACCGACTAACTGCTGCAACACAACCCGTTAGTCGTTGAATGTCCTTTAGGCATGTCGGACTGTTTATGTTTAAGATGGCCTTGATTTTCTTCGGGTTGACCTCGATTCCACATTGGGAAACGATGAAGCCCAACAATTTGCCGGCTGGAACCCCGAAGACGCACTTCTTAGGGTTGAGCATCATGTTGTATTTCCGGAGATTATCAAAGGTTTCTTTTAAGTCGAAGATTAAGTCGTTTGACTTTTTAGACATCACCGCGATATCGTCCACATAGGCGTGAACGTTCCGACCAATTTGGTCGTGAAGGCAACGTTGCATTGTCCGCCGGTAGGTAGCACCTGCATTTTTTAGCCCAAAGTGCATCGTGACATAGCAAAACGTGCCGTATGGGGTAGTGAACGAAGTGGCCAATTGGTCCGACTTCCTCATCTTGATCTGGTGGTATCCTGAGTATGCATCAAGAAAACACAAAAGTTCCGAGCCAGCCGTCGAGTTAATGACTTGGTCAATGTGAGGCAAAGCAAACGGATCTTTGGGACATGCTTTGTTCAAGCCGGTGTAATCAACGCACATTCTTAATTCATTGGTTCCCTTTTGGGGACAAGTACAGGATTGGCCACCCATTGGGTGTGAAGGACTTCTTGGATAAATCTAGCCTTAAGTAACCTAGCTATCTCTTTGCCAATGGCGCGTCTCTTCTCATCTCCAAAGCGTCGTAGAGGTTGTTTCACCGTTTGCATTTTGATCAATGTTTAAGCTATGCTCGGAAGTTCCCTAGGTACACCTTTCATGTCAGGTTGCCGTGCAAAGATGTCCCTATTCTCACGGAGGAACTCGACGAGCGCTTTCCTATTTGGGATCCGTGTTCGCCCAATGGCGACGGTCTTGGAGGCATCGCCACCACAAGTTCCACCGGCTTGGTTTCGATGGCGGCCTTGAACGCAGGAGCGTAGTCAAAGATCTCGCTTCGACGCTGCATCTCTGAGTCATTGACCTTGCCTCGATCTCTTTGAATTCTTCGTAGAGGATAGCTTCGCAACGGCGCTTCATTGATCTCGCAGTCCCTTGCTTTGGTAAAGCTTCGGATACGGTGATGATACCGTTGGTCCGGTATCTTGAGTTTGTTATAGACGAAGCATGGCTTGGCCATGAACGTGTGGAATATGTCGCGGCAATATGACGTGGTACACGCCTCGGGGACCACCTCGACGGTCATGCGCTCTTGGCGGTAATTATTAACATCGCCAAAGGCAACCTGAAGTGTAATGCACCCAAGGGACCGAGCCTCCCACCAGGAACTACGTGGAAGGGAAGACGGTGTTGGTACGCCTTAGGTTTGCCTCTCAAGCTCATCTTCCGGTGTATCGGTACATGATGTTGATGCTTCCACTATCAACCATGCACTTGGTGAACTCTACGCCACAATCAATGGGTTTATGACCATGGCGTCGGGTTCTCCGTGGGCACAAGGTCCGGGTGGTCCGGCTCCCCAAGTTATTGGAACTTCCGACACCAGTAATCGGGGACCGGAGGAGAGTGGCCATCGATCCTCGGAGAGGCCTTCTATTGCCTGGACGGTGGGGTGCCAAGGAAAGTGTGGTAGATCGAGCCTTCTTTGCGAAGGGCTTCTTGCCCTTGTCATCGCCCTTGGCGGCGTGCTTGGGGTCAACGTCTTCGTCCATGTCACTTGAATCCTTGGACTCCTCCTCCTTCTTCTTCCCCTTGCCCTTGCCTCGTGGTCTGTTCTTCCGACTTTGCTTGTAGCCGGACTCCGGGTATTCCTTGAGGTCGTTCATGAAGTTGCAGTGTCGATTTGTATGGGTGGCCTTGCCGTTGGCGTCGAGGTGTACGAGGCACGACATATCGCGGTACTCCTTGTAGGTTTGGGGAACGCAGAGCGGCGCCGAGGTGGTTTCACTTCCTCGCTGCTGCCCACGACCAGCTCCCCTTCCTCGTCCACGTTGTCCGCCTTCTCCTCGTCCTGCAAAAGTCATAGCGACCATGTTGGTAGATTGCTTTTCTTCTGGAGTGGTTTTCCGCTTTGTACTGCTGTTCCTCCGAGCTTGAGTTGGAACGGACGTTGTTGCCAGGGAGCCGCGAGCGTCATCATCAGCAGCTGCGAACTCACTAGCCAACTAAATCATCCTCTGTCAAGTCGGTGATTGTCCCGCAAGCGCTTGACTTATGTCGAGCAGATGCCCTTTCCAACCTGGTCGATTAAGGCGGCCATGGCGGTTCTGAGCGCACTCCAAGCAGAATTCTTCATATCCAGCCAGCGGGAGAGGTAGGCGTGAGATGTCTTGTCTTTCTCTTGCACGCATCGCTGTAGATCGCCTACGATGCAGGGACGCTTGTATGTACCCTCAAAGTTCTTGGTGAACGCTTCTTGCATGTCCAGCCAGTTGTAGATAGATTTTTTTGTCAAGTCGTCGATCCATTGATGGGCCGTGCCTGCCAACATTAATGGGAGGTACTTGACGGCGACGTTGGGGTTGCCTCCGGCAATCTCCACCGCGTTGTCGTAGTCCTGCAACCATGTGGCTGGTTTGGCGGTGCCGTCATAGGGTTTGATGCTCTTGTCAATCCGGAAACCTTTGTGGTAAGTTGCGGACCGTATTGCAGGTCCAAAGCAACGTGGTCCAAGGTATGGTCCTTCCCGGGCCTCGTGGATCTTGTCGATCCACGAACGTGCATCGTATGGCTCCGGGTTCTTCTTTTTGTCAACAGGGGATGGGCTGCGTGAACGACGCGAGCCTCTTCCGCCATGGTGACTGCTTGGAGGTGACGGATACGGAGGTGGCGGTGGGTTAGCCTTCTTGCTATTACCCTCCTGCGACGCCTCACGCTTGTCACGGTTGCTTGTCAGACGCGGAGGGTCATGGCGTGACCTGCTCTTGTGTCCTTGGTTACGTTCTCCGTCATGATGGGTCTGCTCCGTGTTATCGCGGATGATGATGTCGCACTGCTTTGGTGGGGGCATATCCGTACGATGGTGATCCTTCTAATCTTCGTGATGTCGGGGAGATCGGGGTGGTGGCGATGGGCGACGAGGTCGGGCCTTTTCTCCGTGGTCGGAGGATATGGGGATGGCATCCTTCCGCAGCGCATCCTCCATCTTCGCTCGATGAACCCATCTCGATCCGACATCAAGAGGAGATCTGTCTTGGCGGTTTGTATCGCTAGATTGGCGAGCCGGGTCGACTCAAGCCTCTGAGAGGTGGCCTTTTCCTGCTGCTTCACCGCCTTGGCCAGTAGGTCATAGACCTGTTCCACTACCTCGGGCGATCTATCCTGCTCCAGAAGGGTCTTGGCGACGGAGAGTTTAATGAGTGGGGTGGGCATCACCTGCTTGCCTTCACTGTCAATGTATGGTTTGGCTTGTGCCGGCTTCGAGGGAGCCCATCCTAGGTTGCGCCGTACGCCAGGATCGTTGATGACGCGAGCCGGAGCTTTCTTAGCCTTCTGCTGCAGCAACAAAGTCTTGTACTTGGCCTCCATTGCTCTAGCTTTCTCTATGGACTTCTTTGCGTTGACCAGATCTCGATCTAATTGAGCACCTTGCTCCGCGATGGCTTGCGCTTCCTCCAGAAGCCGGGCGCTTCGCCAAGTCGGGTCACGCTTCGATATGAGCAACGGTCGTGGCTCGATGAGGAGATTGTCGACATCACTCTATCACCTGGAGTAACTTGGGCTGCTTTACGAGATGTTGGAGGCGGCAAGTTTGCGGTTGTTGTTGCTCGGACGGCGAAGTCGCTGCTGACCGGGTTAGCGGAGGAGGCGTGACTTTGCGCGATCATCGCCAGCAATAAGTGGTCCTTCCTTTTCCAGCTATAGGCGGAGCTCGTCCGGTTGATCTTCATCCATCGCCGTCCCAATGGTTACGAACACCCTCGGGACGTGATTGTTGTTGGCTTGCTCGTCAGCGTGTACTCCTCCTCCATCTCCGCATAGCGGAGTCTAGTTCCTCCGACTGAAATCTATCTCTCCGAATCTGCATCAAGTCAGCATAAAGCGCCAAATGACAGAGTCGAGGGTGCAAGGACTTCCTTGAAGACGGAGGTGGAGGTGCAAATGAGCTACGGCGATCGGAGGCAGTGGAGCATTGCGACGATGGCGGCTCGGAGGCGGTGGTGGCGTGGCTGAATCGGAGGGGCTCCAATGAGCGCAGTGTTGTCTCGAAATGCCGCTCGCCTCCGGGATAGTTGTTGACGGTGTTCACCATGCCTTCAAGGTAAGGCGCCCCGACGCTGTCGCCTTTAGAGAATGTCGGAGAAGCGTGCCATGGTCCAGTCCTTCCACAAATTGATAGATAGCATCATCATTGGGGTAGTGGGCCAGGTCGGCTCGTATACGGAGCCACCTGGACAGGTAATCGCGGGGGTTTTCTCCCTCTCTCTGAACGCAGTGCGCTAGATCGAAGATGGTAACCACGCCGACGAACTTGGATCTCTGTTGTCCAGACACACGGACGAAGCCAGTGGATTTGCAGTGATCTTCCACCTTTATATCCTGCATAGGGGCGGTTTGGGTGGGCCTTGAACTTTTCCGATCTTTGCCGGCAAACACCGAGGAGAGATCCAACATTGATCCTTCCGCGAACGTATCCTGCCCGTAGGCGGTCCGTGCGGACCTTGATGCTCCTCCGACTCCCAGGGAACTAGTGCCCGAGTCGGTTTCGCTGATGAAGAGGTGGATGTCTCCGATAGGAACGATCGAACACCGCGTAGGGTTAGTCTTCGCCGGGATCCAGAACTCGTCAGGAGGGACGATCGAAAAGTTGTCGGGGAAGAGAACGTGACCGATGGCTACGGTTTCGCCGATTCCCGCGAAGATCTTGGTCCTCACCCACTGAAGAGCCTGAAGCGCCTCTTGCCCCACGGTGGGCGCCAACCGTCGCTATTGTCGACTTATTTGCACGCCATGGAGGGGTCCTCACAGTGCGTGTTTAGAGACGTGGGGTAAGGCGGACGGTTAACGGGTACGAGGTAACACAGCTTACCCAGGTTCAGATCCCACGACGGTGGCGGAATCCTACTCCTGCTATAAATCACTATAATGGCAATACGCCGAGTTACAGAGATATGTTCGCTGTGCAAGGTTGTGTGAAGTTATCTATGATTGTCTGAAGTTGTGCCCTAAAGGCTCCCATAGGCCCGACTTATATAGTCGCCAGGTCCTAGGGTTATAGGGAAAAGTCCTAGCCGGACAGGTTACAGAGTCCTACACCGTCTATTACTAGTCTTGTGTATCTTGCACCCAAGGCTCCTGCACGTTGGTGACTCCACCGTAGCCTTCCTTTATCCCAAGATGGGCCTCCTTCCGATCCACCTAACTGGGCCACCCAGCAGGCCATAGGCCATGCTACCGACTATGGGCCACCCGGGTTAGCCGGATAAGAGACATGCTATAAGGATACCCATATAGCATATCCCCAACAGTTCTCACATGAGTTACAATAATAGAAGCACAATCACATAGTCACACACATAAGTGGCAAATAACACACGAAGTTCAAATAGGGCAAATAAAAGTAAATCCAAAGCCCAAACCCATGCAAATTGATGACCATGTCTTCTCCCCCTTTGGCATCGAAACACCGAAAAGGGAAAAGACCTAAGCTAGCGCCCCAATAACTCAGTAGTCCTCGTCATCCTCATCATCCTCATCCGGGTCCTGATCCTCACCACCCTCATCATAGTCATCATCATCATCAGGGAGTGTAGGCCCTTTGCCGTGAGGGAAAGAAGAGGAGGTACCCTGGTACCCGTATCCAGAGGTGATATCTGAAAATTTCTTCCAGTCCACCAGGCTGTCCTGTTGGGCATTCCATGCGCCAAAAGAAAGAGTGTGATTTGACTCTGTGGACTGCTGAGCACCATGCTCATCATTGTACTCACCCTCTCCTTCCTCATCATCCTCTTCACCTTGAGGCTTTATTTCCTTGAGGAGCTTCTCAATGCATCAGTTGCTTTGGTAGGAGGCATGCTGTTGCTTACGGATGTATACATTCATGCAACATAGGGTCCTCTCCCAGAAAGTGGCCTTCTTGACCTTCTAGTGTACATAGTCACGGGTCATGAAAGTCATAGGTGCATTCGAGGCATTCTTCCTCCAACCTCTAGGAGGAGAGGGAGACCTCTAAGTCTCATCCATATCATCATCATTGCCATAGTGACGCCTAGGGGGAGGCCCCATGCGCCCCTTCTGCTGTAGTGTAACCAGAGTGTGCTCGGTGAGATTGGGTGCCAAGCCAAGTGGGGAATCATGCTCCTTGGAGTTGATGAGCCTCATAACCAGTGGAGCATAGGGAGGAGACTTCTTGAAAAGAATGGCATGCAACATATCCTAAAAAATGAAATCCATCACATCAATAGGATTAGCATCTGCCTCGGGACCAGCATTGCAGATCTGGTGGGTATGATAGAGTAGGTTGACTAGCTCACATCTAATAGCATCGTCATTCCCAGCACTTGGTGAGATGGTATGATGGAATATCCTCAACATCAGGTTGTAGAGGGGCTTGAGTCCCTTGGACCCCCCCTACAACACCCTCACTGCCGTACAATAGTGCAAGCTTCATCTTGTTCTCTCCAAGAGACGCTGAGTGCATGCGCAACCCAACAGGTGTGGATACTCCATGGAAGGTCTCTAATATGACATTACCAAAGTCATAGAAAGTAGCTGAGCAACGGGTGGTGCCAGTCATCCAAGTCATCGTCCTTTCTTGGTCAGGTCCAAACACTATAGTGGCGTAGAACTGCTACACAAGTGTGACATTGTAGTCTTCACGGAGCTCCATCAAGTTGAATAGCCCCAACTTCTCACATATCCACAATGCATCATGGAAATAGGGGTTGAGCCGCATCTGCTCAACACTCATGAACTTCTGGGGACACACATGTGATTTCGTGAGCACACCATACCCATCCTTCATGAACACAACCTGCTCCTTCCTCCAGTAACGAGGATCATCGCTGGTATGTGGCAGGTCATAGAAATCAGTCTTCCTCAGCTCACAGAACTCATCCTTTGACATGTGGGACAAAGACTGAAGATTGTCATATTTGGCCTTCTTGGCGCGGTTCTCTTGCTCAGTCCTTTCCTGCTCCCTCCGCATATAAGATCCATCACGGGCCTATTGTCTCCGGTTGGAAGGGGCACGATAAACTGACCCTAGGATTCATCATAGCGAGGATTGGCCCTTCTTGACTTGGCCTTGGTGCGAGGAGGACGACGGGAACCATCACCTGTGAACAGAAGTGAGGGAGATAGCATGGAGATAAGTATATATGTCCCAAAGATGCAGTACAAGAGCTTTGATGCATTACTGAACCTTTTTGAGTCACCCCACATCGGAGTCTCCGTGGCTCATACCGGAGTCTCCGGTCCTATGGACCGGAGTCTCCCGCCCCTGGGGCCGGAATCTCCGGTCGGGAGGCTCAAGCATGAGCTAGGAGGGTGCTGGTGAGGGTGAATCTAATAGATCTGCCAATGCAACAAGGCTAAAGTACTAGAGTGCATGCATACGAGTGATTCCAACGGACAAAGCAGCACCAATCCTCAAAAACACATCTAGAGATGAACCCTAGGAGAAAAAAGAGGAGGAGAGGTACTAGATTTATCCATGGGATCGATTCCACCGGTGGGAATGACCCAATGGAAGAGAGGAGAGGGTTGGCCGGCGGCACGGCGGATCCCGGGGGCTTCTTGACCTCCGGGGAGGAGTTTTGCTGGAGGGGGCGACGGGTTGGAGGGAGGGGAACGGGGTGGAAGAATGAAACTGCTATTTCAGTTCATCCCGTCCCCTTCCTTTAAGTGGCAGAAACCGTCTGCACCGGAGACTCTGGTCTACACCAGAGACTCCGGCCTATACCGGAGACTCTATTCCTCCTCGACCAAAAACTCCAGGTTTAGTGTATGGGGACATATATGAGAGATAAGAGTGTTTTAAGACAGGGTATAGGCTTGGGTTAAGATGTCAATCTATGAAGAATCAATAAGAGCCATATAAATCCACTAAAATGTTCAAGAAAGCTTCACATAGGGATGAACCAACAAATGACAAACACGAGTAAGCACCAACCTCTCGAATGTGAGAGGGCGGTGGCCTAGGACACCATATTTGAGTATACTCGGCTTGGCACCACGAAGATATATCTTGGGTCCATTACCAAAACTCATCATTTAAGCTCACATATCACAAAATGATATTAAGAGGAATGATTTTGATTGCTTTGGGCATAATGGTGGGAGTGTGTTGCCTGCCAAAACTCACCGGCGAGCAGCGACGAGCAACACGAAGAGCCGGGAGGCTCCCAGAACTGCTGGTGGGCCCTGGTCCCTCGGGCAACGGCCCGCAAAACTCCGGCACACGTCTTGGCTTGGTTCGAGGGCGTGCCACCTGACCTATACCTGGTCAGGAAGGTGAAGGATTGCTCCGATTGATTTCCTGCATGGTAAACAAGTATACGTAAAATTCGAGCCGTGACCGGCTCCTGTTTTCTCGTGAATCGGCTCCTAGAGCCGATTATCCCATGGTTCTGCATTAGATTTTATGATAACATGGGGTTTTGCTTTATCATTACAAGTTAAATCGATCTCTGACGGTTTAACGTTTTCACCATGTAACGGGCGCCCTACACGTAATTGAGCCCGGTATATACAAAAGATGAAGAATACTAACCCTAGAGGAGGCCTAATAACCAACGTAAAGTTAATTACCGAACAACTTCTCTAGAACGAGTAAGCCACGTCTTTATGTACTATCGATCGTTCAACCCGCTTGTAAGGCCCGACTACGTAGATATCAAACTAAACCTTGGCGAACAAGGCATAACCATAACAGATCGAATCAGCTAAATAAAGATCAAAGATGCTACCTCGCACTTGGGGAACGGTGCAAAGGTAGCGAGATAACTAGAGGCGGCATAACTTTAAACGATTATAGCGAAAAGCACCGATGCCAGCCTCAACAAATCTATGATAGTAGTGTTACTCGCCATCAACAAGGCTTCAGTACGAGTAACACTAAATAACGATATAAGTATCGCCTAGATCGCGAGATGCGATCTAGCGACATATTACTTACCCGAAAGAAACCCTAGAACAAGGGGTGGCGATACCGAGATTGTGTTTGTTGTGAACGTGATTGTCCTCCTTTTCTCGATAACCTTAGGTACATATTTATAGTCCGGAGACTCTCTACTTTTGGAATAACTCTACAACTCTATCTTTACCTAAACTAACACGAAACCTACTATGATACAAGATACACGGGCAATTTAGCCCAAATCCACGCACTAGGCCGATCCAACAACACATTGAATATACGCATCTTCCAAGCCCATCTTGATCACGGCCCATCTCCTTCTTTAGCCAAAATATGGCGATAACACATGCCCCCCTGGTTTTGGCAATGATAATTCCAAAACCACTCTGCTGATATTTTTTTTTTCGTCCCCCTCCTTTTTTTTGTATCGGGTTGCGCGTTGACAGAATGCGTTGCAGAACAGGATCGTCACGCCACCCCTTCATCATGATGCCCTGTCTTCTCACCTCCTTCGCAGTGCATGATTTGACGATTTTGGCGACATTGGAAACCGCTATGGCATTGAACCGCTCTCCACTATTCCCTTATTTAAATCCATCTAAGCAGTTCGCAATCCCCATCTTCCTCCAACAGCCAAAAACCCTTCTTCCTCCTTTGAAAAAACCCTCTTTCTCCGCCATGGCCTCCTCTCGCTTCCTTTGGCCTCCTCCACGCCTCCAACTCAATGAGCGACCGAGCCGACGGCAGCACTCGCCGATGGCGGCGTATAACACTCTCGCCCACAATGGTGGGACGAGAGGTTGGGACTTCGCCGTTTGAGGACGACGCGTCCTTGACGGCGAAGAAGACCTCGCTTCCTTGCCGATGGGAACTGAGGCGAGCAAGACCGACGATGCCATGTCTGGGATGGCGTCGACTCCTCCGAAGAGGAGGAGGAAGAGGAGGACACCTCCTCCGAGGAGTACCAGCCGGTGAAGTACTTCCACACCGGGTCCAGTGAGGACGACGACGACGACGAGGACGAGGCGGCCCCTGCTGGCTTCTTCAACAGCAGCGAAGACGACGCCGTAGTGGCGAGGATAGCGCACAAGGCGACGGCAACGGCGACGACCTCGCCTAGATTAGGAACCCGATGGTAATAGTAGTAGCAATAATCTCCCTTTTGTAATCGATCAGCCTTTTGTAAGCAACCAACGAATGAAATGAAAATCTGTTTCTCGAAGATTGTTCTTGTCGCCAATTTTGCCGATAACCAAAATAGGTCGATGCTCCGTCGATAGCAACGCATCGGCTTTCACCTTGTTTACACATTCAACCAAGCCATACCAAAGAGCCGATGCATATCGGCTTTCCCAAAACGTTGACAAGGTCCGACTTGGTCACATACTCAGCAAACCTAAACGGTCACTTAGTCTCAAAGCGGTAACTGCGACCCTCTTCAAAAGGGCGACCTAGATCTCCAATTGCCCATCGAAATACGTGCCCTGAACAAACAGCTAATGACGGGCAAGGATGAAGATTTCTTGTATGTGGATACTGGCACCTGTTTGTAACATATGTGAACCTCTAGAGTCGATGACCGTGCATCGGCTATATTTTTTTTTTATTCGGCCGATTTTCAGCATCGGCCCCCACATTTTTACTGTCCAATGTCTCACGTGCCTTTACTTGGACGATTTCATGTATCGGCCCCAAGTTTCACTGTCTATCATCCCACATGCTTGGGAAATATTTCTTGAGATGTTGACCGTTGACCGCCACTGGGAATTTCACGCCGTCTAGCTCCTCAAGCATGTACGCGTTTCCTCTTAAAACCTGATCGACCCTGTACGGTCCGTGCCAATTTGGAGACCATTTACCATATGTTGCATCCTTAGTCCCCAACGGCAACACAGCTTCCCATACCAGATCACCAGCGTGGAACTCCTTTGGCTTCACTTTCTTGTTATAAGCACGAGCCACCTTGGCCTTGTTCTCTTTGATTTTCTCAAGTGACCATAGCCTGAGCTCAGTTACATCCTCAATACTGTCACTCATCAGGGTTGCATATTCTTCAGTTGTTAGATTGTCCTGAAAAGTGACACGTCTCGATCCAACCGTAATTTCCCAGGGCAATACGGCTTCTTGTCCATATACTAGATGGTATGGCGAGGTTTTAATCGCCCCATGGCATGACATGCGATAAGCCCACAATGCCTCTGACAAAACCTCGTGCCAACGCCTAGGGTGCTCATCGACTTTTCTCTTGATCAGCTTGATGAGGCTCTGGTTGGATGCTTCAGCTTGCCCATTAGCCTGAGCATAGTATGGAGATGATCTGATCAGCTTAATCCCCATGTCCTCGCAGAACTTTCTAAACTCCTGAGAAATAAAGACCGAACCTCCATCGGTCGTGATAGTTTGGGGAATCCCGAATCTATGGATGACATGCTCTTTCACAAAGTTGATAACATCCTTTGAGTTTACTGATTTCATCGGGACAGCTTCCACCCATTTAGTGAAATAATCAGTGATGGCCAAAATATGCATGTGGCCTTTGCTTGATGGAGGATTGATTTTGCCGATCATATCCATGCCCCAACCTCGGAATGGCCAAGGCTTGATGATGGGGTTCATTGCTGACGCGGGTACCATCTGAATTTTCCCAAATTTCTGACATGCTTGACACCCTTTGTAGTAGTTGAAACAGTCCTTAAGCATGGTGGGCCAATAAAACCCTGATCGCGTGATCAACCATTTCATCTTGTGAGCCGATTGGTGAGTTCCACATGCGCCTTCGTGTACCTCGTGTAGGAGCCGATTGGCCTCGGCTGTCCCCAGACATTTGAGCAATAACCCTTCCAGAGTCCTGTAAAACATGTCATCCCCAATAAGCACATACTTCATGGCCTTGTACCTTATCCGTTTAGGTGCCCCCGAGCCGAATCCTTCAAGTAATTGAAGATATCGGCTCTCAATCGCCGCTTCGAGGCATGAACATCGGCTCCTCTACATCCTTGTAGCTCAAGCCATTGTGCAAGATCATTTGCCTCTATGTTCTGCGACCAGGATCCAGTGAAGTTTATGTACCGAATGTGTCATCAGCTCACGGCGATAACCATAATGGGAAGAGGGACTCGCTCTCACACTTGTACTCCTCGTGAGTTGGGAAATCACCAACTTGGAGTCTCCAAAATTTCCCTGCTTACGCTCGGCCAGGAGTAACTCCATCCCTTATCGCCTCGTACTCGGCGACATTGTTGGTGCGAGGTAGACAATCGATGGAGAAGGAAAATGTTGCCCCTAGGCGACACGAGTAAAATGCCGATGCCGCAACCATCGTCGCAAACCGATCCATCGAAAAACATAGCCCACGCCTTATAGACAGCGGTCGCTATGTTAGTGTTGATCCTTTCAGCGATAAGGTCGGCCAATGCCCGCCCCTTAATCGCCGGGTTGATACGGATGTCAAACTCGATAATGCAAACATCCATTTGCCCGGTCGCCTTTTAACATAGGAGCCGACGGCATGTGCTTTATGACGTCGATTTGCATATGATGATGATCTTCACGATAGCAAAATGTGCGCAGCTTGGTGCGGTGAAAAAGCGGAGGCACAACTTATCGATATCAGATACCTTGTCTCTGCGTCCGGCATCCTTCGCTTATGTAAAATACGACTCGCTCCAGCCGTCATAAACTTGCACCACCACCGGCGATGGGCGTGTCGACCATCGACAAGTAAATGTAGAACGGTGTCGGTGGCGGAACCAACATGGCGGCTTCGGATATTCTTTGATCTCGTCAAAGGCTCGTTGTTGTTCTCGCCCCAATGAATTCCTCGTCGCTTTAATTTTCACTAATCCCATGAACGGCTCTATTCTTCCCAGTTGGAGATGAATCTTCGGCGAAGTTGATCTTGCCGATGAGAGGCAGCTTCTTTCTTTGTGGTGGGTGGCTTCATTGTTCGCCTTTGCCTCGACTTTTCAAAGCCGATCTCAATTCCGTTCATGGACCAAAAACCCAGAACTGGCCGTCACTCGAAGGCACACTTCTTTGGATTCATCCGTAGGCGAATTTTCTTGTTCGGTCCAGACGCTGTAGATCGTCCATGTGTCCTTGCTGAAGCAGACTTGACCACCACGTCATCGATGTAGATTTCCACCGCATTGCCGATCGGATCATGGAAAATATAATTCATGGCCCTTTGGTGCGTGGCCGCATTCTTGATCCAAACGTCATGACTACATACTCAAACAACCCCACCGAACCAGGACTCAATGCGATCTTGTGTATATCTTCGAGCCATAAAATTTGGTTGTAACGGCATTGCCATCCATGAAGCTCAAGATCTTATGACCAGCCATTGCGTTGATTAACGTCTCGCCACGCATCGGATACTCATCCTTTGGGGTAGCTCTGTTGAGATCCGAAAATCTATGGCAACACGCCACCGCCATCCTTTTTCTCTCTGGTACTATACTAGAAATCCACTCAAGCATACCGCATGGCTGATTAACTTGGCGTCAACATTTTCTCGACCTCTTTCTTGACTTCTTCGAATTTCGCCTTCATTTGTCGTGCTCGCTGAAATGGCGAAATCCTTTTTAAGCGAGTCGATGCTCAATGATGCTCTGTCTAACCTGCATTTCTGTAGTCCCGGTAAAGCGATCTGGATATTTTTCAACAGGCAATCATCGGACCCCAGACTGGTCTAACTTTTGTCGATAAATGTTGGTCGTGGCTTATCCCGGGACCAATGTCGATCTCTTCTAGTTCATCGTGGATGTAAACCCATACCCTAGCTTTCCGTCACCGTCAAATCGATGCTAAACACGTGCAAGAGGTGAGGATAACAAAATAATTTGGGCGATTGCCAGAATCGGCCCCTTTTGATGCATTAGTCAAGGATGGTTTACACCTTATTGTTTTACAATGGCGGGGCATCTCCCCTTTCGACTACGTGATCTGCTTGTATGATTGGTGCTTTTTATTTTTGTGGCGATCGCGAGGATCGGCCGTACCTGATGATCGTGGACTTTTCTACTCTGTCGGGCGGTGGATAAGACCAGCCTCACCCGTTTTGTAGCTTCAATGAGCTCACACCGCTCTAAACCGATTCGAGAGATCGGCTCTTGGTCTTCGCTTCCCAGACGCTCATGCCAGCTATGGAAATCTCGATAGAATCATCTGCATGGATGACCTCCACTTCATCTCCGTCCCAATCAGACAGGCAATGGTGCATCGTGGATGGAATGCAGCAATTAGCGTGAATCCAATCTCTACCTAGCAAGACAAAGTAGGTACTTTTGCGTCACGAGGAAAAATGACGTGGGTATGGTTTTCCTGCCTTTCGCCGATCCACGCTCAAGACGCCTTGCATTTCAAGACGCGCTGAAGTCGCTTAACGTGACGCTGGTTTTGATCGGATCTGCAGTGGGCGTCCCAAAGCGTCGTAGCATGGAGTATGGCATGATATTGATCGCCCGGTGTCCACCAACATCTTCGACAGGTTGCCCATTGATGTAACCTCGTGAGTGCAGGCTTTCGGATGTTTGTAACCCTTCTCACGTGGCTTCTCAAAGATAACCGCCGTGGGCGCGATCGAACTGTGCCCCGTAGCTCATTGGTTCTTGGCGCGAGAATTCGGAAGTATGAACACCATAGTTTGTACCGGCGATGTCCGTGCATCGGCTTTTATTGGTTTAGGCGCCACTCTTTCCTTGTCGGGCGGTCTCCGTTTCCAAGGTCTGCCTGATTTTGACGGCTAGATCGGGCCGCTTTCTTTAAAGCGTGGAATCTGCGCTTGCCTTCCTCAAGTTACGCTGTGCTGCACTCTCGCTTTTGGGTATGTCTGAGTCCGTCGAGACACCACCTTGGACGGTGATATCATCTTCTTCCTTGTCATCCCTTGGCTTCTCGAGGTCCTTTGCTCGAGCGGACTCCTGTGTGACTCACGAGGTGGAGAGGCCCTAAACGTTTGAACACTGGCGGCCTCGTGTCCTCCTTCGCTGTCCACACTCCGGGCGTTGGCGATTGTAGGCAATCGGCTCATTCCAGCGTCCAAAGAATACTTGAAGAAAGGACAATCCCAATGTTTGTCCGCGCCTTCCTTTTCTTTTGGTCCCCTAGCAAGGTGCTCATATCCTTCATCGTCTCCATCGCTGGCGCGTTGGTCATCTTGACGCTCATACTTGTTAAGGAGATGCGGAATGTGGATTCGATACCGCACTCTCCTCACTTCCTCTTAAGTACCTTTGTCGTTGTGGCGGGCCGTCGCATGGACCAGCCTCTTTTCTTTCTTTGCCCGAGAGCGACCACCTTCCTCCTTGTACGTGTCATGGTGGTACCCGGACCGCCATATTAACACCGAACGAAAAATCAAGTCGACGCCTCGATGAGCGATCGGTTCTATCATGTTGACGCCGGAAATGGGTTTGTGTCCACTTTCATAGCGAATCGCAAGGATCGACCCTGCTCTATCGCCATTTGGATTTGGCGGCGTAGCTCTTTTGCATCATTGGTGGTGTGGGTGAACAGTGATGCCACTTGCAGATGGTCTCCGTTCATTTCCTGGCCGTGGGATTTTATGGCCGTCGGGTAACCTCACCGCTTCTCTTCGTGATAAATCGAAGATCTGCTCAGCTTTGCTCACGTCAGTCGAACCCTTTTGTGCCCTTCTTTGTTTCACCCATTTGCAGGACACGGTTGCCTCGAGCCCATTCAACGGCCACCTCCTGGTCTTGTGTAGGATCATCTTCTTAGATCGACCGTCCCATCGGACGCTTGAACTTGTCTTGGTATAACTCGGTGGAGCTGTTCATACATCGTCGGTTTGGGCCATGTGCCAATGAGTTGTACTCTACTTGAAAGCCGGATCCTTGATGGGTCTTGAGAGACCCAACACCGCCAGCTCGACCGCTTCCTTCTCGCTTAAACGAGCCGAGTAACATCGGTTCTTGACGGTCTGAAGCCGGATGTACTGCCATCGCTTTCTCCCGCTGCACTTTTGTGCAGTCTGCATTGCCGACCTCGGTAGCCTCAATGATATTGGATGTGGAACCGCTCTTCCGGTTGCTTCAGTGCAATCGAATCGGTGGCGAGGTGTACCACCAAAAGCTGGCCTGTCGAGATCGCAAAAACCTTACGCATCTCGATCCGATGCGAAATTATGCCTAAGTGCTGTATCGGCTTACGTGCTCGATCGAGCTCGACCCTTCCGACCCGCTAAACCTTGAGAACTCGGGGAGCCGATACTTGGGTGGCGGAATTAGATCAAACTTCGTTGGGGTACGGCTTTGAATAGCCGATTGTCCTTCTCTTGACGGAAGCCAACTGGTCTCTCAAGATGGTACGGATTTGCTCCACTGCTTGAGCTGCAGGGCTAGATTCTCATGACTTGTTCGATGGCATACTTGGCTATACGCTTTGTTTGTCGGCGTCCATCCTGCACATCGCCGCTCGAACGCCGCTCTGGAGCTCTGCCCAGAACCCCGCCAGTAAACTCCTGCGGTTGCAATCTGGTTGGTGCGTGCCAGGTTATTACAGTCCGGCACGTAGGTGCATGTATACCCGTGTGGGATTTCCTTAGGTGGCTCAAACAGGAATTGGCAATCGCCTGGGTCGCCTCCATCCTTGTAGACGACGTACGCCGCTGCTCCTGGCGGCTCTAGAGCTGCAGTGTGAATGGCGTGTGGCACTGGAGCGGTCTTTCTCCTTGGTGAGTCCCTAAAGTGGGCCCCACGAGAGTACTGATGTTTCATGATCTCTGAACTATGCGAATCGCGACCGCTCGAAAGCGTTCACGGGCTCTCGTAATGGCGGTGCGGAGAATGAGCCACCATGTAGTTGACTTCCGTCAGAGCTGCAGTGCGCTCCTCGAGAACAGAGATCCACCTCATCAAGAGCACCCTCGGGAGAACCCTCCACTTGATGCCATGCTTACGGGTCCTCTCAAAGAGCCGATGAGATCGGCTTCAAGAGATTTCGATCTCGTCATACTCCGCCTTGTGCTCTTGAGGAAGCTCGTCGTGCGTGATCGTCATTCTCCATCGCAGTCGGATGTTGATGTAGACGTTGTTGAATGTCCCACCGGCGTGCTGAATGTGTTGCCTGCCAAAACTCACGGCGAGCAACGACGAGCAACACGGAGGCTCCGGAGGCTGGTGGGCCTCGGTCCCTCGCAACGGCCCGCAAAACTCCGGCACGCGTCCGGCTTGGTTCGAGCGTGCCACGACCTATACCTGGTCGAAGGTGAAGGATTGCTCGATTGATTTCTGCATGGTAAACAAGTATCGTAAAATTGAGCCGTGACCGGCTCGTGTTTCTCGTGAATCGGCTCCTAGAGCCGATTATCCCATGGTTCTGCATTAGATTTTATGATAACATGGGGTTTTGCTTTATCATTACAA
Organism: Avena longiglumis; assembly: GCA_030063025.1. Lineage (NCBI taxonomy): Eukaryota > Viridiplantae > Streptophyta > Magnoliopsida > Poales > Poaceae > Avena > Avena longiglumis. The sequence continues at coordinate 95,534,648 of CP125976.1, forward strand.
GTTAAATCGATCTCTGACGGTTTAACGTTTTCACCACGAATCGAACGTCCTACACGTAATTGAGCCGGTATATACAAAAGATGAAGAATACTAACCCCAGAGGAGGCCTAATAACCAACGTAAAGTTAATTACCGGAACAACTTCTCTAGAACGAGTAAGCCACGTCTTTATGTACTACTGGATCGTTCAACCCGTTTGTAAGGCCTGACTACGTAGATATCAAACTAAACCTTGGCGAACAAGGCATAAGCATAACAGATCGAATCAGCCAAATAAAGATCAAGCAAGATGCTACCCTCGCACTTGGGGAACGGTGCAAAGGTAGCGAGATAACTAGAGGCGGCATAAATTTAAACGATTATAGCGAAAAGCACCGATTCTAGCCTCAACAAATCTATGATAGTAGTGTTACTCGCCATCAACAAGGCTTGATGAGTAACACTAAATAACGATAAGTAAAATCGCCTAGATCGTGAGATGCGATCTAGGCAAGATGACATATTCTACCGAAAGAAACCCTAGAACAAGGGGTGGCGATCTTGAGATTGTGTTTGTTGTGAACGTGATTGTCCTCCTTTTCTCGATAACCTTAGGTACATATTTATAGTCCGGAGACTCTCTACTTTTGGAATAACTCTACAACTCTATCTTTACCTAAACTGAAACGGAACCTAAACTAACACGAAACCTACTATGATACAAGATACACGGGCAATTTAGCCCAAATCCACGCACTAGGCCGATCCAACAACACGTTGAATATACGCATCTTCCAAGCCCATCTTGATCACGGCCCATCTCCTTCTTTAGCCAAAATATGGCGATAACAGAGTGACAGTCCAATCAATTAGGACCGCACTCCCCCTATATCCATGCCTGCACCTAAACCAAATAAGGGTCAAGACATAGGTGAGTATGCAAGGTGATCAAGTCAAGCTCCTTGAATCTATGATATTTAGTTCATTCCTCAAATATCAAAACCTTGCTTCATCAAGTGGCTTCTTGAAGATGTCGGCAAGTTGGTCTTTGGTTGACACATAAGATAGATCAATATCACCTCGAGCAACATGATCTCTAATAAAGTGATGGCGAATCTCAATATGCTTTGTCCTTGTGTGATCCACCGGGTTGTAGGCAATCTTGATAGCACTTTCATTGTCACATAGAAGAGGCATTTTGTCACAAAGGACACCATATTCCTTTAAAGTTTGCCTCATCCATAGCAATTGAGTGCAAGCACTAGCAGCTGCCACATACTCGGCTTCGACGGTGGAGAGAGATATACAATTTTGCTTCTTAGAAGACTAACATACCAAGGACCTACCAAGGAATTGGCAAGCCCCGAATGTTGATTTTCTATCATCCTTATCACCAGCCCAATCTGAATCCGTGTATCCACGGAGAGAAAATATTGACCCTCGATCATACCAAAGACCATAATGTGGGGTATGAACCAAATATCAAAAGATTCTCTTGACCGCCATCAAATGGCTCTCTTTAGGAGCTGCTTTATATCTTGCACACACACCTACACTCAACACAATATCGGGTCTAGATGCACAAAGGTAAAGCAAAGAACCAATCATAGACCGGTATACCTTTTGATCCACATTTTTACCATTTGGATTTTGTTCTAGATGAGTCTTTGTAGCCATGGGAGTAGGAGCTCCATTTAGATCTTGCATACTTAATCTTTTGAGCATATCTTGAGTATACTTGGTGTCAACACCCAGATTTTTAATCACAGATGCCTGTTATGCCATACATCGCAATCCCAGGATTACCATTTTTGCGAGACATAACAGATTTGGATATCACAGTACATCATCCATTAGAAACCATACATAAGGTCTTACACAAATACGGATATCATGATCCAGTTCTTAATACAATTCAAGCAGCGGAATAACGTAAAATAACGATAGCGTGGGCGAAGCTCCATCTTCATGGTCACAGGCAATGCTGACGATGGGAGATGATCCTAGTTGTCGTAACCTTCCTACGGTTCGTCATCCTGATACTCCTCTTCATAGTCTGGCCACGGGAATAGCCAGGGACAAAGCCATGAGTACTCTTTAAGTACTCGCAAACTAATACTAACAAGTGAAGTGGTTTCGAATAAGACATGCTAAGCTCTAGGGTTGTTTTGCAAAAAGCCAGATTTACCTCTACTAAGCTCAGAAGCAAAGAAAGATTAGTGGAAAGTTTTATAACACCTAAGTGGGAACTTGAGTTTCATATCACAACTCAGTTGTGGTCAATTCAAAGTCATAAATCATTTCATAAGTCATTTTGAAAACATCTCACGATAGAACAGTATGGCCACTCCAACTGTCCATAACCGCGGACTGCAGTGACCCAGCATACCACTGCATGATGTAGGATACTATAGTCGTTGACATAACACCAATGAAACACTGTTCACTAGTATTACATCCCTCAGAATGGCACAACAGAAACACAGCGGGTCCAATACATAGCTAAAGGTTACAACTCACCCTTTACACAAGATCCAGAGAAGACTCTAGGTTAAAGAGAGAGAAAGAACTTCTTACGGAGAAGCGTCAAAGATAAACAACGCAAGAACTATCATACTATTAAAACTAGTATTTTAACTAAGGAATTGGCATCGCTGCTATTGCAATACACTACAAAATTAGGTTCTTTGGCTAGAGATTATATTCCTATCTAATCAGTAACTTCATCTTTACTTGAGTTGATGTATATGTTGACTTCCTTGACTTCATTGAAGAGCTTTAGCTTTGGATGATGAGTCCTGGAGCATAACCTGATGTAGATGTTGTATATCCCGGTTTCAGAGTCTAGCAAGGGTTAAGAAGATACTTTGAGTACGAGCGTACTCAGCAAATTCACTAGAAAAGGAGTGTTTGATGCACTATAACTACAGCCACAGACCGTAGGTCGTAGGCAATGCAATTTTTCGTAAACATTTCTTCAAAGGTTGCTTTTATTCTGAAAATCTATGTCCGTCAGCCTCCACGGGTTTACCATAACTTTCATGGAGTTCCTTTCCCGCCGCGTTCAAAACTCCCTCCCGGAACAGGGAGTAACAAGTTATAGTTCTTACACTCTATAGAGGTGCGTTACTTTACCCATGACAGATCTTAGCTTTGTTGCACATCCGGGCCGCGAACCCGTTCATACTTCCATGGTATGAGACCCAGACTAAGATCCAAGCCAATCACTGCCCTCTACACGACCTCATATGCCTGCACGATCCTTCGGGGCCGGCTCACCTCCGTTAGTCCCCTTTCGGGAAGGCTATAACCATGATGAGTTCCCGAATACTCTATGACCTGGTGCTGCCCTTGCAAGTTCCATATTAAATGGCCCATCAACTAAGCACCATCCATAGATAATCTAGACACCAAAAGTGTGGGGCGTAAGGGTGCCCACCCATATGTTGGATCCGCACAAGGAATCACAACGTCACGTTAAGGTCGTCTTGCCTCCATACGAGAGGAAAAGGATACAACTGAATTCTCCGTCCCATTCCAAATCTCATGGTCAACGCGTAACATACGGTGCAAGAATCACTGGCGACATTGGTTGTTAAGTCCTAGAGGATATATTCCTGAGCAGTGGTATTCCAACTGCCAAATTTAATAGATTAGCTGATCACCCTGGATCAGTAACCAATAGTTCACATTATTATCAAAAATAGTGTTTTCTGACCTGTTTGGAATGCAGGTGATGACAACTCTTGATTTGCAAAATACTTTACAGAAAATAATCAAAAGACATGAGCAAGTGTGAACTTGCCTTTTGTGGTTGCAAGATTATGCACTCACGGTCTTCAAGGTAATATAAGATCCAAAATCTGAAATCAGCATCATTGGTCCGGTAAGGACTAATGTTTGAAGAAGCAATATGCTCTTATGCATAAGTAATGTGATGCATTTTATAAACGCGAATCTCGGGGTAACGTTGTTCTAGGGTTTGGATACTAGAATTAATGTATTTGAATTGTGTTGTACTTTTGGATGAGTTTTATACTCGCGCTTCTTATTAAGGCTTGTGTGTGTAAAACAATCATAAAATTACAATATCATAAAACAATGGAACACACACAAAAGTGAAATGATATTCAAGATTGCTTATATAAGAGTTCTTGTTTGAAGTGGCAAAAAGAATAACCTTCGAAGAAAAGGTTTCTCTTCTAAGGTCTAAACAAGCTTTGTGGTTAGTAGAGTTTGGTCGATGTTATTTATGCTTGCTCGAATGGTTTGGGTTTGAGATTCTTTATGACTTAACTATATCAGACCAAAGTTAACTATAAAACATATAATAATGTTTATAGTATTATATTTAGATTCTTGTAGACTAAAGTTAACTTTGAAACATAGATAGTTTGAAAGTATAATGCTTATAACATTTGTACTTTGTGTAATTGGTAATGTTGCCTTAAGGTTACTTAAGAATGGTTATATTTTTCTTTGATGTGGTGGTTTTCTTGATTTTATAATGGGATAGTATCACTTACCCCTTTTATGGATGAGTGGTTATGGTTTGTAAATCATGGAGTAATGTTACTTAATTGCTTATGAGTTCACTATAGTGTTTAAGTATGTTGATAAGCTTGTGATTAAATTAAAGGAGATAAGTTTTTATTTAGCTACAATTTATCCTTGATGATTTTATATTTAATAAGGAGTTTCTTTAGAAAATATTATATACCTATGGTTGAGAAGGATTCAATAAAATTGTAATTAAAATGTGTTAAACTATTTGGACTTCATACTATTAATGTTGAATAATAATACTATTTATTAGACTCCATTGGTTAATTTTAGACATATAAGCAGTTTTTATTTAGCTTTATAAATAAGTTTAAATTTGAGTTATTAAATTATTTGAATTTTTTATTTAACTAAAAGTGAATATTATATTTTTAACATGTAGATATTATTTTTGTGATCATTTTGGTATATTACATTTATTTTTGTGATTTATAAATAATAAGATATGATTTTTATAATTCTTATTACTTTATAATTACTTAATAAATAATAAATATTTAATTAAGTGAAATAATAATACATGATTATGGTTTTAAATTATAATTTTTATTTTTCTAAGATTTTTGGTATTTTCTTTATATTATTAACATTTACCATTATTAAAATATGAATTATCATAGTTTTATTACTTATAAAACCTTTATTAAATAATATTAATTTAAATAATCATCATAATAATATTTGATAATAATTTTAAGTTGTAGATTTTATTTTTCTAGAAATTTTCATATATTATACACATTTTTCTGAATTATAAATCAAAAGTTATTAATTAAACAAGATTTAATCCTTTATTTGATTTCTGGAATATTAATAATTGAGCTTATAACATTTTATTTATTTCTTAAATAGGTTTTTAAGTTTTTACACCGCACCCACAGCTAGCCTAAGCCACTAACTAGTGGGCCAGTTACCACCTATGCGCACAGGTTAAAGAAAATGCATTTGTTACTGATTGGTTAGCTACCCCTAGTCAATGACATATGGGCCCTAGGCCATGTCACTTGCCACGGGAGACAAAGACTGGTCAAATAGGGAACTGGGTCCAGGGTGGCGTCGGTGTGACGTAGCTATGGCGTCAGCACCACCACCATTGCCAGTGGTTGGTCGCCAGCGATGATCCCCGGCGCCCTAACAATCGAATCTAGCCTAGTTTGAATCAGCGCAACAAACTAAACCCTAGAGTGGCGCCGCCGCTTGGAAATATTCATCGGAGCCTCAGCTCCGACGAGCTCCGACAGTGGCCGACGATGACAGAAGTTGCGACAACGTTTAACAACGAGACACAACGATTTAAGAATGCTGGAGTGTTCAGGAACTCACCCTGATGATGATAGAGAGGTTGGCGAGGACCGGCGTGGTCGGAAATGAGCTCTCCGACTAGGATTCCGACGAACTGCCGCAAAGAAGAACGGCAAAATTCGCCCTCTCCGGTGCTCCCCTTGATGCATGATTCTACTCAGAGGATCTACGGAGGACGGGGCTTCTCCATGGCTGCTTGGAAGAGTGTGTGGAGATGTGGTTCGACGGTGAGATGTGGCTCCGGTGAGCTAGGGTTTCGGCCCCATTTGAATCGGAGAGGATAAGGAGGGATTTTGGATAGGGATTGAGGCAGGACGTCGCGGTGGCCTTCTTATCCCCCTCTGGAACAACGACGAGCATCTTGACGCACGGCTGACGATGACGACGACATCGGGCAGCGGCGAGCTCCTCCAGCGAGCTGCCTGTGTGCGTGAGGATGACGATGATGTCGCTTTAGAGGAAAAACCCCTGGCGTTTATTTCTTCTCAACCCACTATCCTTCCTTGGCCCCACTCGTCAGTCACAGGAGAGAATGAGTCAATTCTTGGGCCTTTTGTGGTCGCACAGGCGACAGTGGCGAGGTAAGAGTTGGGCCACGGCCAGGTCTTGGTTTTTATTTGTTTTCTATTTTTCTATTTTCTATTTTCCTTTTCAGATTTGTATATAATCTTTAATTTGAACTTTTCTTTGTAGAATTTATTTGCTAGATAATTGTAGTAATACTAAAATATATTTAGTATCATTTGTGAACTTTGTTATGTAATCTTTTTATATTTCTTGTTATTTTCTTCAATATGAACCCCTGTTTTAATATTTTGTAGAAGTTTTTCTTATCATTTTTCTCTCCACTTTTAACCATGGATTTATTAAATTATATTTCTTATTTGTTTATAAAACTTAACTCTAGTTGACTCATAGTTTGAATAGAAATTTTTATGTATATAATGATTGTATATCATTATTTGATGTATGAAATATAAAAGAGATTAATATGGTGAATACTATTTTCATTAATTTAGAAAATGTTATTGTATATATTCTATTATGGTAAACATAGAAATTTAGGGTTCTTAATTATAAATGTTTATCCTAGGGTTTTAGGGTTTTTAACATACTTATATTCCTTTGTGGATATGAGTAAAGATTTAATGACTAAGCATATTGTCTTCTGTTTGAGACCTATGATGGTATCACCCCTTTGAAATAGAAAGTTAAAAATGTTCTATGGAAGAGAGTTGATATAATTATCTCTTAAACACATATGATTAAGATAATTGAAAATGATAAAGATAGGCTTATGTGATTTGCTATAGGAAAATATTCCTGATAAAGTGATATGGACATAAGATTATGAATCAATAACATGAAATGGATATTATGTCTGGTTTAAGAATTAGAGTTGAGTGTTTACCAGGAATGTCTATTTTCCATGATTCACAATCCTGGACCTTTAATTAAGGAATTCCCTTCCTAGATATAATACTTCTTCCTATCCATCATCATGATTAGTATGATGAGCTTTACTCATAAAAATCTTCTTATTCATATATTATTCTTCTAAACTCATGGATGAATCCAATGAGTTTGATATTAAAGCATTTCATAGTTTTCTCATATGCTTGCTTGGTTATACCCACTACTCTACTATTGAAAATCTTTACTCCAACAAGTAGTTCTTTCAAACTCCACTCATAAACTTCCTACATCATCTATCTACCTTTCTTTAAGTCTTACTATCCTTTAGGATACATAACACTACTTCCACAACTCTATGCTAGACTAGCTTCAATTGAATCATACTGTCTTATAATTACTCTAGTAACTCATACTCCAACCTCACATTATATTGTTGTGACCTATAATAACTACTCTAGGATAACTTACCTATACTAGGGTTTAAATCATGCTCTACCCACCAATGTTACTTATACTTGCTATAAGTATTAAATCTTGGTGAGTAAGGTACGACCATTTTGATCCTTTAATCATTTGTATCTTAGATTTGTAGTTGGGTAAGCAAGGCTTTAGCAATACAACCTTACAATTTTATTGGAACAATTTTATTGCTTGAAGATGGCCTCCAACACCAGGTGCTGCTGCACCAGCTGGTTGGCGCCTTGCACAAAAGGCTGCAAAAGACACAACTCGTCAAAAGAAAGGCTCAGGGGCTGTGCCCAAGGAACGAGCAAGGCAAATCATGCATACGAAAAAGCGCTCGGGGGCTCCCCCCGAGACACAAAACAAAAAGGATCAACAGATCATCCGAAAAACGCTCGGGGGCTCCCCCGCGGCAAGAACGAAGAGACTTACGTGGTCAGACGGCGACTCCGAAGGACCGGCCGTAGTCTTCTAGGGGACAACCACCCAAGCCTCCTGCGGAGAAGGGTTCGGTGCAGCGCCCTCAGAGGTGGCCACCGTCTGAGGAGGAGGAGCAACCTTCGACTCCCCCACCATCTCCTGAGCGCCATCGCTAAAGGAGTCATCGTAGGAGTGTCTACAAAAGAAAACATCGGACATGTACAAGCAAGCTAAACCGAAAGAAGAAAAAAGCAACTGAAGAAACTTACGAGTCAAGATCGCTCAAGTCGAAGGCAGGCGGGGTCCTCCTGCCTTTCTTCTCCTCTTTCTTCTCTTCCTTCTTCTCTTCCTTCTTCCGCTTCGCCGGCGGCTGCGGCGCCATAGCCCACACGGGCACGACCGGAATAGGAGAGGAAGAGCCACCATGACCCCCACTGTGATGATCATTGCACAGCGGGTTCCTAGGCGTCGGCGGAGTCGAGGCATTTCACGATTCGCTCGAGCTCCGTGTCCGCTTTTGAGTCTGCTCCTTGCTCGACTCAAAGGTTTCTTCAGCCGGTGATCGCGCCGAGGGAAGCTCAGACATGGATTTCACTACCTCATTGTCTGGTGCATCCAAAAAAAGTTCAGGTAGTGGAGGCGCCATACCTGGCACTTTGAACTCCTGCACAAAAGAAAACAAACTTTCAGACTTAATGAACTACAAAGAGACGCAGTCGAAAAAAGCACTACGCGCACGTCCCAGATCTACACCTGCGGCACCGGTCGAGAGGCCCTGAAGGGAAGGGTCAGCGAGCTACCCAGAATGTCCTCATCGGCCTTAAACTTTAGCAGTGGCCGGAGGATTCCGTCCACATCCCCCTTGGAGAGCTCTTCAGTCGAAACCCTAGTCGGGGCATGCGGCCAGAATAAAGAAACATCGGGTGCGCCCTAGCCTGGAGAGGCTACACCCGGCGTTTGAGGAAGGTGCGGATGATATCCACACCGTTCACCTCTTTATCCGTAATCACCTGAAGATCCTCCATCCGACGATAGAGCTCCTCTATCTCCGCCACATCACCGTCCAAGATATGATTCTTCCAGGACCTTTTCGGCTCGATTTTCTGGGAGGGGTCAAAAGGAGCAAGACCAAAGTTCTGTCTGGCCACTGTGGAGTCGCGGATGTAAAACCATCGCCTCCGCCAGTACTGGACAGATTCGGACATGGAAAAGGAGAAGAAGAGAAAGTTGGATCTAAGGGAAATGATGCAGCCACCAATGGGATAAACACCATCGGAGCCAGATTGCCTCTTCACGGAATAGAGCTTCCGGAAGAGGCCAAAGTGTGGCTCGATACCGAGCCAGCACTCGCAGAAGGTGATGAAGCAGGCAATGTGAAGAACAGAATTAGGCGAAAGATGATGGAGTTGGATGCCATAGAAGAAAAGCAATCCACAAAGGAAATCATGGATTGGGAAAGAAAGGCCCCGAAGGACAAAAGCGACGAACATGACCCAAAACCCAGTGGGGGGGATGAGGAATTACCTCGTCACCGGGAAGCTTGATGGCTTCCCTGTCCTGCGAGATCACACCCCGCCCATGGAGCTTGCGGGGATCGCCCTCGCGAGTCTCCGATCGCCGCCAGCCACCATCGGTGATGCGAGTGGCGGCGGAACCCTTCTTGCTGCCGGCGGCAGCACTAGTACCAACTGCGGTGGAGGCCTTCTTGGACTTCCCCATCGCAGTGCGGCAATAGCGACGACGAGAGCACAGAAACAAAGAGGGAAAAGTTGGAAGAAATTCCAGCGCGCAGTGAGAAGCTCACGGAGATCGAAGCAGTGAAACAGGAATGGATGCGGTGAAAACAAACAAAGTTTTCCCCAATGATTATAAGGACAAAGAAGACACACTGTGACCGTTCATCGGGAAGCCCTAGAGCCAACATCAAGATCAGACCGTCCACGTGTCAGCACGGCAGCGAACCGTCGCTCACACGCCGTCCACTATGCACAAAAATCGAGGCGACGCCGTAATTATCTCCATGTTACGCGTGACTAGTCAATTCAAAGTCAGATGGTGGGACCCATGTTCGTTCAGTCACGTCATCTCTGGCGCCGCAGACGCTTGAGGTCACCGATCGTCAGCAATGATGTCATCAAAGCTATACTAGCAACGGTTACAATTCTTCGGCTACACAGCTAAAATTACTCACTCGAATCTACGATTCGACTAACTACTCGGGGGCTACTCCTGAAGGTAATATGCCCAAGAGGAAATAATAAAGTGGTTATTATCGTATTCCTTGTTTATGATAAATGTTTATTTTACATGCTATAATTGTATTAATACGGAAACATTAATACATGTGTGTTTAATAAACAAAAAGGAAGTTCCTAGTTATGCCTCTCTCATAAACTAGCTCGTTGATTAACAAGATGATCAAGGTTTCCTGATCATGGACATTGGATGTTGTTAATCCCGCGATCACAACATTAGTGTAATGGTGTGATGAACATTCATCCGAATTATAGCATTACGATCAAAGTCATTGAATTTATATTGCTATAACAACTTACGAAGTGATCCTAATCCTTAGACCATGAGATCATGTCAATCACTAACACCGGAAGAGTTTCTTGATAACATCAAACGTCACACCGTAACAGGGTGATTATAAAGATGGATTCAAAACTAATAAAGTGTTATGTTGAGGCCCATGGATCGAGAGTGGAATTTTTTCATCCTGATGACGGATAGATATACTCTGGGCCATCTCGGTGATATCACATTGGTTAGCTTGCAAGCAAGTGATTTAATCACTAGAATGTTATATCACGGGAACGAGAAAAGAGTGCATGTCAGTAACGAGATCAAACTAGGTATGGAGATACCGATGATCGAATCTCGGACATGTAATATATCGTGAAACAAAGGGATTAAGATACTAGCGTAAAAGGTTCCGACGATCACAAGAAAGTCATCGTTGAATGTGTGGGAGTCGATGGGTCTCGGATCCGCTTCGATTATTGATCCGAGAGGGGTCTCGATCATGTCCGCATTATTCGCGAACCGTAGGGCGACACACTTAAGAGACACGACATCCATTTGGAGCAAAAGTTTCATGCGAAAAGAATAACAAGCAGGAATTTATTTCACTAGATACCAAACGGGTTTTGGTGAAATTGCGTAAAGTGTTTACGCATGTGAAATGAAATACTAGCAAGGGGTTATATGTGAATGTTTGTCATTAAAGTAATTGACAAAATTCTGAATAAATAAAAGGAGTTTTATTTAATGAGAGTTTGCATTAAATTTGGTGGAAATTTAATGGGAATTTGAGTGGGTTTTTGAGTGGAGGGAATTGAAAGGCATTTGAGTGAGTGGAGTGTCCACCCACATGAATGTGGAAGAGGTGGGGGCAGCCCCATGGCTGGGCGCATGGCCCCTTGGGTGCCCCCCTCTCCCTATAAAAGGAGCCCCCCTCCCTCTCTCTCACTCACACCTCCTCGTGAAGGATCTCTCTCCCCCTCTAGAATTTATCCCCCATGGTCTCGGACTAGCGAGATACATGTTCCCGGTGGCTATTCGGCAAGAAAGAGTTGTGCTTCCGCTGCATCGCTGGAGCGAGGAGGCGGAGGCTGCTCGGTGCCTCGAACGTGTGTGCGAGCACGGATGCGCTGCTGTTTTGTGGCGCTAGGACTTCCTCTCGATCTTGAGATCGGCAAGAGATCGTATACATCAACCACAAGTTTGGACTCGTTAAGCTTTGTCGGTCTTCAAGGGTATGTTCTCTACGGATATACATCCGCCCGTTGTTTGTATCTAATAGATAGATCTTGGTACATAGTTGTTCCCATCGTAGGAAAAATTTTGTTTTTTATGCTGCGAACCCTACAGTGGTATCATAGCCGGACCTATGCGTAGATACTTTGCACGGGTAGAACAAATATGAGTATGTGGGAAATGATGATCATTTTATTGCTTCTTAGTTGTACTTTGGATATTGGTGGCATAGTGGGATGAAGCGGCCCGGACAAACTTTACATGTCCTCGCACATGAGACCGGTTCCACGCTTGACATGCAACTAGTTTTGCATAAGTGGCTAGCAGGTGTCTGTCTCTCCTACTATAGTCAATATCTAATTTGCAACGAGTTGTCAACAATTTGGTTATCCTCGTTGTGGTTCATGTTCGTAGGTAAGAACGGTTCTATCTTCGAAAGCCCTAAGCCACGTAAAACTTGCAATGGATAAATTGGAGGCGTCTAGTTTAGATTGTTGCTGGGCTAGTGTTATGATATGATGATGTTGTAAGTATAAGTATGAGATGATACTCTTACAACACACATAGCGTGTAAGTTCCATAGACCTTGGCCTTACACGTAAAGGTATGATAGAGATCATACCACGGTGCACATGATGGAGATCATATGCGGGAACCATATCATTTCACTTATAAACATGTGATGTTTTCATTGCATCTTATGTTGCTTGTTTGGCGTTTTATTAGCATAATAAGATGATCCCTCATTTAGATATCAAGATAAGAATGTGTTCTTCCTTAAGTATGCACTGACAATGTTTCGTCGCTTCAAGACATCACGTGATGATCGGGTGTACTTGAATCCACGAGCATATCTCGGGTGTAAGATGCTTACGCGAATACTAAGATTCTTACTTGGCGAGCCTAGCATGTACAGACATGGCCTCGGAACACGGACCGAAAGGTTAAGCATGAGTCATATGTTTTGATATGATGACCATATGGCTGCTCGCCTTTGAAGCTACACCGACTCACGTGATGATCGGACTTGTTGTAGTAGATTTGGTTCATGTAATCACAAAAAAGACACGAGGGATGTCGTTTTTGAGTGGGAGTTCATTTCTAATTTGGATTATTAAAACTCCATTTATCATAAATTAAATCAAAGTGAATTTGCATAATTTGTTGTAGTCATTGGCATTCGTTCACCACCTTATGCATAGTTGTAATTGAGATAATAGAACTATAGAATTCTGGATATATACTTTACGAACTGGTATCGTATTGTGTTGAGTGTCAATCTAAAGTTTAAAGTCCTATTGCAAACTTTCAGTAAACTCTATTTGCTCCATGAAATTTAATAGTTGGTATTAAATCGAGAGTAACAATTCTAGTGTTAGTATCTTAAGTATCATGTTTGCCTCCATGATTCTTGATTGTTTTAATATCAAGTTTATCTAGGAGTTGAAAGAATTGTTTCAGAAACCATCATGTGTGGCAGATATAACGATATCTGAAACAATGTTTTGGTTGCAATATGATAGATTACAATATATGTTCTCATATTGGATGAGAATTTATGAAGGTTGGAGATGCTAGACATCTTAATCATCCAAAAGGGTTTTGGAAAGTAATGTTATACTCATGATTCGCCTTTATAAGCTACAGTAGCTTGATCATGAATGTCGTCATGATAAGGGTGAATAGAATATGTATGTAAAATGTTTACTACACTAAAATATTACTAAAGAATATATTTTGAAAGAATAACGATCATTTGATGATGGTGATCTACTTCAAAGTGCAAGTCCAAAGGTATTATTATTTGAATATACACGCTTTGGACTATGTGTCATGTATATGGCGCCACTTTTGATGTTGATAGATTCTTTTTAAAGGAAAAGGAAATGCTGGAAGAGAATCTATAAAATATATTTGGCAGAAAAGAAAAGATTGGAAATATCCAATTTAGGTATATGGATGATATACATGTTATGGTTGTATTCTTTGCTTGTTAAATAATGTGGTTCTTGGGTATTGGATACCTAATTGGTTGGTATGAAATCTCATACGGAACAACGCAATTCATGAACCACAATGGCTTAAGTAACTAGCAAGAGAATATGTGATGATGTTCATCAAAAACAAACAAACCGTTGTTTGTATTTCTCGTTGAAACCAAAGCTTGACTTCAAGATTTGTTTTAATAATTGTTATTTGAATCAGGTATTATGAGAACAAAGGTTGTTCAAATAATTACCGTATTCCTGTAGGGTTCGCAGCATAGAAAACAAAAAATTTCCTACGATGGGAACAACTATGTACCAAGATCTATCTACTAGATACAAGCAACGGGTGGATATACATCCATAGAATACATACCCTCAAAGACCGATTAGCGTTAACGAGGTTGTACTCGTGGATGATGTAGACGAACGCTTGCCGATCTCAAGATCGTGATGAAGTTCATCTGGTCCAGCCGGTCCAGCACGATCAAGTCCAGCACCTCAAAGCAGTGGTGCATCCGTGATCGCACACACGTACGGGTACCCCGACAACCTCCATGCCCTCGCTCCAGCGGAAGCAACAAATCCTTCAGAAAAAGCCACGAACATGTATCTCGTGATCCGAGACCATGGGGAAATTCTAAAGGGAGAGAGATCCTTCATGAGGAGGTGCTTTGAGAGGAGGAGAGGGGGCCTTTATAGGGAGAGGGGCACCCAAGCATGGCGCCCAGCCATGGGGCTGCCCCACCTCTTCCACATTCATGTGGGTGGAGCTCCCACTCAAAATGAAAAGCCTCCACTCCCATTAAAAAGCCTCCACTCAAAAATCCACTCACATGCATTAAATTTCCACCAAATTTAATGCAAGCTCTCATTTAAATAAAACTCTTTTATTTATTTATTCAGAATTTTTTAATTACTTTAATTAACAAACATTCACATAAAACCCCTTACACCATTTCATTTTCACATGCAGAACCAGTTTCAGCAATTTCAACCGAAACAGTTTCGGTGTCTAGTGAAATAAATTCCTTCGCTTTCTTTTTTATTTCTCTGGCATATCATTTGCTCCGAATGGTGTCGGCATCCCTTAAGTGTGTCACCCTACGGTTCACGAATAATGCGGACATGATCGAGACCCTTCTCCGATCAATAATCGATGCGGACACGGAGATCCATCGACTCCCACACATTCAACGATGACTTCTGTGATCGTGTGAACCTTTTACGTTAGTATCTTAATCCCTTTATTTCACGATATATTACATGTCCGAGATTCGATCATCGGTATCTCCATACCTAGTTTGATCGCGTTACCGACATGCACTCTTTTCTCGTTCCCATGATATAACATTCTAGTGATCAAATCACTTGCTTGCAAGATAATCAATGTGATATCACCGAGAGGGCCCAGAGCATATCTATCCGTCATCGGGATGAACAAATTCCACTCTCGATCCATGGGTCTCAACATAACACTTTAGTAGTTCTGAAGCCATCTTTATAGTCACCCAGTTACGGTGTGACGTTTGATGTCATCGAGAAACTCTTCCGGTGTTAGTGATTGACATGATCTCATGGTCTAAGGATTAGGACCACTTCGTAAGTTGTTATAGCAATATAAACTCAATGACTTTGATCGTAATGCTATACTTTGGATGAATGTTCATCACATCATTACACTAATGTTGTGACCTCGTTATTAACAACATCCAATGTTCATGATCAGGAAACTTTGATCATCATGTTAATCAACGAGTTAGTTTATAAGAGAGGCATAACTAGGAACTTCCTTTTTGTTTATTAAACACACATGTATTAAGGTTTCCGTATTAATAAAATTATAGGATGTAAAATAAACATTTATCATAAATAAGGAATACGATAATAACCACTTTATTATTGCCTCTCGGGCATATTCCCTTCAGTCTCCCACTTGCACTAGAGACAATAATCTAGTTTGGAAACTTTGCGTATTGAACACCTATGGCTTTCTAGTATTCCATATACGCAACTGTAAGTGGTTAACATAATCTACGGATCTCATGCTTTCAGTTCCGTGTGTATTTTCATGTCTTTGCGTCTTCACGCATCACTCATTCTCCAATGAGATGGCATTGTATAAATTTGGTCTTTCGGTGAGACCTTTAGTTCCTTGGGGTTTAAAACACGTCGATACTATTGTCATACAATATATCTTTAGTGTTAGCCCGTTGCGAACCACACCTTAGTTTGATAACAAACTACTTGACACAAATTCCCTCCTTTGCTGCTACTATAGCAGTCATATACTTAGCCCTTTTTGTTGTAGTATTCGTCACACTGTCTTAACTATGGATTTCATCCAAATACATCATGGAAACTTTCTTTCCATTTCATTGTGCCACTCATAGTTTAAATTGAGATAAACTTAATTTGTATCTTGTGACAAAACTAGTATCAATGTAACGCTTTACAATGAACAATTTGTAATTGTTTGTCACCTCTACACAAATATATTCTTAGTTCTTCCAAAAGATCATAAGAATATCCTTACTATAGTCCAATGATCATTTTATGATTCATTCTGGTATATGCTCATAACACTTAGAGCATAGGACATATCTGGATGTGTACATATCATGGTATGATTGATCAAAACATTCTCGTGATTTCACTCATCAAGTGTCAAAGAACTTGAATCTTGTTTCACTTATCAAGTGTCGATACACTTGAATCTTGATTCAATTCTTTTCCATGCGACAAGAACCGTTTCTTGTTGTTTCTATATTGAACTCCTTCAATATCTCATATATGTATGTTTGGCACAACCATATTAGCATCACAGTCTATCCACTATAGACATTCATGCTAAATATTCGGGTTTTGCCTAAGTATTTCATCAAAATGAAATTCTTAACCTTTGTCAATAAAAGATACATCATTTCTAATCAACAAGATGTTATCCACATAATGTATTAGAAATGTGTCTCAGTGCTCCCACTTAATTTCTTGCAAATGCAAGCATCTTCATCGTCTCCTGATGAAAAACTCCTTTTTCATCATGGTGAAGATTCCAACTCCGCGATGCTTACTTCAACCATTGAAGTTTGCATGCCCTTTTAGCATCCTTTGAATTAACAAAACCCTTTGGACTGTGTCATGTACACGTCCTAGGTAACCATTCTATTAGAAGAACTTTGTTTTGTTTATTCATCTATCATATACCAAATTATATGTAGTGATTGCTACTTTAATCCGTCCAGACTAAATATCGCTATGAAAGATCAAATCTTGTCATAGTCAACTCCTTGAACATTGTCATAAAATACTCTACGACATGTCGACTATTTCATAGATGTGAAACATCCATGTGTGTTTCTTTATAGATCCAAATACGACTGATAGGTTTTTACACCTTTCCGGAGGGTCTTCCAAGTTCAAAACTTGATTTTTCGTGTATGGAACTATCACGGATTTTATGACTTCAAGCCAATTGACGGAGTCAGGGCCCATCATCGCTTCTTTGTATGTATTCGGTTCATCATTGTCAAACAATAATGATTTACTCTCAAATCTTAGCATTTGATTGTTTAACCGACCTACTTGGTTCAATAGGAACTTAGATCTCCGTGACCACAACCTTTGAGGCACATAAGCTATGAGCATTATGGCAGCCTTCGGAACGACTTCCGGCGTTGCGCAACTCAGCACATATAGCTAAGGTTCGTTAACCTTATCAAAGTTCTATTGTCCTCCCACTTAACTTTTACGAAAAATTCCTTCTCCAAGAAACTTCACATTTCAAGCGACAAACCCTTTTGTCCTCGGTGTTATGGAGGAATAACCAATTGTTATTCGAAATAACCTACAAAGACATGCTCATCCAACTTTGGTTGTAAACATCTTACTTATGTTTAGCATACCAAAATTTAAGAAAGGACAACTTGGGTTTTACCCCAAAACATAACTCATATGGTGTCATTTCAACGGATCAAGATGGAGCTCTTTTCAGTGTAAAAGCGGTAGTCTCTAAAGCTTTAATCTTTTTAAAACATAATGGCAGTTTTATAAATAACACCTTTGATCCAACCATGTCAAACAAGGTTTCCTTACAAATCTCAAACACTCCATATTCCTATGGTGTTTCGGGAGATGTAAATCTAGGTGTTTTGCTAAACTTGCAACTCAAATAAATCCCTTTATGATAAAATCATAATTCATTTATTTTCTTGTTACACTTGTAACTCAAATAAATCCCTTATGATAAAATCATAAACCATTTATTTTCTTGTCACAATGATTTTCCACTTCATCTTGAAAGTCTTTGAACATTTTCAAATATTTCATACTTCTTTCTCATTAAGTGAATATTCACTCAAATTTCTGGAGAAAGCATATGAAGTTGAAACCCATCGCCATTTACACATAATGGACTACATACATCGATATGTATAAATTCCAATATTTTAGTCGTTCGTTCTTCTTTGGCCTTTGAACGAAGTTTTAATTATCCCGAGGAAAGTCTCACAAGCGTCACTGGATCAAATTAAAGACTCCAAAAATCCATGAATATGGAGATTCTTCATGTTTTCTTTCCAATATAATTTAAACAGCGATGTCACTTCGTAAGTGATCTTCCAATCATTTGTCTTGCGACATTTTAGCATTAGCTTTATGGATGTGATTTCTCCAACTAGATTTTTAAATCATCCATCTAATATGTAATATGGTAATTATTTGAACAACCTTTGTTCTCATAATACCTGATTCAAATAACAATTATTAAATCAAATCTTGAAGTCAAGCTTTGATGTCAACGAGAAATACAAACAACGGTTTGTTTGTTTTCGATGAACATCATCACATATTCTCTTGCTAGTTATTTAGGCCATTGTGGTTTATGAATTGCGTCGTTCCGTATGAAATTTCATACCAACCAATTCGGTATCCAATACCCAAGAACCACATTGTTTAACAAGCAAAGAATACAACCATAACATGTATATCATTTATATACCTAAATTGGATATTTCCAATCTTTTATTTTCTGCCAAATATATTTTATAGATTCTCTTTCAGCGTTTCCTTTTCCTTTTAAAAAGAATCTATCAACATCAAAAGTGGCGCCATATACATGACACATAGTCCAAAGCGTGTATATTCAAATAATAATACCTTTGGACTTGCACTTTGAAGTAGATCACCATCATCAAATGATCGGCGTTCTTTCAAAATCCATTCTTTAGTAATATTTTAGTATAGTAAACAATTTACATACATATTCTATTCATCCTTATCATGACGAATTTCATGATCAAGCTACTGTAGCTTATAAAGACGAATCGTGAGTATAACATTACTTTCCAAAACCCTTTTCGGGTGATTAGGATGTCTAGCATCTCCAACCTTTTCAAATTCTCATCCAATATGAGAACATATATTATACTCTATCATATTGCAACCAAAACATTGTTTCAGATATCGTTATATCTGTCACACATGATGGTTTCTGAAACAATTCTTTTAGCTCCTAGATAAACTTAATATTAAAATAATCAAGAATCATGGAGGCAAACATGATACTTAAGATACTAACACTGGAATTGTTACTCTCGATTTAATACCAATTATTAAATTTCACGGAGTAAATAGAATTTTGCTGAAAGTTTGCAATAGGACTGTAAAATTTAGATTGACACTCAACACAATACGATACCAACAGAAAGTATATATCCGTAATTCTATAGTTCTATTATCTCAATTACAACTATGCATAAGGTGGTGAACAAATGCCAATGACTACAACAAATTATGCAAATTCACTTTGATTTAATTTATGATAAATTGAGTTCTACTAATCCAAATTAGAAATGAACTCCCACTCAAAAACGACATCTTTTTGGTGATTACATGAACCAAATCCACTACACCAAGTCCGATCATCACGTGAGTCGGTGTAGCTTCAAAGGCGAGCATCAAATGGGCATCGTATCTACTATATGACTCATGCTTAACCTTTCGGTCCGTGTTCCGAGGCCATGTCTGTACATGCTAGGCTCGCCAAGTAAGAATCTTAGTATTCGCGTGTGTAACTGTCTTACACCCGAGATATGCTCGTGGATTCAAGTACACCCGATCATCACGTGATGTCTTGAAGCGACGAAACATTGTCGGTGCATACTTAAGAAAGAACACATTCTTATCTTGATATCTAAATGAGGGATCATCTTATTATGCTAATAAAACGCCAAACAAGCAATATAAGATGCTATCAAACATCACATGTTTATTAGTGGAATGATATGGTTCCCGCATATGATCTCTATCATGTGCATCGTGGTATGATCACTATCATACCTTTATATGTAATTCCAAGGTCTATGGAGATTATATGTTATGTATGTTGTAAGAGTATCATCTCATACTTCTACTTACAACATCACCATATCATAACACTAGCCCAGCAACAATCTAAACTAGACGCCTCTAATTTATCCATTGCAAATTTTACGTGGCTTAGGGCTTTCGAGATAGAACCGTTCTTACCTACGAACATGAACCACAACGAGGATAACCAAATTGTTGACAACTCGTTGCAAATTAGATATTGACTATAGTAGGAGAGACAGACACCCGCTAGCCACTTATGCAAACTAGTTGCATGTCAGGCGTGGAACAGGTCTCATGTGCGAGTACATGTAAAGTTTGTCCGGGCCGCTTCATCCCACTATGCCACCAATATCCAAAGTACAACTAAGAAGCAATAAAATGATCATCATCGCCCACATACTCATATGTGTACTACCCGTGCAAATCATCTACGACAGATCCGGCTCGATACCTTTGTAGGGTTCGCAGCATAGAAAACAAAAAATTTCCTACGATGGGAACAACTATGTACCAAGATCTATCTACTAGATACAAGCAACGGGTGGATATACATCCATAGAATACATACCCTCGAAGACCGAATAGCGTTAACAAGGTTGAACTCGTGGATGATGTAGACGAACGCTTGCCGATCTCAAGATCGTGATGAAGTCCATCTGGTCCAGCCGGTCCAGCACGATCAAGTCTAGCACCTCAAAGCAGTGGTGCATCCGTGATCGCACACACGTACGGGTATCCCGACAACCTCCACGCCCTCGCTCCAGCGAAGCAGCGGAAGCAACAAATCCTTCCAGAAAAAGCCACCAGGAACATGTATCTCACTGATCCGAGACCATGGGGAAATTCTAAAGGGGGGAGAGAAATCCTTCGCGAGGAGGTGTGCTTTGAGAGGAGGAGAGGGGGGCCTTTTATAGAGGAGAGGGGGGCACCCAAGGGGCATGGAGCCCAGCCATGGGGATTCCCCCACCTCTTCCACATTCATGTGGGTGGATCTCCCACTCAAAATGAAAAGCCTCCACTCCCATTAAAAAGCCTCCACTCAAAAATCCACTCACATGCATTAAATTTCCACCAAATTTAATGCAAGCTCTCATTTAAATAAAACTCATTTATTTATTTATTCAGAATTTTGTTGATATCTTTAATTAACAAAAATTCACATAAAACCCCTTACAACATTTCAATTTCACATGCAGAAAGAGTTTCAGCAATTTCAACCGAAACAGTTTCGGTGTCTAGTGAAATAAATTCCTGCGCTTTCCTTTTCTTTTTCTGGTATATCATTTGCTCCGAATGGTGTCGGTATCCCTTAAGTGTGTCACCCTACGGTTCGCGAATAATGCGGACATGATCGAGACCCTTCTCCGATCAATAATCGTAGCGACCGAGATCCATACTGACTCCCACACATTCAACGATGACTTCTGTGATCGTGTGAACCTTTTACGTTAGTATCTTAATCCCTTTGTTTCACGATATATTACATGTCCGAGATTCGATCATCAGTATCTCCATACCTAGTTTTATCTCGTTACCGACATGTACTCTTTTCTCGTTCCCGTGATATAACATTCTAGTGATCAAATCACTTGCTTGCAAGCTAATCAATGTGATATCACCGAGAGGGCCCAGAGCATATCTATCCGTCATCGGGATGAACAAATTCCACTCTCGATCCATGGGTCTCAACATAACACTTTAGTAGTTCTGAAGCCATCTTTATGATCACCCAGTTACGGTGTGACGTTTGATGTCATCGAGAAACTCTGCCGGTGTTAGTGATTGACATGATCTCATGGTCTAAGGATTAGGATCACTTCGTAAGTTGTTATAGCAATATAAACTCAATGACTTTGATCGTAATGCTATACTTTGGATGAATGTTCATCACATCATTACACTAATGTTGTGACCTCGTTATTAACAACATCCAATGTTCATGATCAGGAAACTTTGATCATCATGTTAATCAACGAGCTAGTTTATAAGAGAGGCATAACTAGGAACTTCCTTTTTGTTTATTAAATACACATGTATTAACGTTTCCGTATTAATACAATTATAGCATGTAAAATAAACATTTATCATAAATAAGGAATACGATAATAACCACTTTATTATTGCCTCTCGGGCATATTCCCTTCAATTCCATATAAGATGGATGATTTACAAATCAAGCTGGAGAAATCACATCCATAAAGCCTAATGCTAAAATGTCGCAAGACAAATGATTGGAAGATCACTTACGAAGTGACATCGTCGTTAAATTATATTGGAAAGAGAACATGAAGAAACTCCATTTTCATGGATTTTTGGAGTCTTTGATTTGATCAAGTGACGCTTGTAAGACTTTCCTCGGGATAATTAAAACTTCGTTCAAAGGCCAAAGAAGAACAATCGACTAAATTATTGGAATTTATACATATCGATGTATGTAGTCCATTATGTATAGTCGTAAGCGATGGATTTCAACTTCATATGCTTTCTCCGGAAATTTGAGTTAATATTCACTTAATGAGAAAGAAGTATGAAATATTTGAAAAACGTTTCAAAGACTTTCAAGATGAAGTGGAAAATCATTGTAATAAGAAAATAAATGGTTTATCATTTTATCATAAGGGATTTGTTTGAGTTACAAGTGTAACAAGAAAATAAATGAATTATGATTTTATCATAAAGGGATTTATTTGAGTTACAAGTTTAGCAAAACACCTAGATTTACATCTCCTAAAACACCATAGGAATATGGAATGTTTGAGATTTGTAATGAAACCTTGTTTGACATGGTTGGATCAAAGGTGTTATTTATAAAACTTCCATTATGTTTTAAAAGATTAAAGCTTTAGAGACTACCGCTTTTACACTAAAAAGAGCTCCATCTTGATCCGTTGAAATGACACCATGGAAGTTATGGTTTGGGGTAAAACTCAAGTTGTCATTTCTTAAATTTTGGTATGCTAAACATAAGTAAGATGTTTACAACCGAAGTCGGATGAGCATGTCTTTGTAGGTTATTTCGAATAACAATTGGTTATTCCTCCATAACACCGAGGACAAAAGGATTTGTCGCTTGAAATGTGAAGTTTCTTGAAAAAGAAATTTTTCGCAAAAGTTAAGTGGGAGGACAATAGAACTTTGATAAGGTTAACGAACCTTAGCTAAATGTGCTGAGTTGCACAGCGCCGGAAAACGTTCCGGAGGCTGCCATAACGCTCATAGCTTATGTGCCTAAAAGGTTGTGGTCACGGAGGTCTAAAAGTTCCTATTGAACCAAGAAGGTCGGATAAACAATCAAATGATTGAGATTTGAGAGTAAATCATTGTTGTTTGACAATGATGAACCGACTACATGTAAAGAAGTGATCATGGGCCCTGACTCCGTCAAATGGCTTGAAGCCATAAAATCCGTGATAGTTCCATACACGAGAAATCAAGTTTTGAACTTGGAAGACCCTCCGGAAAGGTGTAAAAACTTATCAGTCGTATTTGGATCTATAAAGAAACAGACATGGATGTTTCACATCTATGAAGTAGTCGACATGTCGTAAAGTATTTTACAACAATGTTCAAGGAGTTGACTATGACAAGATTTGATCTTTCATAGCGATATTTAGTCTGGACGGATTAAATTAGCAACCACTACATATAATTTGGTATATGGTAGATGAATAAACAAAACAAAATTCTTCTAATAGAATGGTTACCTAGGACGTGTACAAGACACGGTCCAAAGGGTTTTGTTAATTCAAAGGATGCTAAAAAGGGCATGCAAACTTCAATAGTTGAAGTAAGCATCGCGGAGTTGGAATCTGCACCGTGATGAAAAGGATTTTTCATCAGGAGACGATGAAGTTGCTTGCATTTGCAAGAAATTAAGTGGGAGCACTGAGACATATTTCTAATACATTATGTGGATGACATCTTGTTGATTAGAAATGATGTATCTTTTATTGACAAAGGTTAAGAATTTCATTTCGATGAAATACTTAGGCAAAACCCGAATATTTAGCATGAATGTCTATAGTGGATAGACTGTGACGCCAATATGGTTGTGCCAAACGTACATATATATGAGATATTGAAGGAGTTCAATATAGAAACGACAAGAAACAATTCTTGTTGCATGGAAAGGAATTGAATCAAGATTCAAGTGTATCGACACTTGATAAGTGAAACAAGATTCAAGTGCTTTGACACTTGATGAGTGAAATCACGAGAATGTTTTGATCAATCATACCATGATATGTACACATCCAGATATGTCCTATGCTCTAACTGTTATGAGCATATACCAGAATGAATCATAAAATGATCATTGGACGATAGTAAAGATATTCTTATGATCTTTTGGAAGAACTAAGAATATATTTGTGTAGAGGTGACAAACAATTATAAATAATTCATTGTAAAGCGTTACATTGATACTAGTTTTGTCACAAGATACAAATTAAGTTTATCTCAATTTAAACTATGGGTGGCACAATGAAATGGAAAGAAAGTTTCCATGATGGATTTGGATAAATTCCAAAGTTAAGACATTGTGACGGATACTACAACAAAAGGCTAAGTATATGACTGCTATAGTAGCAGCAAAGGATGGAATTTGTGTCAAGAAGTTTGTTATCAAACTAAGGTGTGGTTCGCAATGGGCTAACACTAAAGATATATTGTATGACAATAGTATCGACATGATTTAACCCCAAGGAACTAAAGGTCTCACCAAAAGACCAAATTTATACAATGCCATCTCATTGGAGAATGAGTGATGCGTGGAGACGCAAAGACATGCAAATACACACGGACCTAAAAGCATCAGATCTGTAGATTATGTTAATCACTTGAAATTGCGTATATGGAACACCAGAAAGCCATAGGTGTTCAATACGCAAAGTTTTCAAACTATATTATTGTCTCTAGTGCAAGTGGGAGACTGAAGGGAATATGCCCGAGAGGCAATATAAAAGTGGTTATTATCGTATTCCTTGTTTATGATAAATGTTTATTTTACATGCTATAATTGTATTAATACGGAAACGTTAATACATGTGTGTTTAATAAACAAAAAGGAAGTTCCTAGTTATGCCTCTCTCATAAACTAGCTCGTTGATTAACAAGATGATCAAGGTTTCCTGATCATGGACATTGGATGTTGTTAATAACGGGATCACAACATTAGTGTAATGGTGTGATGAACATTCATCCGAAGTATAGCATTACGATCAAAGTCATTGAGTTTATATTGCTATAACAACTTACGAAGTGATCCTAATCCTTAGACCATGAGATCATGTCAATCACTAACACCGGAAGAGTTTCTTGATAACATCAAACGTCA
Organism: Avena longiglumis; assembly: GCA_030063025.1. Lineage (NCBI taxonomy): Eukaryota > Viridiplantae > Streptophyta > Magnoliopsida > Poales > Poaceae > Avena > Avena longiglumis. Next base: position 95,560,244 of record CP125976.1, read on the forward strand.
CACCGTAACAGGGAAAATGATTATAAAGATGGATTTAGAACTAATAAAGTGTTATGTTGAGGCCCATGGATCGAGAGTGGAATTTGTTCATCCTGATGACGGATAGATATACTCTGGGCCCTCTCGGTGATATCACATTGGTTAGCTTGCAAGCAAGTGATTTGATCACTAGAATGTTATATCACGAGAACGAGAAAAGAGTGCATGTCAGTAACGAGATCAAACTAGGTATGGAGATACCGATGATCGAATCTCGGACATGTAATATATCGTGAAACAAAGGGATTAAGATACTAGCGTAAAAGGTTCCGACGATCATAAGAAAGTCATCGTTGAATGTGTGGGAGTCAGTATGGGTCTCCAGATCCCGCTTCTGATTATTGATCCGAGAGGGGTCTCGATCATGTACGCATTATTCGCTAACCATAGGGTGACACACTTAAGAGACACTGACATCCATTTGGAGCAAAAGTTTCATGCCGAAAAGAATAACAAGCGCAGGAATTTATTGCACTAGATACCGAAACGGGTTTTCGGGTGAAATTGCAGAAATTGTTTTTGCATGTGAAATGAAATACTAGCAAGGGGTTATATGTGAATGTTTGTCATTAAAGTAATTGACAAAATTCTGAATAAATAAAAGGAGTTTTATTTAATGAGAGTTTGCATTAAATTTGGTGGAAATTTAATGGGAAGTTGAGTGGGTTTTTGAGTGGAGGGAATTGAAAGGCATTTGAGTGAGTGGAGTGTCCACCCACATGAATGTGGAAGAGGTGGGGGCAGCCCCATGGCTGGGCGCATGGCCCCTTGGGTGCCCCCTCCTATAAAAGGAGCCCCTCCTCTCTCTCACTCACACCTCCTCGTGAAGGATCTCTCTTCCCTAGAATTTATCCCCATGGTCTCGGACTAGCGAGATACATGTTCCCGTGGCTATTCGAAGAAAGAGTTGTTCTTCCACGCATCGCTGGAGCGAGGAGGCGGAGGTTGCTCTGCCTCGAACGTAAAATAGCACGGATGCGCCATCGCTTTGTGGCGCTAGGACTTCCTCTCGATCTTGAGATCGGCAAGAGATCGTCTACATCAACCACGAGTTTGGACTCGTTAAGCTTTGTCGGTCTTCAAGGGTATGTTCTCTACGGATATACATCCACCTGTTGTTTGTATCTAGTAGATAGATCTTGGTACATAGTTGTTCCCATCGTAGGAAAATTTTTGTTTTCTATGTTGCGAACCCTACAACTCCTATCAGGACCGCTGGCCTCGCACCCGAAAAATGAAACAAAGCACTACACCATTGAACTATTCTTCGAGTCCTACGTCGAGTCTACGACTCCACTACGGACTCAGGTGTACTCCCATAGGGAAGATGGATTCAAGCATCCGAAAAATTTGTGTCCTACGGACCTAAAAGTCAACAAAGACTGAATTAAAGTCTCTGCTCGAGTCTACGACTCAAACAAACACTCGGGGGATACTCCCATAGGGAGCGCTGGTCGCGCACCCTATGAATTCTTCGACTGCGATCCTACGGATTAGTATGCAAAAACTTTTCGGCAACTCTGTCCCAGTCAACGCTAAGTGAGAAACTTCCTCCTTGGCCACCCGAAACACCTCCATGGTGATAAACATTCGGATGTTGCGTCTGTGACGCAAAGATAAGACCTACGGATACCATCTGATGGCCTGGCAATGCACACGACTGCGCTCTGCTAGTAAAAATCCGTGCAAACAGGCACGACGAAAAATCCGGACGGACGCGTTGGGTACATCATTTAAATTTTTTACTGGAATTCCACTCCTGTAAGTCCTCCACGGCCTGAGTCGAATTACGCCAGCATATGTTCCGGATTCGAGTCAAGGGATTCGAATCTGAGGAAGATCGTGTTGTTTTGTCCTAAGACAGTTAACTGGCCCTAATCCGTCGGGAGAGTCAGGCACACATATCAACAATACCTACACACTTAAATTTTACTCTAGACGAACAGAGATAACTGCACCCGAAAGATTGAAGAGTCCTCAGCCAAATCTACGATTCGACTGAACACTCGGGGGCTACTGACATGGTTATACCCTACTGGTACACGACCTTAGCATACCTAGTCCAGCCCAAGGAAGGCCCACGACAAACATGCGCCAGCCCATGAAGAATTTCGGGTGGCCAGGGACCATGACGCCTTCGGATCCTTGGAGAGCAAGACTAGAATAGATAGAATATTCAAAGGGGTAAACCCTAAAACCTGTAACCGACTCGAGCTATGCCTGGGACCTGCCTAACTCTATATAAAGGATAGGAGGGCACGACGATGAGGTCACTTCATACCACCGCATACACACCTCCACGCCAGATTGCATCTGCGCACCCCTGTAACCTTTGGTTCCGCCGTAATCAAGAGCGCATGCGTGAGTAGGGTTTTCTCCTGGGCCTGAACCTGGGTAAACCTCGTGTCCCTGTGTTGCTTGTTTGCTAACCGTTCCACGATCTCCAGCATCCCCATCTTCTCCAAAACCCAAGCTCATAACAATGGGCATTGACGAGATCGATCCTCGTCAGGGACCATCATATTCTTCGAAGGTCACACTACAAGATTCTATGACGACTCCGGAGAGCTTATCATAGATTCTATAAGTGTGAGATTCGAGACCATAGCCAACAAAAATACCCTCTAATGCTTTAGACTCGAATTTGGACAAACGAACACCTTTTATGAGATAGAAACACTTACAACCGAACACCTGAAAGTAAGATATGTTGGGCTTGTTACCGGCAAGTATTTCATATGGAGTCTTGTTCACTTCTTTGCGAAGGTAGAGACGGTTTGATGCATGGCAAGCGGTGGAGATGGCTTCGGCCCAGAAGCTGTATGGAGATTTAAACTCCGCCAACATGGTCCTTGCCATCTCAATAAGAGTCCGGTTCTTCCTCTCGGCTACACCATTTTGTTGAGGGGTATATGCAACAGAATATTGGTGTTTTATCCCCTCATCACTAAGAAAACCATTCAAGGTGTAGTTCTTGAACTCGGTGCCATTGCTGCTTCTTATTATCAACACGGGGACATTGTATTGATGTTGAACCAAGTATATGAAGTCGATAAAGGTCTTTTGGGTCTCACTTTTCAACTTGAAGAAATATACCCATGAGTATCTTGAGAAGTCATCAACAATCACCAAACAATATTTCTTCCCACCAAGACTTGCATGATATGGAGGACCAAAGATATCCACATGAAGGAGCTCCAAGATCCTCATTGACTTGATGCGGTTCTTTGGCTTGTGGGGAGCATCATGCATCTTTCCCTGCACACAAGCCCTGCAAACACGATCTTTGGCAAAGAAAACATTTTCTTTTAGTCCAACAATATGTCCCTCCTTGTGGAGACTTTGCAAAGTTCTCATATTGACATGGGCTAGTCGGCGATGCCATAACCAACCCACATCGGCCTTTCCAAATAAGCACATCGCACTTGTAGTGGTTTGCCCTGAAAAGTCCACCACATACAAGTCATTTGTGACGTACCCAACAAAAGCGACCTTGAGAGACTTGTTCCACATGAGGACCACAACATCATCATCAATAAAGACGGCAAAACCCATCTTTCCAAGAGCACGAACTAAAAGTAAATTGTAACCAAGGGTCTCAACAAGCATGACGTCCACGAGTGTAATATCGTGGGCAACCACCACCTTGCCAAAACCCATTACCTTAGACTTTGACTTGTCGGCATATGTCACGGATATTTGATGATCATTTGGCCTTAAATACTTGACAATAGAAGAGCTTCCGGTCATATGACTTGTGCAACCACTATCAAGCACCCATTTTGACCCTCCGGAAGCATATGTCTGCAAAAGATCAAGCTAATTTTTAGGTACCCATTTTTCAATGGGTCCTCTTTTGTTAGCAACAAGGGTCTTGGGGACCCAAATATACCAAGCAATATAACCATCATATGGGCCAACATATTGTGCATACACATCACCATAATAATCACGCATTAGAACATAGTGAGGGTTAGCACTTCCCGCAAAATCATCATGAGACATAGTTTTACCACTTGTGGTCTTACTATCCACAATGGCCTTGTTTTTCTCTTGTGCGGGCTTGGCCTTCTTCATATTGTTGTTTTTCTTATTCTTGGCTTTGGATACAAAATCAATGCCCCCTTTCTCACCATTAGACCTTTGCTTACTCAATAGGTCATCAATGGACTTGTTACCTTTTGGAAATGCGGCCTTAGCTAGCTCCCCCTTCAACCTAGAATTTTCTTCAAGAATAGTTGTACTACTAGATGGAATGAAATTACTAGGTGAAGGAATATTGGTCAATTGAGTTTGAAGCTTTTCATGGGACTTTGTGAGTGACAATAGTTCACTTTCCAAAGCCTTGTGAGCCTTGTTAAGTAAACTAAAATCCTCGTCAAGTTTTTCATGAACCACACCAAACTCAATCTTGTCCTTTTTAGCCCTTTTCTATTTAGCAATAGCAAGGTCACGTTCCTTAATGAGTCTATTCACAATTAAATAATTTGCCCCATCAAGCCCTTCAAGTTTTAGTTCAAGGGACAACCTAGTCTCTTGTTCTTCTTCTAGAGCATTATTTAGGGCTTCTACCTCAATCAAGTGTTATCTTCCTAGTTTACATCTTTCATCAAGAAGCTCTTGGGTGTGAGAAATTTGATCTAAGATGTCCACAAAATTTATTTTGTGTTCCCCTTGCAAGTTATTCATGAACTCATCGAAAGCAATTATTTCCTTTTTAACCTCAAGAGACATTTCATCATCATTTGCATAGGGTGGGGTGAGATGATGAAGATACCTCCATTCCTCTTGCCATAAGGCAATTGACGTTCTTGTTGGAGAGATTCTCATTTGGGGAGTCGAAGAGGGAGAATGTGGGAGTACAAGTAGTGTCAAGAGCAGCCACACCACTTGACGTTTCCTCTTCATTATCTTCATCATCGGAGGAGTACTCTTCATGATTGATCAACACAATTTCACCCGACTTCTTGTTGATGGGATTCTTCTTGATGAAGGGTTTCTTGTAAGGAGCTTTGGAAGTTTTATTCAACACAAGTTTACCCCCATGATCTTATCTCTTCTCATAGGAACAACCCTCCACAAAGTGATAGCGGTCACCACAATTGAAACAAGTTCTCAATTTAGTGACATTTTCTCTTCTTCCATTTGGGTTGCTTCTTCGTTGCATTTCCATCTTGGCCTTGGCGGGGTTCTTCCAAAAGTTCTTTGCATAGAAGGCCATATATTCACCATGAGCAATCTTGACATCATCGGGGTGGCTCATGGAGAGGCCTCCATCCCTATCATCTTCATCCCCATGTTCCACAACTTTGTCCTTCAATGCAAGGTTGACAACATTGCCCATTCCAAAGGCTCGAGCACGGGCATCTTTGGCATTCTTGGCGGCAACCTTGAAAGAGGCCATCTCTTGCATAACTTCATTGGAGGTCATGAGATGGTAGTTGTGTCTTCCTTGTAGGCTCTTCAATTCGGTGGGCTCAAAGGGCATGAGTTCACTCACATATTTCCTTTTTATCCAAGCATCATCCACATCTGAGGCACCCACATTTCTAAAAGCGGTGGCGGTAGTCTTGAGACTATGGTACATGTCTTCATGATCTTTACCTTCCTTCATATAGAAGCCTTCGGCTTCATTGCTTAGTGCATCATACCGGTTCCTTCTCATGCTCTCATTCCCAACAAAGAACAATGTGAGAGCATCCCAATCTTCCTTTGCGGTGTTGAGGTGCTTAATGTGTGGGTAATCCTTTGTACCCAATCCTTGTTGAATCATGTGCAAGGCGGTGGCATTGAGTTGACTATTGACAACTTCTCTTCTTGTCAAGTTGTTTGGATCCCCAATATAGAGTCCTTGTTCAATGATGTTCCATAGTTCAATGCAAGAGTTGCGCACATGAGTTTTCATTAGAGATTGCCATTAAGCAAAAGTAGATGCTTCTAGCTTTGGTGGGTCTCCTCTATTGTTTATATGAGGGTGAGGGATTGGAGGGTCGGGAGTGTACCATCAATGAGAGTCATGGTGCTCTCCCTTACCACCATCCCTTTTTGTGGAGGAATTAGTGTTGTCTTGATTATCCCGCACCACCTTACCCACGGGTGATGCCGGGGTATTCCCTTTGGGTAATGGTGGAAGTTCCTCTTGAGGAGAAGGGGGTGATGAGCCACCTTTATCTTTAACAAGTTTCTCAAGTAGATTGTGCAATTGTTTGATCTCGTTGCCCAAGGTGGAGCTCAATCTTGTTTCCAAGTTATTGAGATCCTCCATGGTCACCAAGGCGGTAGACTCACCATCCACTTCCCCTTCTTTGCTAACCATATACTCTTAGGCGGTAAAGCCCGAATAAAGATCCGAGGCTCTGATACCAATTGAAAGGATCGTATGGGAACCTAGAGGGTGAGGGTGAATAGGTGCTACTTCAAATTTTCTTTTTTTCAAATTAGGGTTTGACAAGAAAGGTAAATTCTCTAGATTATGCAACTAAGGTGAATTTACCTATATGTCAAACAAGCATTAACTAGCACAACACTAAGCAAGAACAAGTAAGTAAAGTGCGGTAAAGGATAGAAGTAACCAAAGTGGTGGACGCAGAGACACAAGGATTTGTTTCCCGTAGTTCCTTCCTTTTGAGGGGAAGTACATCTATGTTTGGAGAGGGGGTGGTTTCAAACCACCAACGCCACGAGAGGCCTCCCTTGTTCTCCAATGAACCTCACCCCACAGGGTTCGATTCACCTTCCACTATATCGTCAACCTTCGAGGTGGAAGCCGACACCTTTACAATGAGTTCGGGGCACACATCCACAACTTAATTGGAGGCTCCCAAATACAAGCAAGCTGCCAAAACAATCAAATACAAGCTTGTAAGAACCAAATCAAAGCTAGGGTTTCCAAAGAAACACTAGAGCATGGGGGCCCTCAAGTGAATGAGGGGGAAATGAAGATCTCTCTTGGTGAAGCTGTAGATTAAGGCCTCCTCCTTCGATTCTCCAAAGATCAATGACTTTGGATGATTGGATGAAGAGATCTTGTTGATTTGGTGGCTCAAATGGAGGTAGTGTTCTTGAGTGGGTCGAGTAGCTGGAGGAAGGGGATAAGGTCCCCTATTTATAAGCAGCCCCCCTCCCACGAACCGTTTTCTGACCGTTGGAGAAAAGTCAGACCGGAGACTCCGGTCTGTACACCGGAGACTCCGGTCTACACCGTAGATTCTGGCCCATCTCCGGACCAGCCTCCGGACCAGTGTTTTGATTGACCAAGCCCTTCCGTGAGCCAAGTGGGTCGGAGTCTCCGGTCCAGCGGGACTGGAGACTCCGGTCTGAGGCACACACCGGAGACTCCGCAGTAGTCTCCGGACCTTGCTCCGGACCCCCTTATAAACTGTCCCAGACAGAATCCTGATGCCACCTCCGGGGATTCCTGCGGAAACTCCGGTCCACACCGGAGACTCCGGTCTGGAATTTCCAGAAACATGTCAAACTTGCAGGGATTTTTCCATAGTGTAAGGGTCCTTTTCCCTTAGCATTATAACAACTTGTAGACAGTAATATACTGTAAAATGATCTACTTGTTGTTAACAAACACCAAAAGTTATTATGACAGTAGATGTCCTTTCAACTAGAAAGTTAGTTACTCATGGGGGTTTTCTAGGCCCCGTGTTGTTGTACACTCGTCTCGGTTCCAAAGGCAAGAACTCGGTTCCTAGTGGTGGTGAGCATGGGACTACAAAAACCACATCCCACCATGGCCTCGCATACAAGCCTTAGCATGTTTAATCTCATATCACCTCTGATCTCATCTCATCATGTTCTCTTGTCATAATAGATTCTCTATATCTGATACAACATCTATATGAACCAGAACTGACAGCTAAGCATGGCTAAGCAAGACATAGATATAAGCTCTAGCAATGCACACGAGCCAAACCTAGTTATGCTAGGAGCAGTGGATCAGGTAATATAAGCTCAAGGGAGTAATGCAATAGACAGGATACTCAATCTATTGATAAAAGACCACAGTAGAATCATATGCATTATGGCAAGAATTCAAATACTTTGAAAGCATGGGATTGTATCATGGTGGGGCTATGCTTGCCTTTTCCCATTGATAACAGATAGACAGATCTTCGAAAGCCTTGTACTTGACTTGATTATAGTTGATCAAGTATTGATCTTCGGCCTTCGATGGTGTTGATCTCTAGCTTCGATCTCGGACTCAATCTCGTATTCTACTGGGAAGAAGCAAAACACCGGAAAGAGAGGGAAACAATCAACACATGGCATCGATGCAATTGTCAAGCAAGTACTCCCTCCGATCCATATTACTTGTCATTGAAATGGATGTATCTAGCACTAAAACATGTCTAGATACATCCATTTTAGTGACAAGTAATATGGATCGGAGGGAGTATGATGATATGAAAAGTTAAATAACATTCAAATGAAACCCTAAAACATTCTCAACAATTTAAATAGGGTTCCGAGGGGTCCAAACCCTAATTCGGAGAAACCCCGGATGCACCTATGAGGGGTTACTTTGTTCTTCTAATTAAACTTGTCATTCGATTTGATTAACAATGCATGATTATATATTTAAAAGATAGATCTTGTTTTTCTAAACATTTTGATATATTATACATATTTTTATGACTTATAAATTATTAGTTATTGAATTTATAAGATTATACCAATTTCTGTAATTATTAAACCATTTAAAAAAGGTTTACTATGCAAGCATGACATCAACGCCTAGCTTTATTCTTTTTACACATGGGATGTGGTTAGCCACTGTGACTGACCTGTTGGCCAGGAGCCACATCAGATGCCACCATGGCGGTCAGCGGTCAAAGGGCCCACGGAGCACGTCGTGGTGACGTCATCTCGACAGCCACCGTCAGGTGGTCACCGGCAATGGTGAGAGGGGCTGCAGGACTAGACACATTCGAACAAGGACTTCGCTAGGGACCGAAAGAGGGCGGCGCCTCTGGAAATAGGTCACAGGAGGCGCGACGGCGAGCGGTGGCACATAGCGCTGGCATGATAGAGGGCGAGAGAGAGAACAGAGATGTTCCTGAGAATCAATGGCTCACCACAGTTGCAGGAAAGGGGTCGGCTCGGCCAGGCGAGCTTGGACACGGCCGTAATCGATGGCGGAGACGATGTCCGGAGCTCAGGAGGAGCTTCCGATTGTGGTGCCTGGGAGCCTCCCGACTTGCATGCTTTAGTGAGGAGGAAGCGGGGGTCAAGGGGAAGTGGGTAGGAAGATGATGGTGGCCTTAGATGGGCGAGGGGAGGCCATAGACGGCGGCGCGACGCGGCGGTTGCTGGCTAGGGTTTCGGGTCCGCAGGGAAAGAGTAAGAAAGGCGCACATGAGGGGGAAGGTAAGACCAGGGGAGGGATAGACGTGCTAGGGATTCTCCAAGGCGGCATCGGGGTACTTGTAGACGTCGGTGGTGTCGGTGGCGGGCATCTTGGCGCTAGCGAGCGACACGGCGGCGACAACGGGCTGCTTCGGGCACGGCGCGAGGTGGACGACGGCGATATAGCGATGAAACGGTATGGGCCAGAGGCAGGCCAAGATGGGCCGCGGGTGGCTGTCTGTGGGCGCGCAAGGGCGGCGGGTAGAGAGAAGAGGGAAGGTGGGCCGACCTGGACTGAGTTGTTTTTATTTCATGAAAACTTTTCCTTTCCTGCTTTCCATTTTATGTTTGTAGATTCAAATTCTTTTCTGTTTGAAACATTATTTTGAAAATACCAAAGGCTTATAAAACTATATGAAATACTGTGGGGCCCTTTTATTCAGTTTGGGTTCCAATTTTTGGTACTTTTCAAAATACTCAAAACTATTTGAAAGGTTTTCAAAGAGAGAGAGGGGATTAGGGTTTTACTTTCTTTTTCTTTCTTGCATGCATTTTTAAATATGATGCTCGTGAATACACAAACAAACCCTAATTTAGTATTTAACTAAAATTGGAGTGTTACGAGTGTGCAGGGCAGAAAAGATCTGGTTGGGCTAGGCATAGATCCATCTGCTTAGCGGCTCTTTTTTTTCGAAATTAACTGTCAAATTTCTCCATGCATAGTACTTCCCTTAATGAAATATACTTGCACCTTATCCTCTCTTTTTTGACTAGACTTGCACCTTCTCCTTGCTGTGAGCATGATCCGTATAACACCCTGTTTTATTGAATACCCATACCCATTAAATAGGTGTAGCGTTGTTGGGTTAGTGTTTATACGTTATGTATTTGTATTTGTAAGTGTAAGCGTTTGTACTGTGTTTCTCAAAACAAAATGATATAGTGTTGTTGTTGAGACAATAAATTATATCCACGTGCTGCTGAGGAAGAAAAGAGATTTGTGAAGATATTTGAAGAACCTCACACTTACACCACCATGTGTATGTATAGAAATGCTTGGTTTCTCCTCCAAAATAAACATTTATTTTAGTCGTTGTTTCTTTTCTAATTGCTCATTTCCTTTCCAAACAAAACCCTAATTATAGGTCATGTTTTTTCTTCCTAATTAAAACAAATTTTGCTATCTTTCTTGCCTTTCTTTACATCGCTAAACCGTATGAGGTATCTTTAATTTGCGGGAATGAGTGGTCTAGGGGGTGTAACATATTAGATCTAAAGGTACCTAATAATTTGGGGTGATCCTTAGGAGGGGATAGAAAGTGAGATGAAAGACTATGACCACCAACTCCACTTTCATAGTTAAATATCTAAAGATCCAAAGAATATGATCATGCCTTTGTGCACAATATGAATGCCGAGTGGATTTTATGTAGTGTTTTAAGAAAACTTTCTGTTTATAAAACCATCCATCTCATGCTTTATCTAGTAGTTATTATGTCTATTATGCATGATTACTTGTTCCCACTCATTTCCATGAGAGTATTGCACAAGTATTAGTTTTTATTAGGATTTTATTAATTTTCCTTGGCTTTGATGTGTGTAGGTGTATTGAGGATTTATGGACAAAGCAAGGTGAAAGAAGCCAAAAGGATGCAATATGGAGGAGTTAATAGACACCATACTTAGCCATATGAAGTGTTGAAAAGTGGTATTACTCCGTCAACACAAAATTAATATCCAAGGTCGTGTCATAGCCGTCGTCCATACGAGTCAGTGTAGCCCAAGAACACCTCAATTGGAGTTCATTTGAGGAAATAGCACCCAAAATATGATAAGGCGTTTGCAACAATACCGAGCGCTGGAACGACCTTGATGACCGTACTGGCGACCATACCATCCTCCAACGGGTTCACGACGTCAAACCTAACCTGAATTTTTAAGGTCCCAACTCCCAAGGGCATGTTCGAAGTATAGTTCCCCAAAAACCTTGAACCGGTGTGCAGATGCCTATTTAAGGAGGAGGGACCCTAGTCGCCAGCGGGCTGTGGCGGAGCAAGAGCATTCAGAAGTAGGGTGCCTACAGGTGCCATACTAGATAAAAATAATCTTTTCATGGGTGCACATATGGTGAAAATTTGTCGGTTTGCAAAGAAAACAACTTCCACCTGGTGTCCTGTGCACCCCCTATGCCCATGTAGATCCGCCATTGCCAGCGGGCCTCACCACCATTCTCCACGACAAATCCCTACCACCGCCATAATTCCATCATCAGATGTACATCTCCATCAATACCTCCACACCATCCAAGGAAGAGGTGAAGAAGTCTTGGAACAATAAGTTCACCATCATGAATCCTTCATCCATAGCATTGTAATCCCAAACTATTATGGATCCCTACATGTATCACTTCATGCATTCATCCATGTTTATTCATATGATGTATTGTATGTGCCCACATGTCTAAGTAGCTAGTTTTGTTTGGGATATGGATGAACCCTAGAACCACAATGAGTTGAAATAAATATGCTTTGTATAAATGTGCAGTAATGTTCTTCATGATAATATGTGAACATTGACTGCATGGTATTTGCCCTTCAGGGACATGAATGAGGTCATCGTTTTGTACGATGGATGTGGGCGGACATGAAATGAGAATAGGCATTCCTTACTTAGTCATGCATTAATGAGGGAATAACGAAGATCCACAATACTTATGGCCACAATCATGAGATAACACTTAATTGCTTGTGTATTCTGGCGGAAGTAACATGAACCAGTTGTGACCACATGCGGTTGCAACTAATTACAAGTGATTGTGAGAAAGGTTCTTATGGAGCATTAGAATTGGTAGTGAGGGGTGTGAGTACATAGGCATATGAAAACCACCCTTGTTTTGGACTCCGCCTATGCACAAATATACAAGTTATCCTTATCATGTTCTATAGATGCTAGCAGTGATTCCAGCCCCCTCCCCTCCCCATAACATGTTTAGCTTAATCTCTTATACTTTCAGTTTTAGTTTACTTTGTACTACTTTCATTCTTATTTGTTAGTTACTTCAAACCACTCTTTACTTCAGCTATGCTAGAAACTTGTAGAATAGGTTATTTTCAAACCCGATTTAGGTGCGAGCGCAGATGCGCTGACAATGTAGTTGTGCAGTTGTGTGGCTTCCATTATGCAAAGCTTTAAAGGGACACTCTTCTAAAATATATTTTCTGTTACAAGTACTGCAATAACTCCGTTGTTTATACAGGAAACTCAACCATCAAATTGGCATTGTTTCCGAGGAGCAAAGCGCTTGCTCATTGCCTGCCCACTTGTATATAGTTTATTTATGTTTGTTGTTATTTATCTTAATGTTCTTATTTATATGAAAATAAAAAAAATAAAAAATTATTTATAAATATATCTATTATTAATCATGTCTTTCGAGATAACTTCTGTTGAACAGATGATACAAGCAATGGAGGAGATGAAGGATAAAAGTTTGTCAATCCTGGCTACACAATATGGGATGGTGAAGAAAATGTTGGAACAATTGGAAAGGCATCCATTATTTTTACACGTTAACTGTGAGTTCGTATGTACAGTATGTGAAGTCATGGATCACCTTACTTATCAATGTGAGCATAGTGATGATCCTATACTAGGAAATTATAATGTTAACTCTATGCTAGCTTGGAAATTATAGAATTTGTGCTTTTCATGGCGCTGATGAAATGATGCTTAGACTGAGAAACTTTCATGTAGAACTAAAGCACTTGATATGGTATATGCTAAAGTGCTTCCTATACTCCGTTTTTATGAAGATAATTTAGGTGATAATGCATTGGTGATTGATTACATAGAGCGGGTTACATCAATAGAATCATTCATTCCCTTTCAATCTCTTGTCTCTCTTCACTTATTTTGTCATCGGAGTTTTTTGGTTTGAGCATATTTTTATGAAGTGCATTTTACAAAACATCTTATAATATGAGAGGAACCAGCAAGTTACCTCTTGTTCCATAAGCCTATTCTATAGCCAACCTTTGCTCCTGTTTTCATTAGATGTCATCTAGCTTCAGATCCTAATCCCGTGTATATGATGCATTTATCGTGGGAGTTTCCTTTATTTCAATCCCTTGACCTATTATCAACCATTCTTCTAATTTCCAAATTTAGATGTCCATATTACCTGTGCCCCTCATATACAAGTGAACACCATGTAACGGTGTAACTCCATAATAGTTTTTATTTTGATGGAGGCATTAATCATTGAATATTTGTTTTTCCTAAGCTGGCATTGTCTGTTAAAGACCTTAATAGTTCACTGTAAGTTTTCCAGTACAAACAGTACTTCATTCCAGTTCTCCTCATTATATTTCCATACCGGGGTTTTTTCTGGTATTGCTGAAATGATTCATCTTGGATTCTGGAATAAGTTGCTCAACTTCGATACTGAAGTGACTCTTCTGAATTAGCTGGGAAGTAATAGCTTTATATTTGCGGTGATGAGCATTAAAAGTTAGATTCTGCTGAGTTTGTTTGCTTCATAGGCGTCCCAATTTGCTTGACAGCAACCAAGGTGAAGAAGTAGCAGCACCGTGGCGCCATTTCTGTGCCAATTTCGTATTTGTTGGTCCAGGTGGATGCGACTGTCAACTTTGAAGTGAACCTCTAGTAACAATCAAGTTTGTCTAAATTGAGAACCTGCAGAAATTATCTCTTTCGCAAGAATACAAAACCTGTAGTGATTATCTGGTTTGCTGAACCACGTTAGCATTATGCATGGACCTAGTAGTTAATAGTACTAGTATTTGGCTCACACTATGACCAGTTGAGCTGAACTTGTCCGGTTTACACCTGCGAATTCAGCTTTGGTACATTTGTAACGAGCCATGATCTTCAGCTTGCCAGCAAAGAAAATGCGCTCTCAGATCCTCAACTTGATTACCGGACGAGGTGTGTTATTTTAGCGTAATTTTCAAAGGAAGGTGTCTCAAAAAAGGTCGTGAACCATCTTATGTGTTTCAAATTGGTGTATTGTGTTTGCCATCTCATAAGTATTCCCTCTGTATCATTGGGTACGGAGGGAGTAGCAAACTAGTCATCTTCTGAAACCGAATTGCCACTCTTTGCACAGTGTCACTAAACCATCTTGTTCTTCAGAGAATTCATGAAGTTGTGGGAATTGATCTATCCATGTTTTCTCTCCACGCCATCTATCACTCCAAAGGCTTTGTGCAAGCTGTGTTGGTTAAGTAGGTAAGAGCCGCGTTACAGCCATATAAGCTGATGCCTGATGGTGTGTAGCTGGGGAGATGATTCACTGATTCTAAACGGACTGATCGAACTACAGCTTAACAGGCAACTTGGGCTCATTGCCAGGGCAAAATCCATACCAGTGAACACATTCATCATCATATTTTCATATATAGAGCCAATGATATGACGTCTGGTAGGGGATGGCAGAGTTCCACATAATAATGCAATTCCTGTAACAACACGACAACTGCCCCTCGAGGAAAACCAGTCCATTGTTCTTTTTTTTCCTGCCAGCACAAGCTTCAAAGAAGCTGAAATGGAACAGCAGCATAGATATAACAAAAAAAAGCAACAACCACACACTGGCCCGACAATACCTTGAAATAAACCGATGCAATAGCACGCCGTCTTAGTTTTGACCAAGAAGAACCCTTACCAAAACAGTCCTGAATGATTAGCAGTGTCCACCTTAAAACGGCATTATGCATGATTAGCAGTGTCCACCTTGTCATGGACAATGGTTGGCACAGTAGAAGCATGTGCCAGTGGTTTCTCATCCTCTACCATCATGTCCAGAACCTTGGGATCCCATAGGACTAATAATGATGCAAGCTATCATGAATTGAATTAAGTTAATCTTAGTAACACCAATGTAGAATCTCTTAAGGAGTTAGGATAATCTTCCATTTCACAATTGTTCATCCAATTGTTATGGATAAATCTCATACGTTCCACTGCCGGTCTTATATTTATTGCTTTTTAATTACTCTCCAACTCCATTTTGTATACATGAGAAAATCATTCTTTTTTGTGCTTACAGAATTTGCTTTTGGATAGTGTTCCTATTTGTTCATCGAGATGTGCATGCTATTTGAATCTGACATTTTTTATATACCATGAAATCCTACCATGATTCGTACATGTGGGATTAAAGTTTCCGTGTGCTTTAATAAGTCCATTATGCAGTACTATTTCTAAGAGTGTGCAGGTCACATGTTTTTTATACCATCCATCCACATCAAAAATATTCAAATAAGAAATCATATAAGATTATAAGAAGTATACTTGTAAATGTCAAGAGGGCTCTATTTTCTTCATGTTTTGATTAGTAAAACATGCTTGGCCCATGCAAGGTTACTAGTAACTTCATCACGGTGGAAAAAGATGTTAGCAAAAAAGACTAAACTACACACACTAATCAACAGTTAGATCAATTTATACTACAACTCTCTCCTATTAGACCATATACTATGTGTAGCCGGTTCAAAATAAAAGGGTGTCAGATAAGGAATCGCATCTGTTTTGCTACTATGGGGCCTAGTAACAGTAAAAACGATTGCTTTTTCCTTTTTTCCCTACCACTTCAGCCTTCTCCATATCTCTTTGTCTCACTAAATAAATCATTTTCTTACCGTATGAACCGAACCAACAAATTGGTTCGCTTGTTGTGTCAGGAGCAAAGAGTCGATGCTTCACTATGTGTGGAATCGACTCAACTAGGCCTTTGAACCGTTTTTGGTATACATAGTCCATGGCCTTAGTAGTAAAGAGTACTGTAGTTGCCAGTATATCAGCTGAAAAATAGATCTTTCGAAATCTTTGACCGCACAAACAACCTATCGGCTCAAAGATTCCAATTGATACTTGATACTTCTTTGAAGTTTCCCATAGATAAGGAACCCAACAGGACTAAAATAGACTCTCTAAGATGTCCGGGCGCCTGCATATTTAGAAATGGACATGCATGTGTTCAGTTAGGTAAAGTATGTCCATAATATCAAACAGAAGAAAGTATATCTAAGATACACAAATCTCAGTGATAGCCTAGTGAAGCATGTGCCAGTAGTTCCTCATCCTCTACCATCATGTCCAGAACCCTGCGATCCCATAGGACTAATAATGATGCAAGCTATCATGAATTGATTTGAGTTAATCTTAGTAACACAAATGTAGAATCTCTTAAGGAGTTAATATAATCTTCCATTTCACAATTGTCCATCCAATTGTTATGGATAGATCTTATACATTCCACTATAAGTCTTATATTTACTGCTTTTTAATTACTCTCCAACTCCATTTTGTATACATGAGAATCATTCTTTTTTGTGCTTACAGAATTTGCTTTTGGATAGTGTTCCTATTTGTTCATCGAGATGTGCATGCTATTTGAATCTGACATTTTTTATATACCATAAAATCCTACCATGATTCGTATATGTGGGATTAAAGTTTCCATGTGCTTTAATATGTGGGATCAAAACATGAAGAAATCATATAAGACTATAAGAAGTATACTTGTACTACCTCCGTTCCAAAGCTTAAGGCTTATATTTTTTTTTAAAAGTCAAGCTATGAAAAGTTTGACCAAACTTTTAGAAAAAAATATAAAAAACTATGATATTATATAGATACCATGTGAAACTATGTCTCATGATGTATCAAACGGTATGGATTTCATGTTGTAAATATTAACATATTTTTCTAAAAACATGGTCAAACTTTACATAGTTTGAATTTTGAAAAAAATATAAGCCTTAAGCTTTGGAACGGAGGGATTAAATGACAAGAGGGCTCTATTTTCTTCATGTTTTGATTAGTCAAACATGCTTGGCCCACGCAAGGTACTAGTAGCTTCATCACGGTGGAAAAAGATGTTAGCGAAAAAGACTAAACTACACACACTAATCAACAGTTAGATCAATTTACACAACCACTCTCTCCTATTTGTAGTAAAGGGTACTGTAGTTGCTAGTATATCAGCTGGACAATAAATCTTTGGAAATCTCTGACCGCACAAATAACCTATCGGCTCAAAGATTCCAATGCATACTTATACTTCATTGAAGTTTCCCAGATATAAGGAACCCAACAGGACTAAAATGGACTCTCTAAGATGTCCGGGCACCTACATATTTAGAAATGGGCAGGTCATGTGTTCAGTTAGGTAAAGTATGTGCATAATATCAAACAGAAGAAAGTATATCTAAGATACACAAATCTCAGTGATAGCCTAGTGGGCACTATATATAGTAATATGATAATTTAAGACAGCAAGAGACAATCCAGAAACGACAAACATACCTGCTTACGAAGTTGCTGAACCATCACCATGCAAATAAAATACAATGCGTAACTTTCTAGGCAAATGATAGGTTAACGACCGGATTGTTTGATAGAAGCTACCACATAGTCTTACAACTTAACAGTCTGGCAAAGTAACTTGTAAAAGCTAAAGTAGGCACAACATGTGCACTAATAGTGCTTAGTAGGAGTAGGGCTGCATCTGGCAACATGGACAGCATGCCAAAGTTCAAAAAACGCTGCATCTGGCAACTCTGGGCTATATTATTTAGGCCAAACAAATTCTCTTGCCATCTTGATAACTGTAGCTCAATACTGCTCATATGTAACTGCATATTGTCTTCGCTAGCATGCTTTAAGTACTTGCGTTGTCCCACAACTCCGCAGCTGAACCGTAACAAGAAGTTAGCCCTCAAACAAAAGCAGATTACAGTAGCTACTTAAAAGTTAGATCAGAGTCCGTAGCTTCTCACCATATCTTGTGCTTTCTTCGACTCCTCAACAGAAGACAATAACTCCGGTACAGGTGTGAACATCAGAGTGAGTGATATCTTAATAGCAAAACAGCAACCCACAATTGTACCAACTGCCTTCGTTGTCCTGTAGATCACGTGAGCGCCTCTTTTATAGATCCTGATCTTCTCCTCAACGGTCAGCGGGTCATCTTCGCCATGCTGAAACAATATAAACACAGGGAAGTCAGCTAGAGTAACCATGGTTACAGTAAATTGGTCCCTTTTTTTGTGGCAAACCTAGAGTCTTGATGGTGCTAACAAAGAAATCACAGCTTTCAGAGATCTTTTCACAATGTGTTTAGCTAGATTGTTGATCCGAGATCCCTGCTAAGTTGGCGGCTTGCAGCAAAGCCTGTTAATCTTGGATTACATCTTGAGAAGTGAATAAAAAACGAATTGCAAGTTGCTGCTACTATCTGTTACACAAGCTACACACCCGCACTGCCTAATTATTTTGCGATGAGGGATCTCCTCTCAAGATTACTTGGTTTGTTCAGAAAAAGAGTGTAGTAGCTAGTTTGCCAATAAAAATTTAACAGATACATTTCGGCAGTTATAACTAGCCTAGTCCAGCGATCAAGGGGAAAATCGGCAAGCGGCGACAGAAGGAACCGAGCTCGAGTACCTGCATCGAGGAAAATCGGCGAGGATAGGCGGACGAGCTGCTGGGGATGGCCGATGGCAGGCGCCGCTGCTCTCCGACGGCCGCCCTGTAGATCGGCTGCGGTGCCTGGCCGGCGAGCATCCTACTCGCCGCGTGTCGGAGCGCCGCCATCGCCACAGCCTTCTTCTGCTCCGTACTGGAAATCGATCGAGGGCAAACCAAGGAGTCGCTTGGGGATCCGACCCTGTTCCTCTTTATTAGGGCTCCACTCACTTCCACACTTCACCGCCCTTTTTTTTGGCGCAACAAACCCTCGAGGTTATAATTGCGGCGGAGCACCCAGCCTAATAGTATTAGTAGTACTCCCTCCGACCCATATTAGTTGACTCTAATTTGGATGTATTTAGACAAGTTTTTGTGATAGATACATTCAAATTGAAGTCAACTAATATGGGTCGGAGGGAGTAATAAAATTCTCACAAAGAGATAACCTGAGTGGTCCTAATTCTTTTGAGATGCCTTCACATTAGTCTCTATTCTTTAAAATTACATGTCTAAATCATAATTGTTTTATAAGTGTGTCATGGAAGGTTCTAAATTTGTTTGACCCTCGTTGACCGGTTCCACGTCGGCTTGCGGGGTCCGGGGGCTAACTGCTAGAGCTCAAATTGTAAATAGACCCGCCTAATCCATTTCGTCTCAACCGGAACCGCTACGGCGTGGTAGCTACTGCAACGCTGCCGAGTGCCTTCGTGGGCTGCCCTCTACAAGTAACCGCCTCCTCCTCATCCGCTCCCTAGCATCGATGGAGGCGACGGCGAGGCCAAGCGGGTCACATCATGCAAGGCCTCCAGAAATCTGAGATCCATCTGCAAGAAGTACTCCATAGTAGGGACGCCACCGGGCTGCTCTTCGGCCGATTGAACAACTATACCAAAGGGTGGCGGGAGGCGATGCTCATCGACGAAGAGAAAGTCGTGGCGATAAACCGGGTGCCGTTGAGGCGATGTGATTCATCTCTCGAGGTATTCCTCCGAGCGAACATACATACTAGCTCGCCGCTTCATTGCGCACGCAGCGAGACAAGCATTCATTCTATCGATGAATGAGCATACGTATTTAGCTAGCTCGCCGCATCGACACATGCACTATAGACAATTACTCCTTCCATCGATGGTGAACATACCTACCAACTAGCTAGATCCTCGCTCATTGACGCATGCGCTAGAGTATCGCCGCGCGCCACGCCGGTAAGGGTCACCTGCACGACCATCTACCGATCCGTATGCAACGACAAGGCAACCGAAAGGCGGTTCCTGACAACCAGAGGGGCAACAAGAGTGTTACGGATATGGTGGACAGTGAGCGACCGAGCTTGTGCTAGTGTCTGAAGCGCATCCATAGATCTGCCGACTCTCGCTCTAGAAACAAGGGCTATCTTTAGAAGAAATACAACCATCGTGGTCTATCCAGTAAATATAAGTCGACCGATATGTTTTCCTACCTTGGTGCTGAAATGGCGACGATTAACGCGGGTCAAACTAATTTAGGACCTCGCATAAATCACTTATCAAATATATAGGACTTAGATCGTGTAATTTTAGAGAATTACGACTAAAGTAAAGGCAACGCGAAAGAACCGAGGACCGGCCTTCAGTTTACTCTTCCCCAAAATGGTTTGTGAGCCGGCTTCCCCGTGCCACGCTCTGGGGCTTAAACCCTAGGCGCAAAAATTCCCCAATCATTCCCGCGGCCTGGGTCGTCCGCCACCGTCCCCGTCCCCGCTGCCGCAGTCAACGCCCTCACAGCGGTGGCTGTCCTCGCACCTCCGTCACCGTCCGCGCTGCCGCGGTGACCGTCATCGCCGCCCCGACCGCAGCCTCCCCGTCCCGGACACCACTGCCTCCCTCTACCGACCATCGCCCTCTCCATCTCCGGTGAGTTCTCCGGCTGTGCCTTTTTTTTTTCCCAACTGCAGTTTTTTTCTATAGGGTAATCAGTATCAGATGTGACAATAGGTAGCTGAATTTGACCTTGAGCAAAAAGATCATTAACTGCTGACTGTAAAAGGTCCGATCCAATGGTATATGCTAGAGGAGATAGGGGGTCACCTTGGAGAACACCCCTTCTACACAAGAACTTCTTTCCTGGCACCCCATTCAACAACACCGAGGAAGTACCAGTGGACAGTAACTCTCTTACCCAACCAACAATTTTTTTTGCCAAAGCCTTTGCACTCCATAATTTTCAGCAAAGCCTCATGCTGAATTGAATCGAAGGCCTTCTCAAAATCTAGCTTCATTGTGATTATTGGCTCCTTAGACTGATGGCATCAGTTTAGATACTCAAATGTCCAGAGCAAGCAATCTTGGATCGTCCTATTTCTTAAGAAGCCATGTTGATTTTTTTGAATGCAACGTAGTATTTGATCCTGCAGCCTATTAGCAGCCAACTTCGTGAGAAATTTCAGACAAACATTTGTAAGTGAGATAGGGTGGTAATCACTAGCTCTCTCCGGAGAAGCATTTTTAGGAACTAGGGTAATAAAGGAGCTGTTGATATTCAGCAAACCAGTCTTTCCTCCGTCATGGAAATCATGTGCTAGCTTCATAGAAGTCCTCAGAAATAACCTCCCAGCATTGCTTTAAAAACAAGCCGTTAAAACCATCTGGTCCAGGGGCTCGATCTGACGGCATGTATTTAACAACAGAGTCCATCTCTTCTTTTGTGAAAGGTTGTGACAAAACTTCCAGCCCATCAACTTTTTAAATCAATCTGCCTAGGTCGAAGCCCATCGAGATGCCCACAGATCGTCCCATTCTGGATATGAAAGCCTTCCAAAATTTGTCCGCCATCTGGTGATGATCAGAGATGATAGAGCCATCGTCCATCATCAGAGTTGAAACCTGAAACAGTATTACGTCTGAACCACTGACTAGCCATTGCATGGAAGTATTTAGTGTTTTCTTCACCAACTTTAATCCATCTAGCCGACACCTGTTTCTCCAGTATTTACTTTGGGCCAACAATAAACCTTCCAAATGTAGCTTCACCAGCTTCCGAAAATTGTGTTCTGGTAGAAAGAACTCTATACTCCTCCAGCTCGTCCAAAATGAAAACTGCTGTTGCAGAATTTTATCAAATATTTGATTCGGGATAAGCTAGTTTGCCATTTTTTAGATCATAACAAGGACTTGAGCTTATCCGCAATTCTAGCCGCACTAGTCAGTTTTCGAGAAGGTTTGTCCCAAGACCTTTTAACACATTCAGCAAAACCTTTCTGGTCTACCCAAAAATTCTCAAAACGGAAGATTCTGGCCTTTGGAATGGAAGTGTCTATAGTGACAGGCAAATGGACCGAGGAGGATTTAGCCAGAGGCAATACCATAGTATTAGGATAGCAAGGTTTCTAATTAATCGAGGTAAAAAAACCAGTCCAATTGGACTAAGAGAGGCAATACCATAGTATTAGGATATCAAGGTTTCCTATTAACCGAGGTAAAAAACCAGTCCAATTGGACTAAGAGAGGATCTGACTGCATGTTTGACCACGTGAACCGATGACCTTTGATGGGCAGCTCAATTAGTTGGAATTTGTAAATTACGAAGTATTATCCATACTGCGGATAAAATCCCTAAAATAAGCCAGTTTGCATCAGTTGGAATTTGTAAATTACGGCCATGTGACAAAGTTATTCCTCTCCTCCCCTGACATGGACCATACACTGTCACCAGACGCCAACATTCAGAGTTATGAGCAGATATGAAATCCACGATAATACCAAAGCGCTTTACTTCCACCAGAGTCCTTTGAAAACAGAAGAATTCCAAATGACAATGATCCCCCCAGAAGCTCCCACAGAAGGGGAATAAGCAAAACAATCAAAACGCTTTGGGCAGAATTTACGGATAAAGCCATGGTCGAAATAATCCACTTTAGTCTCTTGGACAGAAATAACAGAGCATTGACTCTCCTCAATTTTAGCTCTAACATCACGTTGCCTATCATCACCATTCAAGCCGCGAACATTTAAGTTCAACACCTTCCATAATCTAGATGACTCTTGATCCATAGAAAACAATATGAAAGTCTGACGAGGTACTAGCTGATACAGCAAGACCCAAATTAGCAAGCATCGACACAGAGATAAGAGGCCATAACCACTGAACCCCAAGTCTGAAGATTGATTGTAGTTAACAACACCAAAAGAAACATAAACTGACCACGGGCATAATAAGGCCCATGCCAGGACCCACCAAAATCTTCTTGATTATTCATCATCAGAAGTTGCATCTGATTCAGATGAAGGCTCAGCCATAAGCCTAGCTTTAGTGAGCAACTTTGCTTCAATACCCAAACTCAGGCCAACATATTGCAGTCTTGATCGGTGTGATAGGCACAGTGTTTGCATTTCCCTTCTCCTGGTCCTTCTGCTTGTCTCGTAACTTGTGAAACTCCACCAAGTCCTTCCTCTGCACTTGATTCTCATTGAACGACTGGGACTCACTGAAGGAGGAGTGTTCTTCCTGAGCATACTTTAAATTCTGCTTCGACCTAGGCTTGTAGCAGAATGGGCAAGTTTCCTTACCGATTGCTGTAGAGCTTGTAAAGGGGGATGGCTATATCCATCTCTCATGGCACTCTGCCTTGCACTCCTACGTACACCCCTCTCCACCATTTCAGTTTGCTTCTGTTGTTTACCACGCTTCTTCTTCTGCTGTGAGCCTGTGACAGGGGAGATGCAGCAAATATAGGCGGTAGATTATCCATGGCCTCACCAGCAGAATTATCCTCAAAGGACAAGCTTCTAGCAACACTACGCATGCGCGTAATAGAATAGTGTTTTAGGGGAGCCAATACTGATATCAGAAGAGATAATCAACTGAACAGAGTTTCCTGCATCAAACGCATCTGACCAGCTTCGTTTTGAAACAAAAGCCTAAGGATGACCTGACAATGGCCTAACAATATTCTTGGCAAGCAATACGGGAAGAGCAGAATCGGATAGTTTCTTCCACTGCATTTCTGGAGGGATGACAGGTCCAAAAACATGTTGAACAAAACCAAGTCGCAGAGCATTATTCTGAGGGAACAAAATCAAATTTTCTGGCTGATTCCTTACATCCTGAGCGGGCCAATCATAAATAGTCTAACCTGTTCCCTCCCAAAAACTTCATCCTGCACAGGCGGTGTCGGCTCAAGGATGGCAATGCAGAACTCACGATGCTGCTGAGGTTGGTTTTGCGAGGGGTTGTATAAGGTAGTTGGCAGACGAGTATTTCCTCCATCGATCACTTGATGTCCCCAGGGTAACCATGGAGTTGGGAAAACCGTCAGGGGATGAACTTTCAGCTTGAAATTTTTGTCTTATGTATACATCAGTGTTGTTTGAATTGATATATCTGTATTTCTGCTGCTAAATAGCTCATCCTGAGTACTATGTTTGGAGCTGTTCATAAATAATCAAATAACTGTTGGTTTTCAGCCCACATAAATACTGCTTTGTAGTGCAAGAGTGAATCTACCTAGTCTGCAATGGCGATGTCTCTTCGGTCCGCTGGAAGAAGGCTCGCTGGCCAGCTGCCACCGAGGGGATTCATAGGGCTGCTGCAGAGGGACAATGGAGGCTACTACGCTGGCCATCCCTGGAGGCGGTTCGCTGGGCTATTCTCGCCAGTATGGAACCTTCGAGGTAGTATATTACTAAAAGTCTAAAACTCAAATGAGCTCCCGATGGGCCAAGATGTCCTTACTACTGGATTCATGACTACCTGCAACTTATTGTCTTGTATCTATATCATTAAAACCTGCTCACGCTATTATAATTTCTTGGTTGCAGCGCTGTATGCATGCGGGTTGGTGACCTGGTTGTCAGGGCCACTACGGCGGTTAGTATGATCTCAATCTCCACAGCCATTCTCGCTCGGTTGCGATACCTGTCAAAATGTTTAGCGTAAGAATCCTCAAGATACGGTGAGAAAGCTTTGCAACTCTTCATTGTGTTGTAGGCACCAATCAAATACAGTAGCTGACTAATCTCTTTGCGATGGGTTTTGCAGCAGGGACAGCCCTCCAGGTGCCTATGTCAGCAGCCCAGTGTTGAAGATCATATGGAGGAATTGCGTAAAGTACTTTCGCCCAGCGTTGAAGAGAAGATGAAGGAATTCAATGAAGTACTTTCGGAATACGAAGCTCGACTCCGTGCTCAAGGACGGCGCTCTTGAAGCAGACATGGAGTTCCGACTCTTAGCTGGAGGCAATTATATGTCGATCTGTTTTGAGTACTCTATTAGTGTCTATAAGCAACAAGTCTAGTCTAGCCATCTTAGATGTGAATCCAGATATGCAGGTGCCGTGGTAGTTTCGATAGCACTGCCGGCCTTTGCAATTTCACCTTCAGAACTACTTACCATGTTATTGCTTTAGAGGAGAAGATGACTATACTGATTGGGAGAACGAGAAAGGAGTATTTGTTACTGCTGGTTTGAGACCGGGTGGTGTGTTTGTATAGTATCACTAGTGCATAACCTGTATTTCTAGTTCTACAGCACTGCATCCAGTCGGTTTTGTCTACGGCCAATTCTCCATATTATTGGAGGCGGTTTAGAAACCGGCTGAAAAACTGTCCACCTCCATCTCAGTTGGTTCCCTGATAAAACCGACTATCGTATCATACACCTGGAGTTGGTTTAACTGGGATCATATTCCTTCGGGTCTCCAAATTTGCTATAAGCCAATTGGCATGGTGTAGTGAAGCATCTAAAAAAAAGATGGTGTAGTGAAGCAACGATGACTCAAGTTCATTTTTTATTTCTTCATGTTGTTGACGCAAATCCTGTTATCTGGTTGCTATATACCACTGCTTATATGTCAAACGGTTTCTTCCGTTTTATAGAACAGAATAAGATATGTTATGTTGAAGCATAGAACATAACCTGACGAGTATTTGCATTGTCATGTTGCAGCAGTTCTTCTTTCCGAGAGTATATACCGGTGGGTAATTCATTTTGTATCAACAAGGTTGTTATCTTGATCCAAGGGATGATTTCACTATGGTTTCGAGAAAGCAAAAGGTTACATTAGTTTGTTGGTTTTAGTAAGGAGAGTAAACTTAATTTACAATACGTATAAATGACTCATTGTTATACACATAAGCGCATCTGGTGTAGTGGTATCATAGTACCCTCCCACGGTACTGACCAGGGTTCGATTCCCTGGATGCGCAATTTTTCCAAATTTTTTCCTTTTTTTGCTTATTATGTTTCTATATTCCAAAACCAAACTGTGATCTGTAACCTAACCTAACGTTGCACCGAATTCTTTTTTTTTTAAACACGTTGCACCGAATTCTGATGGAGAAGATAAGAAAATGTGACTCACCTGGTCACCAAAATAGCACATATGTTTGTCAATAACGCAATCAGAGGCTCGGAAAATGGAAATTCACGAGCAGAGCAGGTCAGCTTATTGGTAAAAAGACTTCTCCAACAACACTCATGCTCATTGATGTAATTCGTCAACAAAAAGACTGATCATTCATACAGTGAGGCCTCCACGATCCATGACGAAACATATCATTTTGACCATGATATTCGTTCACAATTCACACGATACAATGCACGAAATATACCATTCTAATCTTAGTTCACATTTCACATGGTATGATTCAGTAGGCACTATACTAGTAGCTTACTGAGAAGTTGCAGCGTGACTAATTTATAGTCATAAAACTGTCATAAGAATACTATTGTCCTATGGCAGTTCATAGATCAGGCATCGTCTCTTTGTATCTGTCTTTTCTTGCCCTAGGAGAAAAATCTGCATATACGGAATGGCGAACGAACTGCACGCTGAATGCAAGCACAGATGAAACATGCCTTCCTGTATCGCAACCACAATATTTCAGTACCACAGTCATACCACACCTGCAAGCAGGAATGCCGACATATTAGAATCACAGGGTGCAAACCAAATGTTCAGGAAAGTGACAGATAGATCTATAGACCACACAATTGAGCAAAGCTGTCGTCGATTGTCACGAACTTGTCTCACTGTACAATCAAATGGCACAGCCATAGGGAAAAGCCAACTGGCAGATTATATTCTACTAATGGGTAGTAACGTACCAATAATACTTACAACACCCACAACATGATACAATTAGAGGGGGATGGTGGACCAAATATTGAAAATGAAACCTGCAACACAATCTATCATGAGGCAACTACGCATATTAAGTTCACATGATGGAAAAGCGCCATTTCTGTACAAACAACACAGCATTCCTGACTAGTCTTAACTTTCTACCTTTCATGATAACCATGTGATCAGCACTATTACTGTTTCAGGGGGTTCCAACTTCAAATGCAGAGAAGACTGAAAGAGCAATAACTTTACATACATACAAAGGCTCACTAATCTCAGGTGAAACATCTCTGAACTCTAAGTATGTTGACAAAATAATGTTCAGGAAAAACAAACTTGTCAAGTGTACACTATTAGACTAACACCAGAGATGAGAAACAAACATTTTGTCCTTGAATTGATATTTGAGGTAAGTCAACTCATCACCACAGCAAGCAGAAGGCAACAGTACCAAGACTCACAAGTTGATGTTCAGAGGCATATTTGTTCAATTAACCACATAATTTGTACAGATCAGTTGTAAGGTTCTGAACGAACATGCCCAGACACTGCCTAATGATGAAGAGCGCAACGGAACAACCCAATCCGAGACTACTGCTCGGTTCAATTTCACACAATAACAGATAAACGATCCAAACATCCCCATTAAATGTACTCAACAAGTGAGAAAAAGATCAATTAGGATTGACATACTAGAACAAATTGGCAATCATCTCCTCTCATAATATAACCAATTGATCATTCAGTACATTGAAATGACATATGCATGAAGCCTCGTATTAGTAGCAACACATTGGGTCCCTAAATTCACTCATATGATCCAACCAGTCAAAACAACCAAGCATCGACCCTCACCTCACATGAGCTCCTCCTCCTTGCGGAGGTACTCGCCGGCGTCAGACTGGTGCAAGACCACCACGGCGTTGGTGTCTGCCTTCCTGCAGTCCTGAGCGCCCCTGGCGGCGACCCCGAACCCGAGCGGCACGTCCGCCATGGACATGACGACGACGCCATCGCCGGACTTGGTGTTCTCGGTGATGCGCGCGAGGGCGGACTTGGGCACCGAGTTTCCGAAGAGGAAGGAGCGCTCGGTGTCGGGCTTGAGCCAGACGCGGCGGCGCGCGTGGGCGGCGAGGAGGTCGAGCGCGTGGACGGTGAGGTGGAAGGCGCCGCCGTGGGTGAACTTGCCGATGGGGGTGCCGACCCCGGCGAGGCGCGTGCGGGAGACGGCGGTGGCGCGGCGGACGAGCGACTCGGAGGCGTAGAAGACGCGGTTCTTGTGGAGGCGGAGGCAGTAGCGGCCGGGCTCCGGGTCGGGGCCCTCCGCGGAGGGCCGCTCCAGGAGGTGCTTCAGGTTGGGGCCGGTGAACTTGAAGAGCTTCTCGAAGACCATCGTGGTCTCCTTCTCGTCGAGCGGCCTCATGGCGCAGGCGGCGGCGGAGTTCGGGGGCGAAGCGGCAGTGGGGGTTGGGGACGGAAGCTAGGTTAGTCGCGTGGCTATTCGCTTGGTTTTATGAGGACGGGCCTTTTGATTATCGATGGTCCGATAAGAAAAATCCAACGGTGGGCAATCATAGCGTTGCATACGGTCGTTTCCTTTCGACCACTTTCAACATTTCTTTGCCAAACAACATAGTCCTCCAATGGTAAATATTTGGTAAAAAGAGGTAATCATGAGAAGGTCACGAATGCATTCTATGTGGTTCACAAATCTCTCTATCAAAGTTAACCAGATGTCAAACTGATAGGTCGGGCACACAACTTATTTTGCTAACAAACATTTTGGAAATAGGCTTTCGTCCAGCTGGTAGCGACAAAATCAAGCCCAAACGGAAAAAGGAGAAAGAACAGAGAACTAATGTCAAAAAAGTCAGATCGACGAAAACAATGATGACCCACCAACTGGTCCTAGGGTTTCCCCCGCTACGAGGAGGAGAGTGGGTAAGGGGTACACCAATGCCCTTCGAGAAGGAACGACGGCGTCCCCAGGCGTCACCGCGTCGGTGCAAGCTAAGACGATAGGGATTTGTCCAGACTCCCAAAGCCACACCCCCGGATGATCCATCGCGCTCCACCGAACTCATCGTCCACCAAAATGTGCCACCACGGTCTTGTAGTCATCATCGTTGTCTCAAGTTGGCAGTTTTCCCCATGGGACCGGGTACCCACGGGTATATACCCGCCTGAAACTGGGGATGGGGGCAAATTGGCTCCATGGGGATAGCGGTGTGGTAGGTATGGGGATCAAATCCCCTCCATGGAGTCTCCATGGATACCTCATACCCCACCTATCATACAGATAGACAATATTACATACAAAGAAACCCTAGATAATTGCCTCCGCTTGACCACACAGATTATTTCCCCCTCTCACCTCCTAGACGCCGTTACTCATCTTCCCCAAAATCGCGCCTCTGCCATCGCCTCCACCTGCACCTCGTCGTGTTGGAGATATGCCCTAGAGGCAATAATAAATGTAGTTATTATTATATCTTTGTGTTTATGATAAATGTTTACATTCATGCTATAGTAGTATTAACAAGGAAACATTAATACTTGTGTGATTTGTAAACTTAAATTGAAGTCCCTAGTATAGCCTCTATACATCACTAGCTTGTTGGTTAATAAATGATTGTGGTTTCCCTATCATGAACATTGAGATGTTATTAACAACAAGATCATATCGTTAGGAGAATGATATGGTGGACATACTCCTATAGATAAGCGTAGCATAAAGATCAAGTCATTATAATAGTTCAATTGCTATATGCTTTCTGATACATAGTAACCTAATTCCTTCGACCATGAGATCATGCATATCACCTTTACCGGATGGATGCTTTGATGAGATCAAACACCACACCGTAACAGGGTGGCTATAAAGGTGGCATTGAGTATTCAGAAAGTATTGGTTGAAACACATGGATCAAGAGTGGGATTTGTCCATCCATATGACGGATAGATATACTCTGGGCCCTCTCGGTGAAATGTCATCCAATTAGCTTGCAAGCATGTGACTGGATCACAAGGGATCACATATCACGGGAACGAGAAAAGAGTACTTATTAGTAACGAGGTTGAACTAGGTATGCAGAGATACCGACGATCATAACCTCAGATAAGTAAACTATCGTGAGACAAAGGGAAATTGGTATCGTATGTAAGTGGTTCATTCGATCGCAAAGTAATCGTAGAAATATGTGGGAGCCATATGAATTTCCAGATTCCTCTATTGGTTATTGATCAGAGAAGTGTCTCGATCATGTCCGCATAATTCACGAACCGTAGGGAGACACACTTAAGGATTCGACGTTGTTTGAGTAGTTATGGAATGATGAGAAAGAGTCTGAATGTTGTTCGGAGTCTCGAATGGGATTCAGGATATCACGAGGAGATCCTAATGGTCCGGAGAATAAGATTCATATAAGGAAAGTCCCGCTTTGAGTTGGAGAATGATTCCTGTTTCATCGAGAATGTTCTAGAAGGTTCCGAATGTCCGCACCGGAGGAAGGGTACATGAATGTGTTATATCAAGTTGGTATGATTGCATCATGTACTAAGTGTCATCGCTGAACAAAATTAAGGATTAAATCAAATCCTAGTTTGAAAAGTCAAACGGCTAGTTTGAAAGTCAAACGGCTAATTTTGGAAAGAGGAAAGGAGGAGGAAACCGAGTTGGGGAGGAGTCCTCCTCCCACGGCGCACCACCAAGCCGAGTTGGGAGAGACTCTCCTCCCCTTGGTCGGCCGGCCCTCCACCTATATAAGGAGGCGGGGCTCCTCCTAGAGACACAAGATCCTCTCCTCCAAACCCTAGTACCAAGCCACCGCCGCCCATAGCCGCCGCCTTTAGGCAAACCGCGCCGCCTAGCTAAACCCTAGTCCGGCTTGCTCCTCCTCGGCGTGTCTAAACTCTAGATCGTCGAGGAACTCTCTCATACACCACCATACTCGCTCGCTTAAGGCGGCCTGCGAGATCTCCCTCTACTTCCTTACCACAGCCGCCGAATCGCGAGGAGAGTGCTACAACCTCCGTTGCTTTCTGGAACAAGGGAGAGGAAGGTCTTCATCGAGTACCGAACGCAGTGACCGATCAAGCTAGGAGCCGAAGTCTTGGGAAGGATCGTCTACGCGATCTTGAGATCGGGAAGAGTACGACTACATCACCCACGAGAATCCGCTCTCGTTAAACACTTTGGAATCTTCGAGGGTGAGTTATTCCATCGACTCGTTGCTGCAATCTAGTAAATAGATCTTGGCTTGTTTGTTTGTATGCGATAGAAATTTTTTGTTTTCCATGCTACGAAACCCTACAGTGGTATCAGAGCCGTATCTATATGTAGATCTGTTGCACGAGTAGAACACAATGGTCATTGTGGGCGTTGATGCTTTTATTGTCGATTGCTTCTTGTGTACTTTGCATCTTGCGGTATTTTGGGATGAAGCGGACCGAGCTAACCTTACATGACATCGTTCATGAGACTTGCTCCACGCTTGACATGCAACTTGTATTGCATAAGTGTCTTTGCGGGTGCGTGTTTCTCCTAGCATAGTTAAGATCCAATTTATAACGGGTGATTAACAATACTAGTATCAATGTTGTGGTTCATGTTCGTAAGTTAGAACGACACTTATTGAAAGCCCCAAACCACGTAAAACATGCAAGGAAAGTAGAAGCGTCTAACTTTGTTTTGCATGGGTGTGCAGTGATGTGATACGGCCATGATTGTGATTATATTTGATGTATGCAATGATCCTTATTGTAAGTTGGCAACCGGCAGGAGCCATATGGTTGTCTTTAATTTATGTTAAGACCCGCGTGTCTATTCAAAGTAGTTGTAATAGTTGAAGCCGGTGGACGACAACCATGGAGAAGCGTCATTGACCTTGATGCAATGCCGGTGATGATTGAGATCATGTTCCTGCTTGAAGATGGAGATCGGAAGCACAAAGAAGAAAGGCCATATCATATCACATACTATGAATTGCATGTGATGTTAATCCTTTATGCATCTTGTATTGCTTAGTAGAAGACTGTAGCATTATAAGATGATCCCTCATGCACATGAATTTCAAATCATAAAGTGTTCACCCTTAGTTAGCACCGTCGCTAAAAGCTTGTTGTTTCGAAGCACCACGTGATGATCGGGCGTGTTAGATTCCGCAAGTGTATACAACGTGAGCAAGCCAGATTTTCTCATGCGGAAACTAAGGTTTGATCTTGACGAGCCTAGCATGTACATACATGGTATCGGAACACGGATCACCGAAAGGTAAAGCATGAATCATATAGTAGATATGATGAACATGTTGATTGTTCGCCATTGAAACTATATCAACTTGTAGGGTTTCGTAGCATGGAAAACAAAAAATTTCTACCGCATACAAACAAACAAGCCAAGATCTATCTATTAGATTGTAGCAACGAGTTGATAGAATAACTCACCCTCGAAGATTCCAAAGTGTTTAACGAGAGCGGATTCTCGTGGGTGATGTAGTCATTCTTCCGATCTCAAGATCGCGTGACGATCCTTCCGTGGCTAGTTCCGGCAGCGCTCCCTTGATCGGTCACACGTTCAACTCGACGAAGACCTTCCTCCCTTGTTCCAAAGAAAATGGAGGTTGTAGCACTCTCGCGATTCCCAAGACAACCAGCGTACCGGAAGTAGAGGGGAGATCTCGCAGGGCTTCGCCTTAAGCCGGAGTGAGTATGGTGGGCTATGAGAAATCCCTCGACGATCTAGGGTTTAGACACGCCGAGGAAGAGGTGCTGGGGCGAGGCTAGGGCTTGGAGGTGCCCAAGTCGGCGGAAGGAGATCCTAAGCGGCGGCTTGGAGGGCGGCGGCGGCTAGGGTTAGGGTTTTCGGGGCAAGGGACTTGTGTGTTAGGAGGGGCAGCCCTGCCCCTCCCTTTATAGGTGGGAGGCGCGGCCAAGGGGAGGGGAGTACCTCCCCAACTCGGCTTGGAGGTGGGCGGCGGTTGGGAGCGAACTCCTCCCAACTCGGTTCCACTCCTCCTCCTCTTTCCAAAACTTGCTTGACTTTCAAACTAGCGTTTGACTTTTCAAACTAGGATTTGAATAAACCCTTTATTTTGGACAGCGATGACACCTAATACATGATGCAATCATACCAACTTGATATAAGATTCATGTACCCCTCAGAGTGCGGACATTCAACCTTCTAGAACATTCGATGAAAACACCGAATCATTCTCCAACTCAAACGGACTTTCCTTATATGAATCTTATTCTCCGGACCATTACGGATCTCCTCGTGATATCCGAATCCCATTCGAGACTCAACAACATTAGGACTCTTTCTCATCATTCCATAACTACTCAAACAACGTGAATCCTTATGTGTCTCCTACGGTTCGTGAATTATGCGGACATGATCGAGACACTTCTCCATCAATAACCAATAGAGAATCGGAAATTCATATGGCTCACATATTTCACGATTACTTGATCGAATGAACCACTTACATACGATACCAATTTCCTTTGTCTCACGATAGTTTACTTATCCGAGGTTATGATCGCTTATCGCATACCTAGTTCAACCTCACTAATAAGTACTCTTTTCTCCCCGTGATATGTGATCCCTTGTGAGCCACCACATGCTTGCAAGCTAATTGGATGACATTTCACCGAGAGGGCCTGTGGAGTATATCTATCCGTCATATGGATGGACAAATCCCACTCTTGATCCATGTGTTTCAACCAATACTTTCCGAACACTCAATGCCACCTTTATAGCCACCCTGTTACGGTGTGGTGTTTGATGTCATAAAAGCATCCATCCGGTAAAGGTGATATGCATGATCTCATGGTCGAAGGAATTAGGTTACTATGTATCAGAAAGCATATAGCAATTGAACTATTATAATGACTTGATCTTTATGCTACGCTTATCTATAGGAGTATGTCCACCATATCATTCTCCTAACGATATGATCTTGTTGTTAATAACATCTCAATGTTCATGATAGGGAAACCACAATCATTTATTAACCAACAAGCTAGTGATGTATAGAGGCTATACTAGGGACTTCAA
Organism: Avena longiglumis; assembly: GCA_030063025.1. Classification (NCBI taxonomy): domain Eukaryota; kingdom Viridiplantae; phylum Streptophyta; class Magnoliopsida; order Poales; family Poaceae; genus Avena; species Avena longiglumis. The sequence continues at coordinate 95,594,293 of CP125976.1, forward strand.
TTTAAGTTTACAAGTCACACAAGTATTAATGTTTCCTTGTTAATACTACTATAGCATGAATGTAAACATTTATCATAAACACAAAGATATAATAATAACTACATTTATTATTGCCTCTAGGGCATATCTTCAACACGACGAGGTGCAGGTGGAGGCGATGGAAGAGGCGCGATTTTGGGTAAGATGAGTAACGGCGTCTAGGAGGTGAGAGGGGGAAATTATCTGTGTGGTCAAGTGGAGGCAATTATCTAGGGTTTCTTTGTATGTAATATTGTCTATCTGTATGATAGGTGGGGTATGAGGTATCCATGGAGACTCCATGGAGGGGATTTGATCCCCATACCTGCCACACCGCTATCCCCATGGAGCCAATTTGCCTCCATCCCCAGTTTCAGGCGGGTATATACCCGTGGGTACCCGGTCCCATGGGGAAAACTGCCAACTTGAGACAACGATGATGACCTCAAGACCGTGGTGGCACATTTTGGTGGACGATGAGTTCGGTGGAGCGCGATGGATCATCCGGGGGTGTGGCTTTGGGAGTCTGGACAAATCCCTATCGTCTTAGCTTGCACCGACGCGGTGACGCCTGCGGGCGCCGTCGTTCCTTCTCGAAGGGCATTGGGTGTACCCCTTACCCACTCTCCTCCTCGTAGCGGGAGAAACCCTAGGACCAGTTGGTGGGTCATCATTGTTTTCGTCGATCTGACTTTTTTGACATTAGTTCTCTGTTCTTTCTCCTTTTTCCGTTTGGGCTTGATTTTGTCGCTACCAGCTGGACGAAAGCCTATTTCCAAAATGTTTGTTAGCAAAATAAGTTGTGTGCCCGACCTATCAGTTTGACATCTGGTTAACTTTGATAAAGAGATCTGTGAACCACATAGAATGCATTCATGACCTTCTCATGATTACCTCTTTTTACCAAATATTTACCATTGGAGGACTATGTTGTTTGGCAAAGAAATGTTGAAAGTGGTCGAAAGGAAACGATCGTATGCAACGCTATGATTGCCCACCGTTGGATTTTTCTTATCGGACCATCGATAATCAAAAGGCCCGTCCTCATAAAACCAAGCGAATAGCCACGCGACTAACCTAGCTTCCGTCCCAACCCCACCGCCGCCGCTTCGAACTCACGCTGCGCCATGAGGTCGCTTTGACGAAGGAGACCACGATGGTCTTGAGAAGCTCTTCAAGTTCACCGCCCCAACCTCGGCACCTCCTGAGCGGCCCTCCTCCGAGGGCTCGAGCGAGCCATCGCCTCGCCTCCACAAGAACCGTCTTATGCCTCGAAGTCGCTCGTCGCCACCGCTGCCGTCTCAAGACGCCTCGCCGGGTCGGCACCCCATCGGCAAGTTCACCAGCGGCGCCTTCCACCTCACCGTCCACACGCCGACCTCCACGCCAAGGCCGCCTCGCTCGACATGAGCGCTCCTTCCTCTCCTGGCTTCGGTTCCAAGCATCACCGAGAACACCAAGTCCGCGATGGCGTCGTCGTCATGTCCATGGCGACGTGCTGGTTCGGGTCGCCGCCAGGGCGCCAGATCACAGAAGGCGACACCAACGCCGTGGTGGTCTTGCACCGGTGACGCCGTAGTACCTCCGCAAGGAGGAGCTCATGAGGTGAGGTCGATGCTTGGTCGTTTGACTGTTAGAGGGGCAGCCCGCCTCCTTTATAGGTGGGAGGCGGCAAGGGAGGGAGTCCTCCCAACTCGGCTTGGAGGTGGGCGGCGGTTGGAGGAGGAACTCCCCAACCTCGGTTTCCTCCTCCTCTTTCCAAAACTTGTCGTTTGACTTTCAAACTAGCCGTTTGACTTTTCAAACTAGGATTTGAATAAACCCTTTATTTTGGACAGCGATGACACCTAATACATGATGCAATCATACCAACTTGATATAACAGATTCATGTACCCTTCCCCTCAGGAGTGCCGGACATTCCGAACCTTCTAGAACATTCCCGATGAAAACACCGGAATCATTCTCCAACTCCGAAACGGGACTTTCCTTATATGAATCTTATTCTCCGGACCATTACGGATCTCCTCGTGATATCCCGAATCCCATTCGAGACCAACAACATTCGGTCTCTTTCTCATCATTCCATAACTACTCAAACAACGTCAATCCTTAAGTGTGTCTCACGGTTCGTGAATTATGCGGACATGATCGAGACACTTCGATCAATAACCAATAGAGGAATCTGGAAATTCATATGGTTCCACATATTTCTACGATTACTTTGCGATCGAATGAACCACTTACATACGATACCAATTTCCTTTGTATCACGATAGTTTACTTATCCGAGGTTATGATCGTCGGTATCTCGCATACCTAGTTCAACCTCGTTACTAATAAGTACTCTTTTCTCCCGTGATATGTGATCCCTTGTGAACCAGTCACATGCTTGCAAGCTAATTGGATGACATTTCACCGAGAGGGCCCAGAGTATGTCTATCCGTCATATGGATGGACAAATCCCACTCTTGATCCATGTGTCTCAACCAAAACTTTCCGAACACTCAATGCCACCTTTATAGCCACCCAGTTACGGTGTGGTGTTTCTGAAGGGTTCGCAACATAGAAAACAAAATTTTTCCTACGATGTGAACTATATACCAAGATCTATCTACTAGATACAAACAACGGGCGGATGTATATCCGTAGAGAACATACCCTTGAAGACCGACAAAGCTTAACGATTTCAACTCGTGGTTGATGTAGACGATCTCTTGCCGATCTCAAGATCGAGAGGAAGTCCTAGCGCCGCAAATCAGCAGCGCATCCGTGCTCGCACACACGTTCGAGGCACCGAGCAACCTCCACCTCGCCTCCAAATGATGCGAAGCACAACTCTTTCTTGCCGAATAGCCACCGGAACATGTATCTCGCTAGTCCGAGACCATGGGGATAAATTCTAGAGGGGAGAGAGATCCTTCACGAGGAGGTGTGAGAGACAAGTGAGGAGGGGCTCCTTTATAGGAGGATGGGGGCACCAAGGGGGTGGCACGCCATGGGGCTGCCCTCCCTCCTTCATTCATGTGGGTGGACACTCCACTCACAAAATGCCCTTAAAATCCTCCAATCAAAAGTCCACTCAAATTCCCATTAAATTTCCACCAAATTTAATGCAAACTCTCATTAAATAAAACTCTTTATTTTATTCAGAATTTTGTCAATTACTTTAATGACAAACATTCACAATAACCCTTGCTAGAATTCTATTTCACATGCATAACCACCTTATGCAATTTCACCCGAAAACCTGTTTCTATCTAGTGAAATAAATTCCGCTTGTTCATTCTTTTTCGGCATGAAACATTTGCTCCAATTGGATGTCGGTGTCTCTTAAGTGTGTCACCCTACGGTTCGTGAATAATGCGGACATGATCGAGACCCTCTCGATCAATAATCGAAGCGGGATCCGAGACCCATCGACTCCCACACATTCAACGATGACTTTCTTGTGATCGCGGAACCTTTACGCTAGTATCTAAATCCCTTTGTTTCACGATATATTACATGTCCGAGATTCGATCATCGGTATATCCATACCTAGTTTGATCTCGCACGACATGCACTCTTTTCTCGCCCTGATATAACATTCTAGTGATCAAATCACTTGCTTGCAAGCTAATCAATGTGATATCACCGAGAGGGCCCAGTATATCTATCCTTCATCGGGATGAACAAATTCCACTCGATCCATGAGCCTCAACATAACACTTTATTAGTTCGAATCCATCTTTATAATCACCCTGTTATGGTGTGACGCTTGATGTTATCAAGAAACTCTTCCTGTTAGTGATTGGCATGATCTCATGGTCTAAGGATTAGGATCACTTAAATTGTTATAGCAATATAAACTCAATGACTTTGATCGTAATGCTATACTGATGAATGTTCATCACACCATTACACTAATGTTGTGATCCCGTTATTAACAACATCCAATGTCCATGATCGTGAAACCTTGATCATCTTGTTAATCAACGAGCTAGTTTATGAGAGAGGCATAACTAGGAACTTTCTGCTTGTTTATTAAACACACATGTATTAACGCTTCCGTATTAATACAATTATAGCATGCAAAATAAACATCTATCATATACTTGGAATACACATAATAAACACTTTATTATTGCCTCTCGTGCATATTCCTTCGCCTCCCACTTGCACTAGAGACAATAATCTAGTTACATAGTGATAAATCTAACACCCATTGAGTTCGTGTTGATCATGTTTTGCTCTAGGAGAGTTTTAGTCAACGGATCGCTACATTGAGATCCGTATGTAGTTTACAAATCTTTATATCTCCATCCTTGACATGCTCGCGGATGGAATGAAATCGGCGCTTAATATGCTTGGAATGCTTGTGAGACCTTGTCTCTTTGGCATTGGCAATGGCACCATTGTTGTCACAATAGATCACCACTGGGTCCAACGCTTTGCCACTCCTAGTTCGGATATGAACTCCTTCATCCAAATCGCTCTGAGCCGCTTCAAGCAAAGAACATATTCGCCTCCGTTGTTGATCCGCTACCACAGGTTGTTTGGAGCTCCTCCAACTAACCGCTCCGCCATTCATGAGAAATACGATCCGGATTGAGACTTAGAGTCATCCGGATCGATGTCAAAGCTAGCGTCGACATAACACTTAGCGACGAGCTCTTCTTCTTTCACCAGATACAAGAAACATATCCTTAGTTCTTCGTAGTACTTAAGGATATTCTTGACCGCTATCCATGTTCCAACCGGATCGATTGGTACCTACTAGTCAAACTAATAGCATGTGCCACATCCGGTCTTGTACATAGCATGGCGTACATTATAGAGCCTATGGTCAAGCATAGGGACTTTGTCCATTATCTCTCTTTCTTCCGCCAAGCGGACTTTGAGTCTTACTCAATGTCTTGCCTTGCAACATAGGTAAGAACCCTTCTTACTTCATCCATTTTAAACTTCTTTAAAATCTTATCAAGGTATGTACTTTATGATAGCCTTATTAGGCGCCTAGATCTATCTCTATAGATCTTTATGCCTAATATGTATGACGCTCACCTAGGTACTTCATTGAAAATTTTCGCTTAGATAACTTTTAACACTGTTAAAGATCTATATCATTTCCATCAATAATATGTCATCCACATATAATATCGAAATGTCACATTGCTCCCACTCACTTTCTTGTAAATACAAGCTTCTCCATAAGTTTGGACAAATCCAAACTCTTTGATCACCTCATCAAAGCGGAGATTCCAACTTCGTGATGCTTGCTTCAATCCATAGATGGATCATTAAGCTTGCACACCATGTTAGCATCCTTAGGATCGACAAAACCCTTTGGTTGTATCATATACAACTCTTCTTCAATATTACCATTGAGAAACACGGTTTTGACATCCATCCGCCATATCTCATAATCGAAATATAAAGAATTGCTAACATAATCCTAACTGACTTTAGCATCGCTACGGAGAGAAAGTCTCATCGTAGTCAACTCCTTGAATTTGTCGAAACCCCTCGACAAGTCGAGCTTTATAGACGGTCACATTACCATCGCATCGGTTTTCCTTTGAAAATCCATTTGTTCTCCACGGCCTTTCTATCGTGAGGTAATTCCACCAAGTTCCAAACTTGATTTTCGTACATGGATTCCATCTCGGATTTCATGGCTTCTAACCATTTGTTGGAATCCGCTCATCATCGCTTCTTCATACGTCGCAGGTCATCATTTTCATCAACCATGAAATTCATGACAGATTTCGTGACTCGAGCCGCTGGCGTCTGCTTGACCTCGAGGTTCGAGTACTCTCTTCTGAGTTTCATGATCATTATCATTAGTTCCCTCTTCAACAGTGGAGCCAACTCCGAACAACTTCCCAAGGCTACTCGCCATACTTTGAAGAGAAGGTTCCACAACCTCTTCGAGTTCTACCTTTCGACTACTCACACCTTTCATGAGAAACTCTTTCTAGAAAGGATCCATTATTGGCAACAAAACCTTGCCTCGGATCCGTGATAGAAGGAATACCCAATAGTTTCTTTAGGGTATCCTATGAAGACACATTTTTCCGCTTTGGGTTCGAGTTTATCCTATTGAAGTTTCTTCACATAAACATTGCATCCCCAAACTTTAAGAAATGACAGCTTAGGTTTGTTTCCAAACCATAATTCATACTTGTCTTTTCAACGGATTTAGATGGTGCTCGATTTAAAGTGAATGCGCAGCTTTAGTGCATAACCCCAAAATGACAACGCAAGTCCGCTGAGACATCATAGATCGAACCATATCTAATAAAGTACGATTACGACGTTCGACACACCATTTCATTGTGGTGTTCCGCAGTGTGAGTTGTGAAACAATTCCACACTCTTTCATGTGAGTGCTAAACTCAGAACTTAGATACTCACCCACTCGCATCAGAGAAATTTGATCTTTCTATTACGATGATTTTCCACTTCATTCTCGAAATTCCTTGAACTTTTCAAAGGTTTCAGACTTGTGTTTCATCAAGTAGATATAACCGTATCTACTCAAATCATCCGTGAAAGTAACAAAATAACGATATCCACCTCACAATGACACTCATTGGACCACATACATCGAATGTATGATTTCCAATAAATCACGCCTGCTCCATTGAACCGAAACGGCGTTCTAGTCATCTTGCCCATAAGGCATGGCTCACATGTATCAAATGATTCATAATCAAGTGATTCCAAAAGTCCATCGAATGGAGCTTCTTCATGCTTTTAACGCCAATATGACCTAGACGGCAAAGCACATATATGCGGATATATCATCATTAAGTTTAATCCTTTTAGCATCAACATTATGAATATGTGTAACATTATCATCGAGATCTAATAGAAATAAACCATTCATCATCTGGCATGACCATAAAAGATTTCATTCATATAAATGGAACAACCATTGTTCTCGGATTTAAATGAATAACCACTTCATCAAACACGATCCAGATACAATGTTCATGCTCAAGTGCACCGATAACATTTATCAAGTTTATGACTAATCCCGACGGCAAGTGGAGAGGCAGCGTCGACGCCATCACATCAACGCTGATCCATTGCGACACGCATCTTGACCTCACCCTGCTAGCGTCGCTTGTTCCGCAGCCCCGATTCGAGTTACAAATATTAGCAACCAACTGTATCAAATACCCAAAGCACTGCGAGCACTAGTCAAGTACACATCAATAACATGTATATCATATATACCTTTGTTTGCCTTGCCCTTCTTGTGCGCAGATACTTGGGGCTATGCCCCAAAGGGTCCCCCTTACAATAGTAGCACTTAATCCACTTAGGTCCAACTCGGTTTCTTTTCAGCGGCAACAGCTTGCCGCCCTTACTTCCTTCCGCTTTTCCTTCTTGTCTTTCTTGAAACCGGTGTTCCTATTGATCATCAACACTTGATGTTCCTTTGATCTCCATCACAGCTTTTAAGCATCGATGTAAGCTCGGAGACTTCTTCATGCCTTGCATATTATAGTTCATCAAGCTCTTATAGCTAGGTGGCGAGACCTAACACGATGGATGCCTAAGTCAATGGGAATCGATATTCCCAAGGACACAAGCTTATCGGTAAACCCGACATCTTGAGTACATGCTCACTAACGAGTTGTGCTCTTCCATCATGCAGCTAAAGAACTTTTCTCAAGTGTTGTAGCTCTCTATATCAAGATGTGTGTCGAAAATCATTTTCAACTCACCCATTGTATCAAATGCATTGCCGCTTTCAAACGTTTTGAAGTTCCGCTCTAGCCCATACAATATGCCGCAATGAACTAAGTTGTGGTCCTCGACGAGTCTAGACATTCTTCTCCTCGTCCGGGCATCATCTAAAGGTGGGGCCTAACGGCTTCTAGCACATATTGCTTTTGCAACAGAGAGGAGAATCCTCAAATTCATGGCCCATTCGATAAAGTTGCTACCGTCAGATTTAGTTTCTCTTTCTCCATGAACACATTGAAATTAAAAGGTGTGGTGCCATCTACAACAGAATTTGTAAAGTTTAGACTAAGTGTATGATAGATTTAGTTCAAATAATCCATATTATGAATGAACTCCCACCAAAAACGACATCCCTCGTGCCTTTTTGGTGATTACATGAACCAAATCCACTATACCAAGTCCCATCATCACGTGAGTCGATAGCTTCAAAGGCGAGCATCAAATGGGCATCATATCAACTATATGACTCATGCTTAACCTTTCGTCCGTGTTCCGAGGCCATGTCTGTACATGCTAGGCTCGCCAAGTTAGAACCTTAGTATTTATGCGTGTAACTTTTACACCAAATATGGTCGTGGATCCAAGAACACCCGATCATCACGTGATGTCTTGGAGCGACGAAAACATAATCGGTGCATACTAAAGGAAGAACACATTCTTATCTTGATATTTAAATGAGGGATCATCTTATTATGCTAACAAAGCGCTAAACAAGTAATATAAGATGCTATCAAACATCATATGTTTATTAGTGAAATGATATGGTTCCCGCAGATGATCTCTATCATGTGCATCGTGGTATGATCACTATCATACCTATATGTGTAAATCCAAGGTCTATGGATTTTATATTATGTGTTGTAAGAGTATCATCTCATACTTCTACTTACAACACTACCATATCATAACACTAGCCCAAAGAACAATCTAAACTAGACGCCTCTAATTTATCCATTGCAAGTTTTACGTGGCTTAGGGCTTTCGAGATAGAACCGTCTTACCATTTAACATGAACCACAACGAGGATAATCAAATTGTTGAAAACTCGCTCAAAATAGATATTGACTATAGTAGGAGAGATGACACCGCTAGCCACTTATGCAAACTAGTTGCATGTCAAGCATGGAACAGTCTCATGTGCGAGGACATGTAAAGTTTGTCCGCCGCTTCATCCCACTATGCCACCAATATCCAAAATTACAACAAAGGAGCAACAACATGATCATCATCGCCACATACTCATATGTGTACTACCCGTAAAGTATCTACGATAGATCCGGCTCGATACCACTAAAGGGTTCGCAAGATAGAAAACAAAAATTTTCCTACGATGTGAACTATATACCAAGATCTATCTACTAGGTACAAAACAACGCGGATGTATATCCGTAGAGAACATACCCTTGAAGACCGACAAAGCTTAACGAGTTCAACTCGTGGTTGATGTAGACGATCTCTTGCCGATCTCAAGATCGAGAGGAAGTCCTAGCGCCGCAAATCGCCAAGATCCGCTCGCACACACGCTCGAGGCACAGAAACCTCCGCCTCGCCCAGCGATGCAGCGGAAGCACACCTCTTTCTTGCCGAATAGCCACCGAACATGTATATCGCTAGTCCGAGACCATGGGGATAAATTCTAGAGGGGAGAGAGATCCTTCACGAGGAGGTGTGAGAGACAAGTGAGGGGCTCCTTTATAGGAGTAGGGGTCACCCAAGGTGTCCGCCATGGGGCTGCCCTCCCTTCATTCATGTGGGTGGACACTCCACTCACAAAATGCCCTTTAAAATCCTCCACTCAAAAGTCCACTGAATTCCCATTAAATTTCCACCAAATTTAATGCAAACTCTCATTAAATAAAACTCTTTATTTTATTCAGAATTTTGTCAATTACTTTAATGACAAACATTCACAAATAACCCTTGCTAGAATTCTATTTCACATGCATAACCACTTTTTGTAATTTCACCAAAACTTTTGATCTAGTGAAATAAATTCGCGCTTGTTCATTCTTTCGCATGAAACATTTTCTCCAATTGGATGTCGGTGTCTTATGTGTCACCCCACGGTTCGTGAATAATGCGGACATGATCGAGACCCCTCTCTGATCAATAATCGAAGCGGATCCGAGACCCATACCGACTCCCCACACATTCAACGATGACTTTCTTGTGATTGTTTAACCTTTACGCTAGTATCTAAATCACTTTGTTTCACGATATATTACATGTCCGAGATTCGATCATCGGTATCTCCATACCTAGTTTGATCTCGCTACCCACATGCACTCTTTTTCTCGCTCGTGATATAACATTCTAGTGATCAAATCACTTGCTTGCAAGCTAATCAATGTGATATCACCGAGAGGCCTAGAGTATATCTATCCGTCATCGGGATGAACAAATTCAGCCTCGATCCATGAGCCTCAACATAACACTTTATTAGTTCTCAATCCATCTTTATAATCACCCCGTTACGGTGTGACGCTTGATGTTATCAAGAAACTCTTCCTGTTAGTGATTGGCATGGTCTCATGGTCTAAGGATTAGGATCACTTCGAAATTGTTATAGCAATATAAACTCAATGACTTTGATCATAATGCTATACTTGATGAATGTTCATCACACCATTACACTAATGTTGTGATCCCGCGATTAACAACATCCAATGTCCATGATCGTGAAACCTTGATCATCTTGTTAATCAACGAGCTAGTTTATGAGAGAGGCATAACTAGAACTTTATGTTTGTTTATTAAACACACATGTATTAACGCTTCCGTATTAATACAATTATAGCATGCAAAATAAACATCTATCATATACTTGGAATACACATAATAAACACTTTATTATTGCCTCTCGTGGCATATCCTTGATTTGATGTCATCAAAGCATCCATCCTAAAAGGTGATATACATGATCTCATGGTCTAAGGAATTAGATTACTATGTATCGTAAAGCATATAGCAATTGAACTATTAAATGACTTGATCTTTATGCTACGCTTATCTATAGGAGTATGTCCACCATATCATTCTCCTAACAATATGATCTTGTTGTTAATAACATCTCAATGTTCATGATAGGGAAACCACAATCATCTATTAACCAACAAGCTAGTATTATATAGAGGCTTTACTAGGGACTTCAAATTAAGTTTACAAATCACACAAGTATTATTGTTTCCTTGTTAATACTATTATAGCATGAATGTAAACATTTATCATAAACACAAAGATATAATAATAACTACATTTATTATTGCCTCTAGGGCATATCTCCAACAGTCTCCCACTTGCACTAGAGTCATCTAATCTAGATTACATGGTAATATACCGAACACCCATGGCAGTTTGGTGCTGGTCATGTTTTGCCCTCGGGAGAGGTTTAGTCAACGGATCCACCACATTCAGATATGTGTGTACTTTGCAAATCTTTATATCCCCATCTTGGATATGTTCTCGATTAGCGTGAAAACGTAGATTGATGTGCTTCAGCTTCTTGTGTGACCTTGGTTCTTGCGCATTGGCTATGGCGCCCATGTTATCACAGTAGATAGACATTGGGTCCAACGCACTAGGAACCACACCCAACTCTGTAATGAACTCTTTCATCCATATCGCTTCAGAAGCCTCCGGCAAGCCCATGTATTCCGATTCGTTGAAGATCTCGCCACAACGCTTTGCTTTGCACTCCTCCGCTAATCGTTGCACCATTCAAAATAAATACGTATCCGCATTGTGATTTAGAATCATCCGGATCGGTGTTCCAACTAGCATCGGTGTAACCATTAACAACGAGTCGCTCATCACCTCCATAAGAAAGAACCATATCCTTAGTTCTTCTCAAGTACTTAAGGATGTTTTTGATCATCCAATGATCCACTCTGGATCACTTTGATATCTGCTAGTTAGACTAACAACATATGCAATGTCGGGTCTAGTACATAGCATGGCATACATTAGAGATCCTATGGTCGAGGCATAGGAGTTTTACTCATCCTTTCTCTATCTTTTGCCGATGTCGGACTTTGAGTTTTACTCAAGGTCGATATAAACATGGGCAAGAACCCTTTCTTGCTATCTTCCATTCCAAACCTCTTTAGAACTTTGTCCAAATATGTACTTTGTGACAATGATATTTGGCGTTTGATCTATCTCTATAAATCTTTATGCCTAATATGTAAGCTGCTTCGCCAAGATCCTTCATTGAAAAACTATTATTCAAATATTCCTTGACACTATTAAGAAGGTCTACATCATTCCTAATCAACAATATGTCATCTACATATAGTATTAAGAATGCTCTGAGCTCCCACTCACTTTCTTGTAAATACAAGCTTCTCCATAAGTTTGTATAAAACCAAAACTTTTGATCACCTTAAAAATGTTGATTCCAACTTCGGATGCTTGCTTCAATCCATAGATGGACCGTTGAAGTTTGCATACCTTGTTAGCATCTTTAGGATCGACAAAACCTTTGGGTTGCATCATATACAACTCTTCATCAATGTCTCCATTGAGGAATGCCGTTTTGACATCCATCTGCCATATCTCATAATCATAATATGCGCCGATTGCTAATATAATCCTCATAGACTTTAGCTTCGCCATCGGTGAGAAAGTCTCATCGTAGTCAACTCCTTGAATTTGTCGAACCCTTTATGACAAGTCGAGCTTTATAGACAGAATATTACCATCAAGATCTGTTTTGCCTTGAAAATCCATTTGTTCTCGACAGTTCCTACCATCCGGTAAGTCCACCAAAGTCCATACTTGGTTTTCGTACATGGATCCAATCTCGGATTTCATGGCTTCATGCCATTTATTGGAATTTGGGCTCATCATCGCTTCCTCATATGTCTCAGGGTCATCGGTGTTGTCCACCAACATGACACTCATAACGGATCATACTAACTGGAGTGGTACGAGTTCTCGTTGACCGCGAGGCTCAGAGCAACTTCAATCAAGTTTCATGATCATCATCATTAGCTTCCTCTCTTATTGGTGCAGCACCACAGAACTTCTTCCAGGTTGCGCTACTCGCAATTTCGAGAGAAGGTTCGACAACCTCGCCAATTTCTACTTTCCTTCCAGTCACTTCTTTCGAGAGAAATTCCTTCTAGAAAGGATCCATTCTTGGCAACAAAGATTTTGTCTTCGGATCTATGATAGAAGGTATACCCAATAGTTTCCTTCTGCATCCTATGAAGACGATTTTTCCGCTTTGGGTTCAAGCTTGTCCGCAGAATTTCTTTACATAGGCTTCAGATCCCCAAACTTTAAGGAACGACAATCTAGGTTTCTTCCCAAACCATAATTCATACGGTGTCGTTTCAACGGATTTAGACGGTGCCCTATTTAAAGTGAATGCGTTGTTTCTAATGCATAACCCCAAATGATAGCGGTGAATCAGAAGTGACATCATAGAACGAACCATATCTAAGAGAGTTCTATTACGACGCTCGGACACACCATTACGCTGTGGTGTTCCGGCGTGTCAATCAGAAAGTATTCCGCATTTCTTCAAATGCTCGCCAAACTCAGAATTTAGATATTCACCTCCACGATCGTAACGCAGAAATTTAATCTTCTTATTACGTTGATTCTCTACCTCACTTTGAAATTCCTTAAACTTCTCGAAAGTTTCGACTTATGTTTCATGAAATAGATATACCCATGTCTACTCAAGTCATCCGTGAAGGTAAGAACATAACGATAACCATCACATGATTCCACACTCATTGGACCACACACATCGGTATGTATGATTTCCAATAAGTCCGTAGCTCGCCCATCATACCGTAAAATGGAGTCTTAGTCATTTTACCCATCGACATGCTTCAGATCTATCAAGTGATTCAAATCAAGTGATTCAAGAAGTCCATCTGAATGGAGTTTCTTCATACGCTTCACTCCAATGTGACCAAGACGATAGTGCCATATAGGTCGAAGTTATCGCCGATTTCAAACGCTTAGCCTCAATGTTATTAATATGTGTATTTCCACTATCGAGATTCAACAAGAATAGACCATCTATCAAAGGTGCATGTGCATAAAACATATTACTCATATAAATCGAACAACCATTATTCTCGGACTTAAACAAGTAACCGCCTCAATAAACAAGATCCCGATATAATGTTCATGCTCAACGCAGCACCAAATAACAATTATTTAAGTATAAAACTAATCCCGATGGTAGATGAAGGGTAGCGTGTCGACCGCGATCACATCAACCTTGATCCGCTTCCCACGCCAGCATCGCCACCTTGTTCTTCGCTAGCTTCCGCTTATTCGCAAAGACTGCTTCGAGTTACAAATATGAGCAACCAACCAAGATCAAATACCGTGCACTACTATGAGTAATAGTGAGATACATATCAATAACATGTATATCAGATATACCTTTATTCTTGGTGTTGCCGTTCTTCAAATCCGCCAAGTACTTTGGGCAATTCCGCTTCCAGTGATCTTCTCCCTTGCAGTAAAAACACTCAGTATCAGGCTTAGGTCCAGCCTTGGTCTTCTTCGCCATGGGTAACTTTCTTACCACCCTTCTTGAAGTGTCCTTCGCTTAGACTTGCCTTTCTTGAATTTGGTGGTCTTATTAACCAACAACACTTGGTGCTCTTTCTTGATCTCCACTTCTCAGATTTCAACATGGCAAAGAGTTCGCAACGCTTGTTCATGTTCTCATGTTGTAGTTCATCACAAAGTTCTTATAACTTGGTGGTAGTGATTGAGGACACCAAATCCCCAAAGCATTAGGAATCACTATACCCAAGATTTGAAGTTTGTTTGCGTGCCCGGACATCTTAAGCACATGCTCACCGACGGAGCTGCCTCTTCCATCTTGTAGTTAAAGAACTTTTCGTAAGCCTCATAGCTTTCAATTGCCGCATGAGTCTCAAAGATCAATTTGAGATCCTCGATAATATCATATGGGTTTGAATTCTCAAACCTTTTCAAGCTGATTCTAAACCATACAAGATAGCACATCAACTATGGAGAATCGATTCTTCCGAGCGAGGTAAACATTCTTTAGTTCATCGGTAGCATCACCGCAGTGGGTCACCCAGCGTGCATCCAAAGACATAGGTCAAATTACCAGTGAGGACAATCTCAAATTATGAACCAATCCGCCAAGCTTCCATTGTTTTTCAACTTTTCTTCTAGGAACGCATTAAAATTGATGGTAGGGCTGCCATTGATTGATCTACAACATATTTGCAATAGTTTAGACTAAGTTTATGACAAATTGAGTTCAAATTAATAAAATTAATCTAGGTGAACTCCCACTCAAAACAATATCCCTCACATTGTTTTAGTGATCACACTAACCAAATCCACCACATCAACACCGATCATCACGAGAGTTGATATAGTTTCAATGGCTTAACAATCGACATGTTCATCATATCTACTATATGATTCATGCTTTACCTTTCGGTGATCCGTGTTCCGGAGACCATGTCTCATACATGCTAGGCTCGTCAAGATCAAACCTTAGTTTCCGCATGAGCAATCTGCTTGCTCACGTTGTATACACTTGCGAATCTAACACACCCGATCATCACGTGGTGCTTCAAACAACAAGCTTTAGCAACGGTGCTAACTAAGGTGAACACTTTATGACTTGAAATTATGTGCATGAGGGATCATCTTATAATGCTACCGCTTTACTAAGCAATACAAGATGCATAAAGGATTAACATCACATGCAATTCAAAATATGTGATATGATATGTCCTTTCTTCTTTGTGCTTCCGATCTCCATCTTCTAGCACGAACATGATCTCCATCATCACCAGCATTGCATCAAGGTCAATGAAGCTTCTCCATGGTTGTCGCCCACCGCCTCAACTATTACAACTACTTTGAATAGACACGGTCTTAACATAAATTAAAGACAACCATCTGCTCCTGCCGTTTCCAACTTACAATAAGGAACATTGCATACATCAAATATAATCACAATCATGGCCATATCACATCACAACACACCCGCAAAACAAAGTTAGACGCCTCTACTTTCTTTGCATATTTTACGTGGTTTGGGGCTTCAATAAGTCGTTCTAACTTACGAACAAGAACCACAACATTGATACTAGTATTGTTAATCACTCATTGTAAATTGGATCTTAACTATGCTAGGAGAAAGCGTAATTCAAGAAAGCCACTTATGTAATACAAGTTGCATGTCGAGCATGGAGCAAGTCTCATGAACGATGTCATGTAAAGTTAGGCAGGCCGCTTCATCCCAACATACCGCAAGATGCAAAGTACACAAGAAGCAATTGACAATAAAAGAATCAACGCCACAATGACTATTGTTCTACTCGGCAACTGTGATCTACATATAAACCTGGCTCGATACCATCGTAGGGTTTCGTAGCATGGAAAACAAAATTTTTCTACCGCATACAAACAAACAAGCCAAGATCTATCTACTAGATTGTGGTGCAACCTTGAGTCGATAGAATAACTCACCCTCGAAGATTCCAAAGTGTTTAACGAGAGATTCTCGTGGGTGATGTAATCGACTCTTCCCGATCTCAAGATCGCGCTGAGACGATCTTTTCCGCGCCGTTGCCTCTCAGCAGTCAGGCCCCGCATGTGGGTCACACATTCTTGCATTTCCTCGTGAAGACCATCCTCCCTTATGGTTCCAAAGAAAATGGAGAGGTTGTAGCACTCTCGCGATTCCTAGCAAAGACAAGGGCTGCAGTAGCACCCGAGAAGTAGAGGGAGATCTCGCAGTGGCTCGCGCCTCAGCTTCTAGCAGCGAGTATGGTGGGTTATGAGGAAATCCTCGACTGATCTAGGCCCAGTTTGCCTAGACACTGCCCGAGGAAGAGGGTGATAGGGCCGGCTCATGAAGCTGTGGGCCAGCAAGTCGGCAAAGAAGGAGATCCCCAGGCGGCATGCCAGTTGTGGCTAGGAGGGTTGAGGTTTTCTGCATGGCAAGGGACCTTGTGTGTTAGAGGGAGCAAACTACCGCCTGCATTTCTATAGGTGGGAGGCGCGGCCATTAAGGGGAGGGGAGTCTCCCCAACTCTCAGCTTTTGAGAGGTGGGCTACGGCCGAGGAGGAACTCCTCCCCAATCCTACGTTTCCCCAATTCTCCTCTTTCCAAAACTCGTTAGCTTGATCTCTTCAAACCAGTCATTTGACTTTTCAAACTAGGATTTGAATAAACCCTTTATTTTGGACAGTGATGACACCTAATACATGATGCAATCATTCCAACTTGTAATGACACATCTTATGTACCCTCCTGAGTGATCGGACATTCCGAACCTTACTAGAACATTCCCCGATGAAAACACCAGAACCATTCTCCAACTCGAAACGGACTTTTCCTTTATATGAATCTTATTCTCCTGGACCATTCGCCGATCTCCTCGTGATATCCGAGGATCCCATCTCGAGACTCCGAGAACAACATTCTGTCTCTTTCTCATCGTTCCATAACTACTCAAACAACGTTTAACTTAAGTGTGTCTCTCTACGGTTCAGTGAATTATGACATGATCAGATGGCTCTTCTCTCGGTCAATAAACCAATAGAGAATCGAAATTCATATATGGTTCATACATACTTTCTCACGATTATTTTTTAATGATGAATGAACCACTTACATAATGATATCAATTTCCCTCTTCGTCTCACCTATAGTTTACTTATCCCGAGGTTAATGATCGCCTGGGTATCTGCATACCTAGTTCAACTAAATTCTCAAGCACTGAGCAAGTACTCTTTTTCTCGCTCCCGTGATATGTGATCCTTGTGAACCAAGTCACATGCTTGGAAAGCTAATTCGATGACATTTCACCGTAGAGGGCCTGTAGTATATCTATCCGTCATATGGATGGACAAATCCCACTCTTGATCCATGTGTCTCAACCAAAACTTTCCTAACACCTCAATGCCACCTTTATAGCCACCCGCTACTTGGGTGTGGTGTTTGATGTCATCAAAGCATCCATCCGATATAAGGTGATATGCATGATCTCATGGTCGAAGGAATTAGATTACTATACTGCAAATCATAAAGCACATGAATTGAACTATTAAAATGATTCCTTCATCTTTATACGCTATCTATAGGAGTATGTCCACCATCATTGGCCCCTCTCCCAACGATAAGATCATGGTTTTTAATAACATCTCAATGTTCATGATAGGGAAAACCACAATCATCTATTAACCAACAAGCTAGTATTATATAGAGGCTTTACTAGGGACTTCAAATTAAGTTTACAAATCACAAGTATTAATGTTTCGTTAATACTATTATAAAGTACGAATGTAAACATT